>OY292394.1:40052995-40419488 GCA_958496205.1 Idaea biselata | reverse complement strand
CAGTTTGGAAATGTGCGAGGAAGAAGGCGGTGGTTGTGTAGATTTAGTGCCGGGTGGTCGCGAAATAGAAGTGACTGCTCTCAACGTTTATGACTATGTGCGCAAATACGCGCAACATCGTATGGTGCTTTCACAGGAGAAGGCGCTCGAGGTATGTATACACTATGATTACAAGTTAGAGGAAAAAACATATAGAAAATGTTCAATTTTTTTATTCATCAACGTTTCTGCTGAAATTACCCTCGCTGAAATACATTGTAAAAATGCCGAGCATTTAATCACTCTCACCAGCAGGTCTAAAAACGATAGTTTTAGCGATTCTGCTGGCAATATTGCTTTTATAACTGTGCAGCAACTGTGTGTAGCCCACACGCTTCTAATATGTAGATTAAAATGATATCGTTGCGCGCGCAACTTTGACAGTTAAAACTAACCTTTTAGGCCTGCATTCACTGAAATGACGACTGAAGTTCTGACCCGTCTTCCTTACCGGTCAACATATTAAACTAGTTTGCTTGGCGCTACGAGTTAGGCCGATCTTTTAACAGACTTCAAAAAAGGAGTACCTAGATTCTCAATACGGTTGATGAGCTTATTGGCGTAGCTGTACCTGCCGATCTTGAACGATCGTGCGGGTTAAGCAACGCTTGGCGCGGTCATTACTTGGATGGGTGACCGATAATTTGTGTGGCAAAAAAATCCTTTTTCTCGAGCTCCTCCATGCTTGGGAAGGCACGTTAAGCAGTTGGTCCCGGTTGTTATCTCGGATTGCAGTCGTTAGGTCAAGTAAGAGGCCTTAGGGCAATTTAATAACTCTTAACACTAGCCAGGTGAGCCACACCAACCACTACAAGAAAAGAAGAATACGGTTGTGGTTTTATCTTGTGGCCTAATTTGTTGTTTATTTTTGTAGGCAATGCGTGTCGGAGTTCTGGACGTCCTGCCGGAGAGTACGGTGAAAGGGCTCACAGCGGAGGACCTGCGGCTGCTCCTGAACGGCGTGGGCGATATAAACGTGCAGGCGCTCGTCTCTTACACCAGTTTCAACGACGAGAGCGCGGAGCCTCCCGAGCGGCTCGCGCGCTTCAAGCGCTGGCTCTGGGCCATCGTTGATAAGATGACGCATTTGGAGAGGCAGGACTTGGTATGGACGTCTCTTTTACTTCAGCTACCTGATTACGTAAATCTGTTGCTAACAAATCTCGATTGAAACCATTTAAGAGGATTGTCTCCATTCTCTTTCTCCATACAAACGTAGTTTACGTTTTCCTCCCTGGATAAAGACATTAGAGCAAATATGTTTATGCCATAAAACCTATATCTGTCATGTCATGTCAATGTATCAACCTTTTTTTTTTCTAATTAAAATAATAATAAAAAATGAAAAAAATAAATGAGAAGATGAATAGTCATGCTAGATATAAGTTTTATGGCATAAACATATTTGCTTGTTAATTACACGTCATTCAGTCGCTAACAAATTGCCATTGCAATGAAAACTAGCGACTGTAACTGACAAATTGTATATCCGTAAACGCAAGAATCGACAATTTCAATCGAGATTTGTTAGCAACAGATTTACGTAATCAGGAAGTAGTTGTGTCTTCTAGGGGCCGGTGCAACAAATACGCGTTTTAATAAATAATTAATTTTCTTACCTCCGCGTAAATAGGAACTCTAATAATTATTCAAGCTCTTACTGTAGTTGAAAATGCTAAGCTGGCCTGGCGTTTTTTAAAGAAGGATTATAAAGGGATCACACTTGAAATCCTTCTGACAGGTGTTTTGCTGCTAAGTTATATTTTGTTATAATTGAACCAGGTATACTTCTGGACGGGGTCGCCCGCGCTGCCGGCGTCGGAGGAAGGCTTCCAGCCGATGCCGTCGGTCACGATCCGGCCGGCGGACGACGCGCACCTGCCGACCGCCAACACCTGCATATCGCGTCTCTACATCCCGCTCTACTCGTCGAGGCACGTGCTCAAACACAAGCTACTCCTCGCCATCAAAACTAAGAACTTCGGCTTCGTCTAGACGCTGCAGCTTTGTATTATATATAATATCGTTAGTTGTACGCCCAGCCATGTAAGACTGCCGCTGTGTTGTGTAACGTTTAATTAAATTAGCGAGTCTGACGATGCCATTGTGTATCTATTCTAATCAATAAGTACTTATAGTACACCGACATATTGTATCTTTATGACTTATGTATGTTTTCGACGATTATTTCTCAGCATTTACATGACTGGGTATCTTTGACTGAATAGTAATATTCAATGTTTTCCTAGATCGATGGAATCATCCTATTAGCGTTCCGCACAAGAACACCGTAATCATATTTGCATCCAGAGTAGAATACTTGGGAACCTTGTAATTTTAGAACCTAAAGTGTGGTCTTTGCACCTACTTTATCATGATATCAACTACATTTATGTAATCTCCTTTCATATTTACTTTTCTGAATTCATTTCAATTTTCAGTGGCCTAATTTCAACATCTCTGCATTTCTTTGCTTTCTGAAAATACTAAATTTAATTTATTTAATTCTATTGCTCAGTGGCATGAAAGGCAGCGAATCATTATCCAAGATTATTTGTACCGTTTGTTTATATAGCTTTGTTATATAGTAAAGAATATTATATTAAAATAGTAGTAGAGGGTATACTGCTACAGTTTGTTGGGTAAGCTTGGGTACAGAGGCGCCAGGTCAGAGCAATGGGTTTTGTGATATCAAAGGAAGTATTTATCGCCTCATCTCTTAATCTAAGATTATAAATTAGATAATTAATATGGTTCATAAATAAATAAAGTCAAAATGCTTATACAGTTTATTATTTCACTATATAAAATACTGTGAACAACACACAGAGCCATTTAGCTCCATGGTAAGCTATTAAGCTTGTGTTACGGTGGCTAGACAAAGGATAATGATACTTATATATTTTTTTCTTTTGTAAATATATATATATATATATATATATATATGTTATAGGCAATGTGTATAATGCAGGCATTCTATACATTTCCTAGGTATTGTATAGAATGCCGGGGTCGTCCAGGCAATGTGTGAAATGATATTGAATGTTCAAACTATTTTACACTTTACCTAGGAAATGTATGGAATACCTAGGCATTGTATAGAATGCCGGTTGACGCATAGGTAATGTATGTAACGTGTTTTTTTGCGTAGACAGCGTTTCGATTTTTATACATCACGCCTTTTTTATTTACAGAATAAGGAGCTTTGGCGACCGCTGCCGCGGCACGCTCGCTTCGCTCGCTCGCCAAAGCGCTGCGTGTAATCATGTTCTAACATTAACCCCGACTTGGTTAGGTTAGGTACCTAACCAAGTCGGGGTGCTCCGTTTAATTTTTCCGTGCTTTAGATAGTTAGATAGCAATTAGCAGGGGGTTTGGGGGGGTACGTATTCGAATAGGTATCTAATATTAAAATATTTACAGTTAAAATCCCGATGCTATCTAACTATCTAAAGCACGGAAAAACTAAACGGAACACCCCGACTTGGTTAGGTTAGGTTAATGTTAGAACATGATTACACGCAGCGCTTTGGCGAGCGAGCGAAGCGAGCGTGCCGCGGCAGCGGTCGCCAAAGCGCCTTATTCTGTAAATAAAAAAGGCGTGATGTATAAAAATCGCACTGTATATGAAATAAATGTTAATAATGTTTTGATTTATAGTATTAGGCGCTTCGGCGACCGCTGCCGTCGTTCATTATACACATTGCCTGATGCGCTTCGGGCATTTTATACAATACCTAGGCAATGTATGAAATGAATCGTATTATACACATTGCCTGAACGTTTTAGGCAATGTATACAATGCCTAGGCATTCTATACAATGCCGGATTATACACATTGCCTATAACATATACATAAAATTCATAGAATGACACCCAAACCAGAAACATATATTTATTTTTAAATATATGAACCAGGAAGGAAGGCAGGAATCGAACCCGCATCCTTCTGCATTGCAGTTGAGCATTCGCCCGACGCGCCATGGAGGTTATCGAGGAGATAAATATTAGCCATCGTATTACACAACAAAGTCTAACCCCTGTATTTATGGACGAATCGAGTTCTTATTCTTATTGTTTGTTCTACGAGGTATGTACTATGTATGCATAATTTGTATGTATTTAGAAAATTACGTTACAAAAATATTGACAAAGATTTTTCAAAACTCGAATCTGTCTTTTCCATGCTTTTCTCATAAGCAAGTCCTTGCCTGACGTCAAAATTGTCGGCCACTTTCATCATCATCCGAGCGTTGTTCCCGGTTGCATCTCTCTCGAGAGCCCGGGGTCCGCTTTCCTACTTTTACGTCTCCACTTCGCACGATCTTCGGCATCCCGTGTAGTGAGGCCATTAGCACGCATATCCGATCTTACAATATAACGTCAAGCCAGCACTTCTTGGGTCTTCCCAATCTGCCGCGGCCGGGCGGAGGCGCCATAGCAAGACATTTGTTTCCCACGTAACTAGCCGGTTTCCGTAGAACGTGGCCGTACCACCGTAAGCGGCATTCTCGGTGTCGCTTACGGTGGTGCAATGTCTCGGACATGAAGGCTGCCCCTGATGCGGGAGTTTCTGACGCGGTCTTTTCGCGTCACTCCACACATCCAGCGCAGCATCTTCATCTCCGTGACACGCAGCTCCTGCTTATGTCGCTCAAGCAATGGCCACGCCTCACTACCATACAAAAGGACAGGTCTAATGATCGTTTTATAGACCTGTCCCTTCAGTTTAACCGGCATTTTCGGGTCACAGATGACACCAGTTACCTCTCGCCACTTGGCCCAAGCTGCCGAAATGCGGGACTTGACGTCACAATCGATGTCGCCGGACTCGTGAAGCACAGATCCCAAGTACTTAAACTGGTCTGTCCGCTCGACCATGTGACCGTCTACGCAGACAGGTGTGGGATCTGTGGTATTGCTAGCCAAGTATTCGGTCTTCGCTACGTTGAGTTGCAAACCGCCGTTCTCAAGTGACTCTTTCCACGCATTTACACGCCTTCCAAGCCGCCCCTTATCCGAGTCCGCTAGCGCAATATCATCAGCATACATGAGCATCCACGGGGGCTGCTCGTGTGCGTCTCGGATGATTACGGACAGTGCGTCCAGTATTACGCTAAACAGAAACGGACTTAGGACGGATCCTTGGTGGACTCCGACTGTAATGGGGAAAGATTTAGTGTCACCAACAGCAGTTCGCACCACTGAATCGGAATTTCGGTACATGTCCCTGATGGTTTCAATATAAGTTTCAGGCACCCCTTTGGACCGCAGCGCCCACCAGATCATCACGCGAGGAACACAGTCGAAGGCCTTCTGCAAGTCCAGGAACAGAAAATGCAGAGGCGTATTCTTCGATCTGTATTTCTCCATAACGATCCTTAGGGCGAAAACAGGGTCCATGGTACCATGACCGGGGCGGAAACCATACTGCCCCTCCGAGATAGTGCACTCCTGCCGGATCCGAGAGTCAACTATACGCTCGTAGAGCTTCATGGTGTGGGACATGACCTTTATACCACGATAACTTCCACACTCCTGCACAGATCCCTTGCCCTTGAACACTGGAGTGATAACACTCAGTCTCCATTGGGCGGGGATTCTGCCGGTCTCGAGTATACGGTTAAAAAGGTTGGTTAAGATGCCCACACCACGAGAACCCATAGCCTTCCATACTTCGATGGGGACTCCATCGGCGCCGACAGCTTTCCGATTCTTCATGCAGCGAAGAGCCTTGCGCACCTCCTCAGGCGTTATCAGTGGCACAAGTCCTAGATTCGGAGGGAGTTCCGGTGGCTGCACCTCTTTATACTGCTTATTGAGCAGCTCGTGGAAATAAGAGCGCCACATCTCCTTCAACGCGAGGTCCTCGCATAGCAGGTTACCATTAGGATCTTTTACATAGCGGCACTTGGATATGTCCTGTGACGCTTTGATCCTAGAACGTGCCAACTTATAAATAAGCTTCTGCCCCTCAGACGTTTCCAACTTATCGTACAATGGCTGTAAGTGGTCCCGTCTGGCTCTGGCTACTGCTCTCTTTGTGGCACGTTTGGCAGACCTGTACGCGTCGCGATCTTCAGGAGAGTTGGACGCTTGCCACTTTTTAAAGAGGGCTTTCTTCACCCTAGTCTCCCTTTGGACTGTGTCGTTCCACCACCAAGTTTCCTTGTCACACTTGCGTCCTCCCTTAGACATACCGAGGACCGACCGCGCTGAATCAGCGATAAACACCTGAATCCGGTCCCAGTGTTCCTGTACCGATTCGCCTTCAGCATTGGCACATTTGTCGCCGATTGCTGAAGCGAGCATCTGGGACTTGACTTCATCAAGCATCCACCATCTGATTCGGCGCTGACATGGTTCCGGTCGTTTGTCTTTGGTCTTTACACAGAGATCCATGACAAGGATACGGTGTTGGGCAGTGAGACTCTCACCGGGTATGACTTTGCAGTTGGTCACGTTGCCGATATGATGTCTCCTAGTGATTAGAAAATCGATTTGGGTAGCGCGCCCCCCGCTCCTGTAGGTGATCATGTGGTCGGGCTTCTTTTTGAAATATGTGTTCACGAGTGCCAGGTCGGCAGTGGCACACGTACGCAGAATTTCTTCTCCTTCCGCATTCCGACTGCCATACCCGTAGCCTCCATGAACACGTTCAAATTCCGCCCCCATCTCACCCACATGACCGTTCAGATCACCACCCAAAACGATTCCCTGTGACAACGGGATAGCCCCAAGGACCTCGCCGAGTTTATCCCAAAACGACCTCTTATCAGCGTCGCTACAACCGACCTGTGGCGCGTAAGCACTTACTAAGTGGGTAGGAACCCCCCCAATAAGCACCTTCACGCACATAAGTCGGTCGCTAAAGCGATTCACCTCCAAGATATCGTCATGCAACCTCTCAGCGAGTACCACAGCCACCCCGTTCTCTCCACCAGGTGCACCCGTGTCGATCAGCTTGTAGCCATTCCCAATAAGCCGGGATCTGCTGCCTTTACATCTAGTCTCCTGCAGGAACGCCACGGCCACCTTCCGCCTGGAAAGTACGTCGGCTAGCTCCCTCGCGCGTCCGGTTAGCGTGCCAATGTTCCACGTTGCGAAGCGGAGTTTCACATCGTGTTTAGGGGCTAACGTCTTTGGCCGTGCCCGCCCGTGGCACGGTAGCCCTCGTCCACTTACCACAGGAGTCAGGCGAAGCTCCTGCGCGCCGTTATGCGGCGGCGCCCTATCCCTGTGGCCATATCTTTCTCGACTTTCCATACTAGATTTGGCGAATTTCGACTTTTACGGGAGCGACTGCCGTCTGACCTCCCAACCCCGAAGGGAAAGTCTGCGGGCCTCGTCCGTTTATCAGCAGGTGCACCAAGCTAGCAGGTGAGGTTGGCTTGGGCCCAACGATCTTAGTGGGCCCCATACACACCCAAATTGTCGGCCACTTTGTTTCGTTAATATTTTCGAAACCACGTAGGTACTAAATATATGAACAAAGGTACTAAATAGTACCTAATAGGTACTATATGAGCGTAGTTTAGTGTAAATCTGTTGTGTGGTCCGGCCAAGCTGACGGACACTATTTTAGGGTTCCGTACCATATTGTGATGATAATGAAACTGAACCCTTCATGCGTGATTCCGATATATAAAAGCGGCAGTGTCCTTATTGTATCCAGCCAGACTGGATTTATTCTAAATCTAATCTTAAAATGTGTACCAAACCAAAGTACACAATAGGTTGAAGAAAGGCGAAATTTGCGCTCCGGCCACATTGGCAACTGTGATTCGTAACCAGTGGCCAAAAAAGAACTAACATTCTTGCTAAACAACCAGTTGCCTAAGCCGATATATTTTTTTTTTCGTAACTGGTATCATTTAACCTGCGTGTTTCACAACCAGTTGCCAAAGAAGAACATACTTTCTTGGTACTCAACACTCAACCATCATTGGCAATCCAAAATTATAAAAAATACCTTTAAAACTAACTTTTAAAAAACTTAATAAAAATATTACGTTTCTTTCTTTCTGACGTTGTCACCGAGATATAAATTTATTTTAATTGCTTTATTATTCTGCAATATCTCTCAAAAATACGATTAACGTACGCATTTGATTCGTGATCAGTAGGTACATTAAAATGTCTTCACGCATTGAATTCATTGGTAGGGGGAGTTTTGTTGCTGCACAATGGATGGCGTTACATCCGTAAAAATATGCTAGAATGAACATTCGTTATGAATCTTAGTATGTTTTTGAAAGCATCTTTTTCAAAGACCATTGTTTCTTAAGTGTGTTAAACACTAAGAAATAACGTTTAGATGTTTGGAATTTGTCATTTAATATTGTAATAATTAATAAATGAAAAATGACAAGCCGAGTTGAACTGCAAAGTTCACCGGTAGATGTCATTAAGAGGCCTTACTCACAAGAACACGAGAAAATGCTTTTTAATTTCGGTTTGGCGAGAGGCTTACCCTTATCGTAGCGGCTATGGCGCTGGAACGGAATACCTGTAGTCGCGGGTTCGAGCCTCGCCGGGTTCTACGGGTTCTAAAGTTTGTGAAAGTTTTTTTTATTATAATTTACTCGGAATAAAATCGTAGAGTAAAGGCCCTATGATTTCGACTGCTGACAAGATTTCGGAAAAAATATGTACCTACCTCAGAGAACTGGATGGTCTTAAAAAAAGAAGTTTTTCAATTTCGTATCTATTCCGAAACAATTTGATTGTATTGTTTACACAATTTAAAAATGATGGACATGTAAACATTATTTCTTAGTGATAATTCACACTTAGGAATACTGCTTTTTGAAAAAATGCTTTCAAAAACTTTAGTGCCCGGCGGGATTCGAACCTGCGACTATTGGTAATCCGAACCAACGTGTTAACCGCTTCGCCACGGGTAGCCCTCCAGCCAGGTCGAATTTAAGAAATGGTGGACATGATATTATCGGGGACATACCAAAGTTTAGTGGCATAAAAAACAGTGTAATAGGAGAAATAAAGTTGTTGGTTTCAAAAAAGCCCGTTTCGCACGGGCTAAAGACGATGAAATTCCCATGAAATACCATTAGAAATCAATTTTTAGTTTGCTACAAACTATTGTTAGTTAAATTAAGTGAAGTTATGAAGATTTTTAATTTTGTTTTGTTCAGCAGGTTTGTAGCTTTGTTGGGGCATTTTAGCTGTAGTTACAAACATTTACACAACAAACCTATAATAATATTATTACTAAGTATCTGTTTTTATTACCATTTATTTTTTCTGTGTATGTGTATTATTATAGAAAACAACCTGTCTATATCGTATAAAGAAAAATAAATATCGTTTTTGACAACTGACTATATGAATCTCAGTTATGTAACATAATTAGTTGTGGACTGAGAATTTAAATTCCACTTACATAACCATTTTTATTTACTAATTCTTAGTAGGTAACTAGTTGTGAAAAGAGAAAAATCAATCGGCTTTGGCAACTAGTTGAGTAACAAGAATGTTAGTTCTTCTTTGGCAACTGGTTACGAATTTCAGTTGCCAATGTGGCCGGAGCGGAAATTTGTATGTATGGTTCTAAAATGAGAAAGCAAATGATTTTAAAGAATTTACTCAACTATTGTACAAAAATAAGTGTCTGTCAGGTGTGCAGGACCAATCAATAGATTGACACCAAACAGTGCTCTCATTATTTATTACCTACGTATAATAGACTTGTAGTTTTTGTATAAATCTATTGCTTGGTCCAACCAATCTCACAGACAAAAAACCAACACTCAGAAAGAAAACATTTTTATCATAACTTAAGTACTAAGTATATAACTACTAAGTAATTAAGTTCAAATAGTAGCAAAAGTCAGTCAAAACCTTATCCTACATACTTTTACAGTACAAATGAGCGAATCATGTAAACTTACACTAATACATTATAAATTATTGTACTTTTGAAGTTATTCTCAATTCATTAGCCATCTTTTTATAAACTCCACACAATATTGCCACATGACAAACATGCAGCAATGCACTTGTAAAGTTAGTGCTTGGGTAAGTATTCCAACACATCTCAATTAAAGCTAATATTAAAAATCTAACAATAATAGTAAAATCATTAGACCAAAGGAGATATGGTAGACTATGGAAATACCAAGAGTAAAACTGATAATGTAAACTCCTAGCACAAAGTATGCCTATGAAATTGACTGTAAACATTGGCAGAATAAACAGTTGTGATATTATGCTAAAGTCGATACTGTAATTTGTAGATTTCTGGACATCAACAGGGGGTTTTGCTGCCTTCTTACCACCTTTATTCGATTTCTGTAACATAGCTTCGAATGAATTCAAAAAGCTTTCTTGCTCTTTAGACAACTGTTCGTCAACTTCCTCATTTTTTTTCAATAGTTTTTGTTTAGCATCTTTCTTCAGTTTATTTTTCTTTTTGTTCTCAAGATTCTTGGCATCAATTTGTGGTTGAACTTGTTTCTGTACATACTTCAAACGACAATAGCTTTTAAAATACTTTATACACATGGGAAGAAATATAATCAACAACAATATGTGTATACCAAGCAATGTGAGGTGAAAACATTTGTTTTCAAACATTTCAATATCTAAGAATCTGTAATTTACCGTCCAAGTGTGGTTGAACACCCTGCCTAAATCGAAACTACCTTGCAAGTATGCTACAGGATTGCTAATTAAAAATATTGATCCTAATACAAGTTGTATCACTCCACAAATTGCCAGTTGTTTGAAAGTGTCTTTCAATCCCAGGTTTATCAAATAAAAAAAGAATAATCCTGGAGCATACAAGAGAATATTCATTTTGACAGATACAGCTAAACTATAAAATATACTTCCCAAGTACCATTTAGAATCTAAAAAAAGATTTAATGATGCATACAATAACAAGACTGCAATGGGATCATTGAACAATCTAAGTACATAGATAGAATGAATCCTATATGATGTTAAGATGGTCAATACAAGAACATAGGGAGGAACTTTCTTACTTTTGATATAAATTCTGAGGACCAGGCACAACTGCAAGAGGTAGATCATTATGAATATGTACTGAGCTAATCTTATGTTTTCACCTTGGTTTGTTATAAAATATAGAAAAGAATAAAGGTAAATGAAACCAGCAGGATACACTAATGGACCGGTGTCACCTCGTAGCTCGGAGTAATCGAATGTACCATTCAAGAAACCTTCACATTCTTGCATGTAGGCTTTCCAGTCTATTTCCGTGTAAGGTACTCGTTCCACCACTAATAAGTTGATGAATAGTTCTGCAATAACCACAAGAACTGCCACGAACGGTAACTGTGCTGGGTTTATAGCTAGACCTTTGATAAACGTCCATGTAAACATCTTCTTAGCTTCATGGAGAAACTCTTGTGTTTTACTTTTACCCATTGTAGAGTAGTTTTATATTTGATTAGAATGTTATGCACAGTTGTAGTAGAAGGTGGTTGCGACTACTTCATCTAAGACGTGTGAACTTAAATTCTATTTTAAGAATAGGTCACAGCACAGCAAAGCAGCTGCAGCACCGGCAAAATCTAGGCACACCTGTTTTTGACATTGACTTATTTGACTGTAAAAAATGCAAATACAGGGTAAAAATGGGGTAAAAGAAAAGTCATTGAAACAAAAAAAAAGTTGTGCAATTCGAAACAGGGTTATCGCTGTTTATATTTGCTTAGCGCACTTTTCGTAATACTTATCATTTGGTTAAAATTCAATGCAAACAAAGAAAGCAATAAAAGAACGAGAAAACCTAAATAAGAGATTATTCACTGAAAATGCAATTAATGACACATTTTGTCAAAACGCCATTTTTTGTTTCAATAATTATTATCTTTATCATTCCATTCGGAAGAGGAACTGATCTCATACGTAAGTTTTGTTGCCTACTCCTTTGTAATAAGTAAGTAAAGTCTAGGTAAAGTACTTAACTAATGCGCATTATTTATTGTATTATAAATAATAGGGCTACCACATGTGCCAATGATGTGGAACACGCAAAGCTGTGAGCAGATGGCGCTCTAGTCGACTGAGCATTTTTTTTTAAATTTTGTGGTCTCGCCTGTACTTTGAAGTCAAGTTGGAGTCTTTGTGTTTTAATGTTAAAATTATCTAAAAATAATCCATTTATTTCGGTGTCTTGTTTAGTTTCAAAGAAAAACATCGTAGAAAAATGCTCCTACTATATTGAGGCATTTTATCTAAATATAAATGTAAACATAAATGAAACCGCCGAAAGTTGTGAAAATACTACTATTTGACAGTTCTTATTTTAAACTTAGGTTAGTCGAACATCGCCCTCTGCCGGGATATAAAATTAGTTTATAAAATTAGCTCCTCCCTATTATAGTAAATAAAAAAATACCTATAACACAATAACGTCAAAATTGTAATGCAACTAACACGTGCTTAACAAACCCAGTGAAACCTAATAAGAAGTTAGAGTTTTATTGAATGTTTATCATTTCAGCTAAAAATGAAATTGAAAGGAAATTATTGAATTTTTTTACTAAATGGCGCCACAATAACATATCTTTCTCATTACCGCATTTGGATGTAATTAACATTTCCCCCTTGGATGGACACTACTCAGGGAAGGCTGGTGTTAAGTATGATAAATTGAACACATAATTGTCGAAAGTTACGGGTTCGATTCTCGCCGGGTGCAAGTATTTATGCTTAAAAAATAAATAGTTGTGTCTGGTCTGGGTGTCCCTCTATGTATAAAAAATATGTATGTACCTATTTACAAAAGACGAATAAATATAAGCATTATATCCGTTGTCTAGTCACCGTAACACAAGCTTAGTCGCTTAACATGGGGCTAGATGGCGCTGTGTGTTGTTCACAGAATTTATTTATTTGACAATATATTACTATAGTATGTGGTTTGTCATAACAAGACTAAAAATACATGACTATAGGTACCGTATTTTAGAAACTTTGATCAAAAAAGTAAACAAAAATCCTATACATTTATTTGAAAGTGACAGCTCTCTATTTACTTTTTCCTTTTCCAGTTCTTTGTTTACTTTTTTGATCTAGTTTTCTGAAATAGAGTATGTACCTATGTATAACCTATATTTAGATTCCTTTGTCCACACCTACAGCACACAAGTTTTTGTTGTAGGCGTGGACAAAGGAAGCCTGCAAATCGTGCTTTAGCCACTTTCAGCATTTTTATTTTTTAGTATTACCTACTCGACAAGTGACATGCAGTTAATAGGAATGAATAACTTTAGTGTAGTTGATCTCAAGGTTTTACTAGGATATTTTGGAATGTACTCATCTGGTGTACTTTGGATTCCAAAACTTCTTATTGCAGCAAGTAAATCCTGATTTAATACAGATATTTTTGGTTTGCCCATTGAAACACGAATTAAATTAATCCTTCTTCTTCAGAAAACTACGAATTACATGGCTATGCCTTCCATATTTACACTTTAAATGGTTCTGGGAAACTATAGTAAGTAATTTTACTATTTTACGTATGTGCCTATTAATTTAAATGAGGTAGTTATGTCCCGTGTATTAATTTTCCGACACAATCTAAATATTGTTTGAAAATTAAATAAATAAAATGTAATTTTAATTTTTTCAGCATTGATATAGAAAACATCCATTTATCGTTTATAATGAGAATTTTAAGCAACGGGACGAGTTCAAATTTGTCGCAATTGAAATTTGATTTCACTATACACGAACTTCAGGTAAAATATTATAGTAATTAATAACTTTGGGCCACTTTCCGTGCCGGTAAGTGTAGAAGTAGTAGCAGCAGCAGTGGTTGCAGTTGCAGTTGTACAACTAGAATGAGGAATTAAAACTAATTTTGAGTTGCAGGTAAACTTAGAAAACAGCTCATGGCCAATCAATAAAGTTCTAAATAAAGAAGGAGTAAAAATAATAGATGGGTACCGAGAAGAAATACTGACAGCAGCTGAGAGTAGTATCGTGTGGAGACTCAATCAATATCTGGAATATTTAACTCCTATTCAACTACTGGACATGATATGATAGTGAAATAATGAACTTTGAATACACAATACAAATCAATAAAATAATGTCAAAATTTAAATACCTACCTACCTTTTGTGGCTTAAATATAATTATCATACCTGCGTAGTTTCGTTTCCATATCTAACTAGCAACCTGTTTTGTGTTTGTACGGGTGTACGTAAGTACCTATAGTGTATCATTCCGGCCTAGTTTTAAACACCTACCTAGGTCCTACTTGATCATGAGGAAATATTGGCCTAACTAGCCTCAAGAATTCAATAGCTTCTCACTTCGATCATATAAACTATATATGATCGAAGGCTTCTCAGAATAGTTTAATCAAAATAATAATGCCTCTTTATCTTAAAACCTATTTGCAACATGTTTGCAACAAACAACCAAAAATTGTTCTTTATAATATTAGATACTGATACCTACGGAGAGGTATAATTATGTTAGTGGTCGTTTTGTTGCTAATGAATTTTTAATTAGTAAGTTAATCTTTAAATTATCTAGGGCTTTGCTCAGATTTAAAAGAACTAGTAATATGTTTTTAAACGATTAAGCTTTAGATACAACAAAAATAATGTAATTGCTAAGATAACAGCTCAAATCTGAAGATAATACTGAACAAAACACATATCTACGTAATTATCGCTAATAATGATCGATGGGATTATAGATTTATAAAAGACTACACCTGCGTTAAAAAGTAAATCAGCGTAAAAGGCTTATATAGACAGGACTTAACTGTGAAAACCTTTACGTTGTTCTAAGAACATCAAAATACGAACCATGAAAATACTAATCGCCCTTGTATTAGCGCTCTGCGCTGTAGGCTATGGAGATGTAAATATACCTTTCCAAGAGGATCGTTTTATAGGTAAGTCTAAAAGTTAATAGATTGAATCCTTTCGAAAAACCTTAATCTGTGATTGATCAGGATAGTTTTTCTGGAAGTTTTAGATAATAAGCCTATTGTTAAATGCTTTTATTATTGTAGTTCAAACTAACAAAATTACCCATGTTTTAGAAAACATCCAGGAAGCACAAACGCAACTAGGCGGCCTCGCTCTGAACATGGCTTTTAAAGATCAATCCGATGCTATTGGTGACGAGAATCTGTTGTTGGAATATCTTGGCAGTAGGAGCCTAATTGCGTCGCTCATTGAAGACACTTTAGAAGCGCTCAGAGATGTGGTAATCAACGGCAATGATTCTCTACCTCCCCTTTGTCCATTAGTGGTTGACCGACTTGGACCTTTGGAAGTTTCGAGCACTGGGTAAGCTGTAAACTTTAATTATCTTAGGCAACGAAAGGTCGCAGGTGGATCCAGTAGGAGCTGACCCTAATAAAGGAAATAACATAATTAGAATTTTGTTTGTTTTAGTGTCCGTGTCACTGCCAACGTCAATAACCTAAGAGCCGAAGGCTTGCGTTGGTACGTCGTAAACGATGTTAGCTTCAATATTCTTCGTATAACTCTAGGAGTTGATGTTACTCTACCATGGCTGACAGTTACAGGTGAGTTGCAAGTTATGTGATTGTGGTTTCGAAAATTGAATAGTTTAATATAAATATAAATGTTTTGTTTAAGGTGATTACGATTTGCTTGCCAGAGTAGCTCTAATTCTGCCGTACCAAGCTGGCGGTACATTCAGGTGAGTAAGTATACCTGCCATTTAATATAACGCAAGGCATAAAGCAGGTAAACATTGATGTAACCAATATTCATAGCTATTATATATAATCATGTATAATTAATAAATATACTATTTTAGAGTATTCATTAACCGCTTCGACGTTGAAGTGAGCGTGAGAATGGGAACAAATATCTTAAGCGGGCACTTGGTTCTGAGAGAATTGGTCATCAAATTGGATATTCATGACACAGCGGTAAGAACCTTACCATAAAATCAACTTTGGTCATTTTTAACCGATTAAAAATTAAATTTTATGCATTTAATTATCCTTCTTTAGATCCAAATTACTGGGATGACTGGATCGTCAATCGTCAACAACATCATCAGCAATTTTGTGAACAACCTGACTCAGGATGTAGTGCAGAATAACTTGAACAATATCAGCAATATGTTAAGCGAGGAATTATTTGATACTATCAACGATGTACTGAAAGATTACACACTAGCTGATTTAATCGGTAATTAAAAACTCTGTACAATATTATCTGGAACCTATTGTTTCTTTAAAATAGATAAATATACGTTTTGCATCATAAAATTAAATGAGTTGGAATTTTAATCTTCGACACACTTATAATATAGGTACCTACCTATAGTATGCGTTTAACCTGCTTATGTTTCGTTTGGTGTCGTAGTAAATAGCATAAATTGTTCTACTACAGTATGTGCTACCTACTGAAATTAACGACTGACGGGTATTTCGGTTACTCATTTTCGCAAAAACTACTGATCTTTTGGAGATGTTGATCGCGAGGAAACCGGAAAGCAATGTTTCATCGCAATTAGATCAGTAGTTTTCGCGTAACAGACTAACCGAAATAAACACACTCTAACATACCTTTAGACCTAAACACTAGTGCTTACCACATTTCAAAAAGCAGTAGGTACCTACCTACATAAAAATTTATTCAAAACAATCGTAAAATTCAAGCAAGGTTTTGTAGGTAGGTACACCTATTATATCATTAAAAACAAGTAGGATGAGTTTGACTGCATGTAAAGTAGGTAAGCAAGCAAGACCAATAGTATTTTAATTAGACAGCGTAAAGTCGTACATATACCTACTTAAATATTATGCAATTATGTTAAGATAAATAGACCCTATACAGACCGTAACCCGAACACCAGCGACTAATTGCAATTTAGATACGCTAACGAAGTTATCTATTGTCTTCTAAAAGAAGAATAGTTTATGACAGAAAATGAAATAGTGTGTACTTTGAAATTGTAATTGAAAAGAAAAAATGTGCAAAACTAGGCCCGTTTTATGAATAGTGCAGGTATGTACCTTCTCTTGAATATGAAGCTATAATATCATAAATATAAGTATTATATCCGTTGTCTAGTCACCGTAACACAAGCTTAGTCGCTTACCACGGGGCTAGATGGCGCTGTGTGTTGTTCACAGAATTTATTTATTATTTATTTATTATATCCTACTACTTCCTACCGTATGGTAGGTTCCTTTTTAATTTACTAAAGGCGTAAGTTTGTGCGTATGTGTGTGTGTTGCTCCTTTACGCAAAATGCTAGACCGATTATGATGAAACTAGGTTTGGACGTAACTGGTGATCTGAAATATCACATAACTAAGCTTTTAATGCCTATATTTCTGGGGGATCGAGACATTCTATTTTGAAATAATTTACTATTAATTTACATTTAACGTTAACTAAGTCTAGGTTGCTGGCGGAAACTTTTTTTTAGAGATTCCAAGGTGTACAAAAGCTTTTGTGTTGCCAACAAACTACAAGATAGCTTTTGTTACATAAATATTTTTTTCGCTCGAGTGAGATACTTTGAATCCCTCGATTCGCTCAGGATTCTACTAAAGAATTCCTCGCTCCTCCCTTTATTCAAAAAACACTCTCGCCGTAAAAATAGTCTTTTCTCCCTAGGTATAGCTACAATCTACTATTTCATTCCATCTATTTCAAAAGAGCTAGTCTAATCCCTGTAAACAGGCCAAGAACTAGTGCTTTGCTGCCGATGTTCCTAGCAGGCATTTTCATAGCGTTTTTCCTCCCTGCTCCCGCTGCAGGGCGATAATGAGATTTAATTTTGGAATGTGAATATTTTTTAAAAGTTTCAATTAACAAAGAGTTCCTATCACCGTACTGCGTGTCTGATAGGTGAGCGATGGGTGGTCGACCGTACAGGTAGAATATTGGTAAAATGGAGGGTTTTGGTAGAAAATGGTAGGTTTTGGTAAGAAATGGTAACATTGGTAGAAATGGGTAGGTTTGGTGAAAAATGGTAGGTATTGGTGAAAAATGGTAGGTATTGGTAGAAAATGGTAGTTTTTGGTAGAAATGGTAGTTTTTGGTAGAAAATAGTAGGATGTAGTAAAAATGGTAGTTATTGATGGAAAATGGTAGGTTTGGTAGAAAATGGTAGTTTGGTAGAAGAAGGCAGGTTTTGATAGAAATTGGTAGTTACTGTTAGACGCGAACAATGGTCAAAGTACGTTACTCATTTTCTAATAGAGGGTGATGAAAAGTAGAATGTTCACCTCGGGAGCAAAAACTATTTTTCGCTCTAGTGAGGTACTTTGAATCCCTCGATTCGCTCAGGATTCTACTTAAGAATCCCTCGCTACGCTCGGGATTCTACTCTAGAATCCCTCGCTCCTCTCTGGATTCAAAAAACACTCTCGCCGGAAAATAGTCTTTTCTCCCTTGGTATACCTACAATCTACTATTTTATCCCTTCTATTCAAACAATGTCGCTTTTGTCCTCTATAAGCGGGAGCAAAGAAGCTCATTTCTGTTAAGAGCTTTTTAGCAGGGAGCAAAGTTAATTTGAATTTGGAACATGTATCATTCATAGAAATCGAATTCAGATTGTATAAATTAGGTAGGTACTGGCTGGTACGTGTTGGCTACACTACATCATGAAAAAAGCGCGCGAATTAAGGTAGAAACATACTAAGCCCACACGTGAATTTGGATGAAATTCTTTGAGTTAGAAACATACTATCACGCGCGGTACACCAAAATTAAGATCCAGATCGGCGAGTGATGGTGGAGGGGGTAACCATACGCCATTCGGCGCGTGAGACCAATGTGCAGTGTTGCCAATTTATCGAATTTGTCCCTAAATCTAGCGTAAAATCTAACAACTATTCTAACGACTTCCTGATTTCAAATAAACATTCGTTAATGGAGTTTATCGTGCTCTCTAATTGTACAAGACTAGCGTCTGTCTTATCCGTCTGATTCCGGTTTGTTTAACAAAGAGTGGTAATCCCAATACCATTATCTTTCTGTCTTTCTTTGTTTATTGGGTGGACAGAATATCTTCTTTGGTCTATTTTTCTTAGGGTTCTTTTGACGCGTAAATTTTCATTACGAAATAAGAGACGCAATAGATCATCTTCAAATGCATCACTCTCCGAATCCGAAAACATTTTACACGACAACACCGGAAGAAATTACAGGAGTCTGTCGTCATAACGCGTTTACGATTACGTCACAAGCGTGCACATGAACTCTCCCGCGTTGAATAGTACGCGTAGCGCGTGTGGTGCGTGCGGTCTAAGTATGTTTCTACCCCTATCCTATGTATTTGTTCCTGTAATCAGTACATACCTACTGATTACAAATACGTATTGTATTTTGCAAAATCAAAGTCGAGTAAGGAAAGTGAAAATGCATTAACTCCTGAAACAATAACTATTATTGATATTGACATTTGTCTTTTTATAGGTTCCTATTATTGTGACTCTGCTCTAGGTCTGTCCATCTGTAACCAGGCTGTATCTTATGAACTGTGTTAGCTAGGAAGTTAAAAAATCCACAGATGATGTATTTATATAGCCGCTATAACAACCAACAAATATTAGTGGGGGGCTCCCAAACAACAAACGTGATTTTTAAATTTTAAACCAACATTTTTAATTAAATAGGTATGTTCATTGATTACATAACACGATCTCTTTATTTATTTTCTCATAGAAAGGGGATGAAACGTAGAGTAGGTACCTATATGACTCGAGAGCAAATTATTTTTCCCTCGGGCGATGTATATTTTGAATCCCTCGTTGCGCTCAAGATTCGGCGTTAGGATCTTTCGCTTTGCTCGTGATTCAAAATAGCGCCCTCGCCGTAAAAATATAATTATGCTGCCTTGAACAATCTACTATTTGTACGTTTGTAAATGTACCAATAGACCTTAGTATTAATAACGCGTTACATTAGTAACTGTCACTGGGTTTTTCGGCGGGAAAGCGGAGACAACATGTCGTGCTCCAATTTTATTTTCGTTAAACTATGTTGTAAACTCGATTAAATTGTGTAATTTTGGTGGAATCTTATTCAATTTAGTTCCGTGAATGTGCACAAGTGTAGTGAAAACAAAATTGAGTGTTAAACATGAACTTTCCTTCGTTCGCGCCGAAGATCCTTGAAGGTTATAGTAAAGTTGCCACCGCTTTACCATAGCCCCTGACTTGAAACTATAGGCCCGATCTATTATGCAGAGAGAGTTCAGATGCGCAGTTTATGATGGCAGTGCAGAAATAACACAAATAGGTTTCGGTAAATTTAACCACTTTATTCTTCACAATATAGTGGTACAAATCTATCATTAGATTAAGTGGATAACTATTAATTAATACGGAGGAGTACACAGAGAAAGACAAAAAACATGGTGTCACGCAAATCTAACAGGAAGGAAGTGAAAGTGGCAACGAACGTCATTGACATAGACAAAATGACCACAGACAAAATGTGATGCTTAATAGTGAGGGGCAATCAAAAGTAATGTATACATACAGCCTTTCCAACACTTCCCCTTATACATTACTGAATATTATAACATCGGGTACTTATATAGTAACATTTCACAACTTGGAACAAAACACAACAGTACAAGCAAAACATTACAAAAACTCTACATAAATACACTCATTCAATATGTATAACATTTAACATGCCAGTAAAATACTTATGTTTAATGGAACTCAAGGGCTTTGTCAGTACATCAGCGATCATTTCCTGTGTTGACAAATATTCTACTTTAAGGATATTATTATTGACCATATCTTTCACATAATGATACCTTATATCTATATGTTTAGTTCTTTTATGATTAAATTCTCTCGACTCTAACAATTTCTGTGCGCTCTGGTTATCGTTATAAATTATTATACGAGGCATTCTCTTTAGAATTTCATTCAAAAAGTTTCTCACAAATGACAAGTCTTTACAAACATCGCCTATTGCCAAGTATTCTGCCTCTGTACTAGATAGAGCCACACATCTTTGCTTTCTAGCTTCCCAATTAATAGTACTATTGCCTAGTTTAATCACAAAACCTGTGTATGATTTACGATCTATAATATCATTGGCCCAATCAGCATCAGTAAATGCAGTAATATTTAAATCATTAGTCCTATAAAAACATAGTCCATAATTTAAAGTCCCTGCTAAATATCTTAAGACACGCTTAGCCGCTTGCCAATGAGACATATCAAAACCATGACTAAACTGGCTCAGCTGACTGCATACAAAAGCAATGTCAGGTCGAGTACAAACTGCTAAGTACATCAGACAACCTAGTAGCTCTCTATACCTATACTTAGTATCATCTAAGCAATCACCACTAGGTGTGTTTAATTTACAGTTCAATATCATAGGAGTAGATACAGGTTTACATTTAACCATATTGAATCGTGATAATACTGCCTCAATATACATATGTTGACTTAAGATCAATGTTCCTTTAGCTTTATCACGAATTACATTCATACCTAGACAGGTCTTAAGATTACCTAAATCCTTGACAGTAAATTCTTTCTGTAAAATAGTTAACAAATTTGTTTTAGTTGAAGAACAGTTATAAATTACATAAAAATCATCAACATACAGTGCAATTATTGTTAACTCATTGTTACTTTTACAAATATAAACACAAGGTTCTAATTTACTTTGTACGAACTCATTATCTGTTAACAGTTTATGTACCTTCAAGTTCCACATACGACTAGCTTGTTTAAGTCCGTATATACTTTTTAACAATTTACAAACTTTATTTTTATCATTATTAAAACCTTCAGGTTGTTCCATGAAGATGTGCTCATTCAGGTCACTATTTAAAAATGCAGTTTCTACATCAAAATGATCAATATATAAATTAAATTCATTAGCTATAGCAAATAGGGTTCGTATTGTACTGTGACGAACCACAGGAGAAAAAGTGTCACTGTAATCAATTCCCTGCTTCTGTGAGAAACCACGAGCAACTAAACGAGCTCTGTACTTCACGTTATTTTCTAAGTCGTTTTTAATCTTAAAAACCCACTTACATTTAATTATGTTTGTGCTTGGTGGACGATCGATTAGTTCCCAAACACCAATATTAATTAAGGCCTCATATTCTTTCTGCATAGCAAGACGCCATTCGTCGCTATCATTAGAAGACATAGCTTCAGCATAAGAAAGAGGTTCCAATTTATTTTGAACTAATAAAGAAAGATCATAATCTGCAAACCTGCCTGGTAGGACATTACGTGTACTACGTACGGGTCGCGCAGAGTCCACATTAGACTGTGGTACCAAGAAGTCTGCCGTAGGCTCCGATGCTTCCCCTCGAAGTGACATTACGTTACCGTGAGAAGGGCTACAGCTCAAGGTGCTGTTATGCTCCGAGCTGGTTGCACTCTCATCATCATCATCTCCAGTACAGTACTCCGAATCCGCACCTGAAAGCATAGTAGCATCATTGATTAGATTACTTTCATTCAATTCATTTAATGTTGTACTTTCAGAGTCATAGTTTAAAATTTCATTATTATTATTATTCATATTTTCTAATAAATTATAATTGTCATTTTTATTTAATATATTAATAGTTGAAATATCAATTTGACTATCTGAAGACATAACACAAGATTTCAAATTATTAAAATCTTTATAAAACTTTCCTTCCAAAAAAGATATATTCCTCGAGTAAATAATCTTACGAGGTTCCTGTGGATCTATTAATCTATAACCCTTAGTAGTTTCCCCATAGCCAACAAATATACACATCTTTGATTTAGAATCTAATTTAGAAGAACGCCTTTGCTCAGGAATTAACATATAGGCAATGCAGCCAAAAATCCTAAGGTGACTAAGGTCAACGGCAGAACCAGTCCACACTTGTTCAGGTAATCTTCCGTCTAGAGCTTTTGTGGGGCTCCTATTTTTTAAGTAGATAGCTGTCATTACAGCCTCTCCCCAATATTCTCGACTGAGACCAGATTCCTGTAGCATGCATCTAACCTTTTCAATCAAAGTTCTGTTAAGCCTTTCTGAAACACCGTTCTGCTGAGGGCAGTAAGGTACAGTAACTTGATGTAAAATACCATGAGATTTGAGGTAGGAACTAAGTTTATTATTACAATACTCTCCACCTCCATCGCTTCTAAAAACTTTAATGTTAGCATTGGTTTGTTTCTCTACAAGGTTTTTAAATAAAAGAAAATAATTAAATACCTGATTTTTGTGTTGAAGTAGGTATGCCCAGCTTTTTCTGCTGAAGTCATCAGTGAATGTTAGTATATATTTAGCGCCGCCCAAACTTTCAACAGCAAATGGACCACAGACATCCGAATGCACCAATTCGAGTACCGCAGCAGCTCGCTTTGCTTCATCAACTGGATACGGTTTAGCAACCTGTTTTCCTTTCAAACAAGCAGTACAGTTTGAAAAATCTTCTTTATTGTTCTGAAACATAAGAGCATGCTGTTTTCGAAGTGTGCACATACCTCCGTAACTCAAGTGTCCAAGCCGCTTGTGCCATACTGAAGCTGACACTAACATTGCACTCTGTGTCCCCTTAACTTCATCCTTAAGAGAGCCTGAAGAGCACCCCAGTGGCTGCGCGATGTGATGGATAACACCAGTATCACCCAATTTATAAATACCATTCACCTCACATGCAAAACCTACCTTGGTACAAGTACCACACATATAATCATAGGTAACCTTATCTTTTTCTTTATAAAAGTGACATCCTTCTCTGTTGAACACAAGTACATAACCCAATCCTACTAATTTACTGACTGAGAGAAGATTGGTAGACAGTCCCGGAACGAGCATAGCTTCAATTTTAATATTAGAATTAGGAATAGTTAAATTACCTGAGCCTTCACTAGATAGTCGCTCATTGTTAGCAATAGTCACAAAACTTTTTCTATTATTAAAGTCTGTAAATAAGTTCTTGTCGTTGATCATGTGACTACTGCAACCAGAGTCCACTACAAAATCACTCTGACACACATTCAAAGCCGTCTCGGTAATAACAAAAGCCTTTTCTTCTAATTTCGTTCTCTTATCTCGCCGTAACTTGAAGCATTTTGTCTTGATGTGTCCTGCTTTTCCACAATAGTTGCAAGTGAAGTTCTTCCGCTTCACAAGATAAGCTTTCTCAACATTATAACCATCTATTGGTTTATTTTGGTTGCGATATTCTTCCTGTAGAAGTCTTGTTCTAACAAATTCACTTGAAACAGTAGATCCAATGTAAGCAGTTTCCAAGCTACTTACAAGTACATCGTATTCCGCTGTCAGTCCACTCAGTAAGATCTCAGCTACTTCTCCATCTTCAATATTCTTTCCAATATCCGAAAGTTGGGAAACTAAAGTCATCACAGTGCCTATGTAGTCATTCATATTTTGGCAATGTTTTAATTGTACTCTGTGAAGTTGACGCAAAAGCAAAACTCGTCTATAAAGACCTTTATCTTCAAATACAGACGAAAGTTTTTCCCAAGCTTCTTTGGCTGTTTTTGCCTCACGAACATATTGGTGAAGATCATTGGATAAACTCAAATTTAGACGGGCTAACGCCCTTTCATCCTTGTTGGGATCCGAGTTTTCAGGGTTTTTAATACATGTCCACAATTTCTCCAGTATTAATGCATTCTTCATACAGAATTTCCAAGATAAATAATTTGCCGAACCTTTCAATTTCTCCACGTGGTATGTAGAATATCCCATACCGGTACCATTTTCCATTTCAGGGTAATTTGACACAGGCGATGGGTTCGTCGTGCCATTTCCAGTATTAGAATCCATTGTTTGCTGCACGTTTCGATCAGTAGATGCCATCTCACAATAACTGGTTAATTATGACCCCTGGGCGCATAACCTATTATGCAGAGAGAGTTCAGATGCGCAGTTTATGATGGCAGTGCAGAAATAACACAAATAGGTTTCGGTAAATTTAACCACTTTATTCTTCACAATATAGTGGTACAAATCTATCATTAGATTAAGTGGATAACTATTAATTAATACGGAGGAGTACACAGAGAAAGACAAAAAACATGGTGTCACGCAAATCTAACAGGAAGGAAGTGAAAGTGGCAACGAACGTCATTGACATAGACAAAATGACCACAGACAAAATGTGATGCTTAATAGTGAGGGGCAATCAAAAGTAATGTATACATACAGCCTTTCCAACACGATCGGGCTAATTTCATGCAAAATACTTGATAATAGCAAGATGTACAAGATGTGCGACGCCAAAACTATATATATTGAAGAAACTTGAAATATTCTAAAACTTGACCCTGGCTATTCCAAATTGGCCATATCGGTCTCAGACCGAAATAAATAAAAAAAAAACTGTCACTGTCTGTTAATTTGACATTGACAGTTAAATTTCATTACATCGCGAATTGTGCATTTTTCGAAGTTTCGAAGTCCGAAACTCATGAAATTCAAGAAAATCAAACAAAATTTAATAATACCTAACGAAGAAATGAGACGTTTGTAACGATAAAACTACTACGAACAAATTAAGATAAAATATGGCAGGCAACTTCTGGCAAAGTTCACACCATCAACAATGGATACTAGATAAGCAAGATCTCATCAGAGATCGTCAGCATGATTTAGGTATATTGACTGAAGAAGAATACCAGAAGATATTCAATTTCTTCGCTAGTATTATTCAAATATTAGGAGAGCAACTGAAGCTAAGACAACAAGTTATCGCAACAGCTACGGTCTACTTCAAAAGGTTTTACGCAAGGAATTCTTTGAAGTGTATAGACCCGTTACTTTTAGCCCCTACTTGCGTGTTCCTCGCGTCCAAAGTTGAAGAGTTCGGCGTGATATCTAATTCTAGACTCATAACAACTTGTCAAACTGTGATTAAGAACAAATTTAGTTATGCATATGGGCAGCAAGAGTTTCCATACAGAACCAATCATATTTTAGAATGTGAGTTTTACTTATTGGAGAATCTAGACTGCTGTTTGATAGTGTACCAGCCTTACAGGCCTTTACTGCTATTTGTTCAAGATATAGGACAAGATGATCAATTGCTCACTTATGCATGGAGGATTGTGAATGATTCATTGAGAACAGATGTTAGTTTGTTGTATCCGCCTTACCAAGTAAGTCACTAGCTGTTCTTTACAATTTTAATTACATACAAGTTATGGCATTGAATGAAGATTGCATAACATGATCACATTTTCTGTGCACCTCACGCGACTAAGATGATAATGAAGTGCACACGTAATAATAAATATATGTTTTGGAATTATAAAATAAAAGGTATAATTACAAACAAAACCTTTATTTTGTTGATTCATTGGTCAATGTAGCAGCCATCCCTTTGGTCACCAGAAACTAAAACTAATAATTTTGTTTTAGCCCCCAAAGGTGGTCCCCATGGGCCCAAAGTCTTGATTATAATAGGAAATATGCATCCATTGCCAACAGAATCACTATTTGCGTTGCTATCCTAGAACCTATCCTGGGTTAGGTAGATAGTTGTTTTAAGCCATCAGTAAAATGTCTGAAAATAAACAATCTTTGGTTTTAGAAAAAAGTGTGGTTGCACTTTAGAATCCTACGTCACAATTTTGGGGGTAGGGAGGGGTGGGGGGGGGGGGAGTATTGTACAACCCCCCTAACACCTTCCCCCATTGAGCAGATGCGTAATTTAAAAAATACCATAAATATAATAATAATTTAGAGGTTATAATTTCGCTAAAATTTGAATATGTGTGGGCTCCAGCGCGACGCAAGGGCTGTAGCAGCAGCTCCTCAGCCCTTGCGTGACAAAACGCAGCACCACTCACCTTCGCAGCTTTGGCAGCAGCTTAGTCTTCGCAGCTAAGTTTTATTTGTCGATAGTATTAGGCGCTTTGGCGAGCGAGCGAAGCGAGCGTGCTGCGGCAGCGGTCGCCTGCGTGTAATCATGTTCTAACATTAACCTAACCTATCCAAGTCGGGGTGATCCGTATATTTTTTTCGAAGTTCAAGTAAAAATGTATGAAATTTTTTTTTTCATTGCTCAACATAAAACTAGCAATAATGGTTAGCCCTCTTTCTCCTCTATCTCCTACAAGTCTTTTTTTATACAAATTTGTGACGTAGGATTCTAAAGTGCACCCCAAAGTGTTATGAATTTAGAAATATTTCCTAGATGAAATACATTTTTAAAATGTAGAACAAGATGTATATAGATGTTGTTGTGGTGTGATGTATTTTTCCTTCGAAATATTTCTAGTTGATATGCTAAAGCCTAGCTAGAGCATTAGAAATCAAATTACAAAATATATTTTTGTTATGAATGTTATAAATAATTGATGATTAACTTTTATTTCCAGATAGCCATTGGTGCTTTACACATAGCATGTGTTATGCTCGGAAAAGAAAATCTTAAACCATGGTTCGCTGAACTCAATGTGGATATGGATAAGGTACTTTGAATTACTTTGTAGTTTAGTTTTGCTTTTTCCATACTTGGCTTCATGCTAGAGCCAATGTATGTGACTTTAAAATTCCCCTAAAACTTTACTAAAACTATCCCAAACTGTCCCAGAGTGCCAGCAATCCCTAAGTCTGAATCTGGCTTCCGGGACAGTTCACCATAAATAGTAACAATATCTTATAGCATTATATTTCTTTCAGATTCAAGAAATAGTAAGAGCAGTAATAAATCTGTATGAAATGTGGAAGAGTTATGATGAGAAAAAGGAGATTCAAGGGCTCCTTGGTAAAATGCCTAAACCGAAACCGGCACCCCAAAGATAATGCATTCAATCAATCAGTATTATCATTTAAGATTAAGGTTCTAAGCAGATATAAACCTTTTTTTAAAACATTAACAAAATGTTAAGAATAATTCTTAACATTAGTCTTTATAATTATTATAAAGACTAATGTAGAATACCACCAAAATTATAAGGTCAAAGCACCACCTTGTTGTAGACTGCAAATTTTGTTTAGAATGAATGTCCCTCTTAAACTCTTTTTATGTAATTACTAGCCAGATTGGTGATTACTGATTACACTGATATTTTGCTGTCTCGCCATTCTACTTGGCAGGTGTAATCAGGCTATCAACAATTCAAAATAATATAAAATCCTTAACACTATAATAATGTGACCGACAAAAAGGCCAGTCAACTATTTGTGCTACCCTGCCAAGAGTAGCTTACTACAACTTCTCATTTACCTACCTTATTTTTAGAAGAGACTATACATACTTACTTTGTGCATGTACCAATTATAACATTTCATCCGATACCCCAGACGGTGACCATTACCTTTTTTTTTAATTGAATTTGTTTTTAAGAGGATAGTCTCCATTCTCTTTCTCCATACAAACTTAGTTTAAATTTTCCTCCCTGGATAAAGACATTAGAGAAAATATGTTTATGCCATAAAACCTATATCTGTCATGCATGACAATGCATCTTTTTTTTTTCTAATTAAAATTATAATAAAAATTAAAAAAATAATAAAATGAAAAAAATAAAAAGGTAGATGCATAGTCATGCATGACAGATATAAGTTTTATGGCATAAACATATTTGCTCTAATGTCTTTATCCAGGGAGGAAAAATATACTTTGTATACTTTGTTTGTATGGAGAAAGAGAATGGAGACTATCCTCTTAAAATGTTTCCAAAAACTCGTACTCGTCCGAGTAAAAATATCGCATTATCAGCAGACCAACTAAACTACTAAAGTAATGAATGAGTTTTAAGTTTCATACTCTCTACTCTTATTTCATTGTACAACTGATAAATGCTTTCGTTTATTAATTCCTATAGTGTAAGATTTTACTTGTAAATGTAATATTAGAAAGACTGTTTAATGATATTGTCAATAAATAACTTTCTTGTAATATGTGCTTTATTAATTCAGACTAAGTACCCCCCAAACTATACAGGCTGTTTGGTGGAGGGTTAGACAAACTTGGTGGGCGTGTAGGTAGACCTATTTGTAAAATACAATTTGAAGAAAAAGACCCTAACTCTTCACATTTATTTTTATGATTATTTTTGTGATTTTTTATTTTTTTCTCAAATTTTAGCTCTTTACCCTTACAACTTTTTTTTGGACATGTTTTCGTTTTAACTTTTTATTTGATTTTGGTCCCAGATGTATCTTTGATCTATCGAAGGCATTGTTAATCCAAAATAATGAGAAAATAATTAGTTATGGGCTCTCAAAGTTAAGAAAAGAAAAAAATGTTGTCCGAAAGGTCAACTAAACATCATTCTAAAAAAAAACTAATAGTGATTGAGGAGTTCAAATACTCTTAAAAACTGCTCTTGACATCCCTTATTACAATGGTGTATTCAATGTAGCATAAAAATCTACCAACTTGTCAAAAATAAGGCATAAAGGGAAAATGGAGTCAAAATTCAAAGGAAAAAATACACATTTTTTTATTGTATTACGATTTTTGTTCAAAAACATCTCCCCGATTTCCAATACATAATGTACGCGACAGGTGGAGCCCATGAAATGGGGCCAAGTCATCCAATCCACGAGTTTGGGGTACTCTCTCGTTGGGAACGCGTTGTCTATGAACTCTCTCACTGTGAGACCTGGCCAAACGTCGACGGAAAATCGCATTTGGTGCGATGCTTGCCCTTCAAATTGTATTTTACAAATAGGTCTACCTACACGCCCACCAAGTTTGTCTAACCCTCCACCAAACACCCTGTATAGGGATCTAGTACCCCTCGCCCGTCGATTGACTATGCTATGTATAACGATCTATGATACTTACTTACTTCCAGCAGGGGACGCCGCTAGCCGGGCGGGTAATCTGCCCTTCCATGCGGGCCATTTCACCCAATTCCCCTATCCCTCCCTTGGGGAGGCCGAGGGACGCCCGGCAATCACGGCTTTCTGTCGAACCTACCTGTTTCTTTACAGAACCTTACGATCTGCTCCACCTTCAGATTTTCGATGTCCTGTGCTTCTAGTAAATCTGTTCCCATGTTTTCCCATCGTATTAGTGAGTACATGGGACATTCGGCGAGCAGGTGGAAGCTGGTTTCCTCTGTCTCCATGCATTCTGGGCAAGTGGGATCTGTTTTCACGCCTATGAGTGTCAAATGTCTATTCAGTCGGCAGTGTCCTGTTATTATTTCTATAACAAGTCTCATGTTATCTCTTGTCAGTTTTAGTAGTCGACTGGTTTTCTTAGCATCTAGCCCTTTGATGAAGATCTTTGACTGTCTCATGACAGGTGAGGATGTCCATCTCCTATTTGTTTCTACTGTTATGCTACGGCTGATTACACCCTTCGTAATTTTGAGGGCAATTGGCAGCCTGGGTTCAGGACCCATCTGGTTCTCATCGGCTCCCTTCCTAGCCAGTTCGTCTGCTACCTCATTGCCTGTGTTGCCCTCGAGTCCAGGTACCCAGGCAAGTGTAACATCGATTATTCTGGATAGTTCCTCTAGTCTTTTCTTACATTCCTTGACCAATGCTGATGTTGTTTCTGTCTTTCCGAGCGCCTTCAGTGCCGCCTGGCTGTCGCTGTAAATTGTGGCCCTGCCTGTGTCTTTTAGGTGGCCCACCATTTCAGCACATTCCATTATGGCGTATATTTCTGATTGGAAGACGCTGGCATACTTACCTAAGGATATAGTTCTATTTATCTCTGTCCCGTTTTCGCATATGATATGGATACCGGCGCCAGAGAGCTTTGTTGTCTCTTTCCAGGAGCCGTCTGTATAGCAGACTGTGCCTGCAGTATCCAGCCTCTGGTTGTCTCTTTGGCCTATGTGAATTCTGTATTTCTTATCAAAGGTCCTTTCTTTCTTTATTAGGTCATTATTTGTTAGGACCATTGATAGTTTGTCTTCGTAGTGCTTGCTGATCTTGGCGTGGCCTTCGTCATAGGAGTTGCCAGTCCATTGACCAGTGCTTCTTAGTTTGAACCATTGTTCTATAGCTCTCCTTTTTATTTCTAGGTCTATGGGGTTCAATCCTAGAATGATCTCCAGCGCGGCTGTGGGTGTTGTTCTCATCGCGCCAGTAGTTAGGAGAGCGGCTAGTCTTTGGACCTTGTCCAGTTCTTGTTTGTTCTTACCTATGCTGGCTGAGTGCCACCATACTAGGGCACCGTGTACTATCCTTGGTAGGATTATCGTCTGATATATCCACAGTACCATAGCTGGTTTGATTCCCCAGCTTCTACCTATTGCTCTTTTGCACTGCATCATGGCCATTTTCGCCTTTGAGCATATGTTCATTATGTGTGTCTTGAAGCTTAGTTTGTTGTCCAGTGTAATACCTAGATATTTGACCTCATTCACCACTTCTAGGTCTTGGTTTTCTAGTTTTACTGGTTCAGTCCATACTAATTTCCTCTTTTTGGTGAATAGAACTAGTTTGGTTTTATCAGGGTTTAGGTTTAGGCCTTTGCTCCTACACCATTCTAGTGCTGTTTTCAGTCCCCTGCTCATTATGTTACACATAGTGCTCAGGACCTTACCTGTTATTAGGAGCACACCATCGTCAGAGTAAACCTGTGTGTATATGTGCATCCTGTTTATCTTGTCTACTAGTTCATCTATCAGTAGGCACCATAGCAGTGGCGATAGGCATCCCCCTTGTGGGAAACCTCTTTTTGCCACCACCCTGCATGTTTTGCCTGCCAGCTCCGCTTGTATCAGTCGGTGTTTTAACATGTCTTAACCCACCCTGATATGTCTTTATTTATACCTTCTCTGTTCAAACTTTCCTCTATCGAGGCCGGGGTGGCCCTAACGATCTATGATAAATTGAATGAGTATTTTTGGGTAGATACATAAGGCTCACTTGCCGATCGTCCTGGGCACGTATTCTATAACTAAATCGTCTCAACATCGCTTCAAAACACCTTTTTTCAACACTTAAAAGCTTTAGCGAAAATGTGTAAAATTTTCATAAATTGTTTAACCTTTTCGAATTAAATCTAACAATGCTGATAGAATAGAATACTAAAGAATACATGCCCTGATCCGTAAAGTTACCGGAGTGTCCGACAGTCCCATTGGAGCGGGTGCTCGCCAGCTGTTTGGCGCGTAGTACTACTAGCTAGTAGGTACCTACACAAATATTTATTTTGACTATTTATTTTTACGCATAAATACTTGCACCCAACGGGAATTGAACCCGCAACCTTGCATTGCAGTTGGGCATTCTCCAGGCGCGCCACAGAGATCGTCAATTCGAATTGGCCAGGGGACTGTTCTCAACCAGTAAAGATTACCCATATTATAGTCAGTCATCCATCACAGAAGAGTCCTCTGCATTTTACAATGATTCCGTATTTTTTCATATTCTGTAGCTTCACAGTTGGAGCTGATGATTTATTATTTCCGGCGCGAAAAGTGGCCTGTATCATATTAAAAACGATATTATGATAATGCATTACGAAACAAATACCTATCGAATTCACAGTGTATTGTGTGAGATCCAACAATCATAACATTAGTGTCTTCATGTCAAAACAGTAAGTATTACTATACGGTGGCTATATTTTAGTGAATTTAGGGAAATGGGGAGCATCAGGGAGCCAAGGTACCTACTACTTACCCCTTGGCTAATATCGAGTTGGCGCTATTTCGCTGATGCACAGGTCCGCTTAGCTGTTTCTGAGAAAAATGGTAACAGATACACATTAAACACAACTCGCCCTTAAAATGTATGGAAAGTCACGTGACAAAAAGTCTCCTTCATTTTGGAAAGCATCATATACATATTAGATAGGTCCCAAGAATAAATACGAAATCCACTTTGTACTAGAAGTAATAATCATTGGCCTTTTATCCGACTTTATCACAATCACAGTTATACAGCCCAACAATATTAAATCCATGCCATTTACGGCGTTCGCGTTGTAGTGCTCGAGGCACTACTAGGTGGAGTAGACTTGCCTAGCACGGTACTTATACCAGCCAAGTCAGCCATGCTCAGAGGAAAGAACGGGTACGATCGCCTCGCGATGTTTTCTGCTGTATGTTTGTTTTATAGTATAGTCAGTAAGAAGTTATTTCTTGATCTAAATAACTTTCTTGTTTGAAAGTGTTGTCACCCTATTGTATCGAATGTCGGTATCCAAGTTCATTTGTTGTGGGGTATAAAAACAGTATCATATTCATTGAGTTCGCCAGTATTGCAGCAGCCACCATGTCTTCAAGTAAAGCATTACTCTGTGACCTTTGCATCATTTTACTAGCTGAAATAGTGCTCGTGAGTGCTGATGATAAACCAAGCAGGTGGGGTTTTTATAATGTATCACCAATAATAGTAGAAGCATGTTGTCTAGTCACGGTTTGGACTAGAGGACGCTGTGTGAAATATGTAAAGAACGTTTATGTCGTAAGGTTCAATTATCTAGCTAGAAGATCAAGCCGGCAGTGGATCAAGTCCAGCTCCATCTTTCTTAGTACCTGCACTAGTCCATGCATCGGAACACGAACGATTTAGCGTCTTCTATGACTTAGGCTAGTGAGCAGTAACCGGCGTCTCACGCCAAGATTATTTATTAAATTTTACAGTCCGACGGCATTAGCCGAAGACATCAATAAAGGAAACTGCAGTTGCGGCGCGTTCGCAACTAGTACCATCACGCCGGACATGCCGCCGCTCATCTCCAAGATGCCGGGCCTAGAGGTGAAGTGCGACGATGAAGGGGACAATACCTGCAAGAACCTGTGCGTGGCACTAGCTACCGCCACTAGGGCCAAGGGACCTGATGCCTTGTGCAGTAGACTGGAGAAAATTGAAGAAATTAAGGTATTTCTTCAATCAATTTACACAGTTGCCGAGTTGCAGTTAGGTCGCGTTTCGATTGTGTAAGCCTATAAGAGTGTGCTAGTTACATGCAAAACTTGGACAATGACAACGCGGCTTTATTATCGATGCTGTTTGTTGAAAATCTGGCAGGACATTTTTAAAGTGATATCTATAGGTACTTAGGGAATTATGTATCACTACAATGGTAAGGATGTGGGTGTGGGTGTGGATTCCATCAAACCCTACCTGGTAAATTATAATTGGAAAATTATCTGTTATTTATGATATAAAACTTCTGTAATGTAGGTAAACTTAGAAATGGGGTCGCTGGTTGTAAAACTCAAAAGTTTTTATTAGCGTCACGTCGGTAGGTCGAAAAAACCTACTAATAATTTACACTAGTAGTTCTGGGAACAGAAGACTTTGCAAGCAGATGAGCAACAGTTTAACCATTACTCATTGAAGAGTTACGGATGAAAAGCTGAGTTCCGGTGCCCCACCAATCTGTACCTTGTAGGTAAATTAATTGGTAGACAATAAAAAAAATCAATTTCCTTATATTGATGAGCATTTCTCTTCATCACACCTAAGATACCGATCACATCTTCATCAAAATATTATGAGATCAGTTTCAAATTGCTATCCTTCAAATAAAAAAATAATCATTGAAATCGGTTAATGTATGGCGGGGATATCGATTAGCTCCCTTTGTGTGACATACTGACAGACTAAAGTAAATTTTGCCAGACTTGAAGCAGACATGCTTTACTCTGTAGGATAAAAATGTAACATATTTTGGTAGTATATTTTCCGGTCCTCAAACAAAAACTAGGTACTAAACCTATTGCGATTTAACTTAGTACTACGTACTAAGTTAAATCCTAATACTAATTCCAATGGGGTGCCACACGCAAAGCTAAAAGCAGATGGCGCTGGCGTCGGATGATCTTTTTTTTGTTTTTGATGATGGTCCCCCACCAATGAAAACGCCGAGTTTTTTTTTCTTTCGGTCTGAGACCGATATGGCCAATTTGGCGCCAAGAGTTGTAAAAACATCTGTTTGACAATTCTTAATTCAAACCAAAGATCATCCGACTAACGCCCTCTGCCGGGATAAAAAGTTAGTGTTCCTCCTCATTCCGAACTTATGAACTCATGGTCGTAACTTGTTGTTTCAGCTATCAGCGTTTTACAAGATCTGCGAAAGACCGTGGACATATGCGAACATGACGGCAGAGGAACCTCTTTGCTGCGAGCAGTCTAAAACCAAAGTTTGTCCCTCTGTTGAGCAAGCGAAAGCCACAGAAAATAATACGGATATAAATCCGACAGTGTAGACTTTCACGTTAATTAATGTGTTTTTTGTATGATTTATTCATATTTAATTTAAAATAAATAAAGGAATGAAGTTAAAATGCGTTTCTTTCGGATACGATAGCCTGTTACACCAAACACAGACACAAGTGGCGTCATCAAATACCATATCGAAATCAAATAATTTGCCGTCGTAAAACTAGCTTATTCCGATTTTTTTTTAAATATCTTGGGCAATTGAGGAAGGATATCAGCTAAATTTGGTTAAAATAAATAAATATAATATTTAAATCTTAATAACGGTATATTTTCAATTTGAACTACAATCATAGGTAGGTAGGTGTCTACAGTAAAGACGGCAAGGTAAAACTATACAATAATCATAATTATTTTTGACTAAAATTGAACCAAACCAACTTGGAGCTCTATTTCATTACAATAATTGTGTTTAAAATATTAACATAAACTTATAAAACAACTTCATGGTGTTTAAAAAAAACCAATGCGTGAAAAAATAATTACGTACAATAGGCAAACCAAACGTGCACGTTAGGCTGCGGTCTCAAAGTCAGAATCGAGATTAGGCTGTAGTAATCATCATACCGAAACGTCTCGTAAAATCTACTTGCGAGGGGTATTCAGAAGGCTTTTGTAGTCGAATTTCATAAAAAAATAATTCATTTCTACTTTTTATTGTAATTAATTAATATGTTAGGAAGCTACTTTTGCAAGTAGGTAAGAAAAGTAAAAAATTAACAATAAAATTCCATAAACACAACGTCACCATCAGTCTGATCGTCGTTTATGTCACGCATTGGTTTGAGCAAACTTTTACAACTATGTAAGCAAAAGTATACTTTATCTACATAAAATATGGTTCTAAATTATAGAAATTTAGCTTCACCTTGTGAAAATCTGGTGTTTAATCCCTGAGCCTTCTTAATAATGGACTTCTTCTGAGCTTCATCGAAGCGGTTCACTTGAAGATCTACGTCGCGGCTGAATGGCCGACGTTCTTTTTTACCATCCTCTTTTTCTTCTTTCTAAAAGTAAATAGGAAAATTAGATAAGGACCGAACAAAGGTATGGTAGGAAAGGAACCTTATTTACTTCTTGCAAACTAATGTTAAGCTTCAAATATACGACCACACTTACATTTACACTTTACCTAAAATAGACCACACCTACATCACACATATAAAGAAATTCGTGCATGTGAGCTGTAGGTGTTGTCTGTTTTAGGTAAAGTGTATTTTGTATTTGAAGCTTAAAGCTCCCATCATTTCCCGTTTATAATCGACAAAAATGTTCTATCTCTTTCCTCGTCATTTGAGAAAAAGATACGGAACATTTTTGTCCATCAATACAATGTTTCTGATGCTCGTATGCTACCACTGCTGGTCAGGTCACCTTCTATTTCTAAGTTCTACATTATATTTCTAAGTAAAATAGAACAAACCTTTTTCTTCTTTTTAATCTTCTTCTGATGAATCTCCAACAAGCTTTCTTCTCTCTTGTGCTTCTTTTTGTGTTTCCTGCAAGGAAAGATACATTCAATTATTAGTATGATACAAAGGCTGCTTTTTATTCTAAAATTCTCCCAATATTGGGAATTATGTGGCTTAATACGAAGTGCCCATCCTAACCTTAAAGGCTGGCGCAGACCGGATGCGTATACCTAACCACGCGCGTGGTCACGCGCGTCACCCTGAGTTGTAATGTATGAAACTGTATGAGACAGGTCACACCGCTTGCGTAACGAAGACGTGCGTGTCTACGCAACGCAGCTCTCAAGTCACAAACCGGCTGCGTACCTTACGCATAGCAGAGCGGCAAAGTCGCATTGATGACGTTGTATTCAATGGCACGCCATGTTGGACGCCACACCGAACAAATTTGAACACGCACGTATCGCTGTACTGATCGTAACGCGCGTAGTTACGCGCGTAACCCGGTGTGATATCGAGTTAGTTACGCGCGTAGTCACGCGTCATCCGGTCTGCGCCAGCCTTTAATAAAAGGGCATCCTACTAATATTATAAGTGTGAAAGTTTGTTAACTCTTCGACTGACGTTGGGATGTTTATGGTATGTTGGGATGCTTATGATGACAAGTATGTTTGTTACTCTTTCACGCAAAAACTACTAAAAATGCAGGCACGTTAACGTCGAGGTAATTAATAACAATGATTATCTATAATGCGATCTACACCCGTGTCTAATAATAACAAGTAATGCAGATAGTTGAAGACCTGAATTAACCCGGACTTATGCGGGTGAAACCTCGGGGCGCAACTAGATGTTGTATAAAAAAGAGAACTTACTTCACAGCATCCTCTTGTTCATCATCTTTGTCAGCTATCTGTTTCGCTCTGGCCTCACGTCGCATCACTTCGTCAGGATCTTCCTCTTTGACTATACCCGCGGCTTTCTTCGCTTTCTCTTCAGGCGTATCTGTCCAACTTGATCTGGAAATTCAATGAATTCAATACGGGAGTATCATTTTTCTTAACCAATTTTAAATAGCTCTATGGGAAAACAGCTGTGAATATTATGCATGTAAACAACAATCATGTTTACATTTACTTACCTATCTGACATATCAGGACCTTCCTTGGCTCTGAAACTACGCGCTTCCAAGCCCATGATCTTAGCTTTTCCCTCCGGCAGTTCCAACATCCATTCTTCTCTACTTTTGATCTTTGGACTATCCAGTGACTGACCGTCTAGTTTCTTGATCTTATAGTCGAGAGCGCGTTCCTCAAGTCGTTGATGGGCGTCAGACCATTTCTCTTCAGCGCCGGCGGGTAACGGTCCAATACCGACGTCTTCATCGGAGCTTTGTTCTTCGATAATTTCGCAATCTTTTTCTGCTAGAACTTTGCGCATCTCGTTAGGAATGGATGGACCTATTAAAATAAGATTACAAATTAATGGTGCACAGGTTTTAGTATAGGAGGATTTTAGGGCTTGTTTGCTTACCTATATGTTTTGTGGGTTGCAGATGGGGAGGTAACATTGGACCCTCTATTTCTACAGAGGCACTTCGCCTAAATTTGTTTTCCAAATGTGGGGGCAGAGCTGGCCCACACACATCTGGATTTGGGGCAGTTTTAGTTCTTGAGCGCAATTTATGTCTCAAATCAGAAGGTTCATAATCAATCTCTTGATTGTCTTCATCTGAAGATATCTCTCCTTCTTCGCTGGTTTCTCGCTGGCCTTTCTGAGTGGAACTTACTTCTGGAACAGCATCAGCTTGATTTCCGCTAACATCTACAACATCCTGAATATCAGTTGTACTAGTCACTTCCACAGATGTATTGGCATCATCCTTCTCCTTGCGTGTTTTCGAGCTTCTTCTTTTATGTTTCTTTTTATGATGTTTTTTCTTTTTGGTTTTTTGAAGCTCCTTTTCTAAATTTAGAAGTTTAGCTCTAAGTCTTTCATCATCAGATGAATCAATTTCACTTGATTCCTCGGATTTCTCTTTTTCAATATTCTTTTCTTTAACAATAGCTGGTATCAAGCTGTAATATGACCCAGACTGTACTTCTTCAGCATGATCAGAATCATGTTCTACAGCTATTGGACTCTCAGTTCTTTTTGGACTTTCAACTTTTCTAGTAGAGGGTGGAGGCTTGTAAACTTCTGATTGTTTTTTACCAAGCTCTGGTGAAGTTGAAGTTTTCTCCTTCGATTTTCTATCATACTTTGTCTCAGAGCTTTTTGGTTCAATTGTTTTTCTTATTTCATCTTTGAGGTCTCTTTTGTTATCAGAGCCCTTGTGGGGTCTAGATCTTTCAGCAGATTTAAGTGAGCGAGATCGTACATCGCGATCTTTATGAGATTTAGATCTAGAGCGATGTCGCCTTTCTTTACTGGTACTGTGCCGACGATCGCGATCACGGGATTTCTCCCGGGAATTCCTGCGTCTGTTTCTATCGCGTGATCGTCTTGGACTTCTGTTCCTAGAATGTCTTCTTTTACTTACAGGGGAATGTCGAGAATATCTCTGCTTGTCTCTTGAGTACTTAAAGCTATCTCTTTCATTTCGTCTTCTATCCACATCTCGACGAAATCTATCATTTTCAGATGGTCTATTTCTTCCACTTGAATTAAGATTGCCAACTTTTCTACTTGACCCTCTTGCTTCCTCAGTTTTTGTTTGACCTTTGAATCTACCTGTTTCTGAGTCACTACTGCTTGAGTCATCCGAGAGCATTTTGGAAACCTACAAACAAAAAAAGGTAGGCTTAAAATAAAATAATAAAAGTTGAATCTATTTACATACTAACTTTATTCATAAATGATTATTCAATCAATAAATTTATAACAGTCATTTTATATGAATTAAAACATTTTGACTATTTTCTTAGCACTATAGCGAACAGATTTTAAAATTCCAGCTGTTAGTATGCCTTTCATTGATTGTCTAACACTTGATTGCCACACAACATCTTTGAGAATTTGTCTTAAAATGATAGCGCAGTCAATATCATAGGCAAGTGCACGAAGTACATCTTCCATGTCCTGTTGAACCCCTCCATGGTTCCAGAACTTAACCAGCTTTTGTTGTGGAACCATGGGCAGCTGCATCAAGTGATGTAGTTTAGTTTCTGGACTTGTATCCTGGTGGCAATGAGCATCTCCCATTGGAAAATCAACATATGCATGGAAGTGCTGCATGACTGGTTTATACAGGTCACGGAAATTGAGTAGTTGAGGTTGAACAATATTCCTGACTTTATTTTTGTTCTCCCCAAATGTCATCCTGAAGTCACCAGCATAGCTTAGATTGGATATAGCAAAATAGAAATCATATTCTGAAAAAGTCTCCGGCAGTATGAGAAGTGCAGTGTGGACAGCGGACCGTAGGTTGGCCTGCAGAGCAGTCTGCAACTGGGAACTGTTGGTCTGCTTGATGATCTCTACAGGCTTGTGGAGTCTTCCCGAGAGATACAAATCATTCCAATCTAATAAATCAGCTATTAAATCCTTTTGAGAAACAACACCATACTTGATCATGACATTATCTTCTTTCATATCTATCAAAGTGTTGAAATATACTTTGGCTCCCCATTTTTCTTGCAACCTTGCAATAAATCCCTTCCCGAGAAATCTGAGGGCAGAGTAGTGAGAAGGGTTCATCTCGATGTTAGCTCCGTGCCATCGGTAGGAGTTGTCTACACAGTATATTAGATCCAACATGTTTTGTTTGTTTTGGTTGCCCATTTGGGGTTTCACTGCAGATCCATATGCAAAACAAAATGTGAAGTTCTGAGGAAACTTGGACAGAATCCTGTAATATATAGGCGATATATCCTTCGCTATACTGCTCGCGGTCTTAATAACCGTCGATGCCATTTGGAGAGACAAAAACTGCTAGGTTATTAAATGAAATACAGCACCTTCAAAGATGTCCAATATGTTTCAGTCACGTCGAATCTGTCTAATATTTGAGTACTTTTTGTTATTAAAGTTTCACTGATGATTATTGTATTACAAATTCGTTAAGGTTTGTGCGTATTTGTACGCATTTTTCCACTAAAATCAAAATTGATCAACATGAACAAAACACCAACCAACCAAGCAGCAAAAAAGCACATTAATAGGGATGGGTAGTCATTGGGTTTGATTCATAGAGTTAAGTAATGTTTGATTGATAAAACACTTTTTTTCAGTTTTATTAAAATAGATAAGATTTATGATTGTGATTATACGTCATTGTCAAGATCTAGACTATAAGCCTTCAAAAATCAATAAATATCTGGGTTTTGTTTAAGCAATAACTTAACATTTAGATTTCAGTAACATCCATTGATCGAGTAATTTTGAGGTAGAAAAGGTTAATTAAGGTATTAGAGTCTGACCAGTGAGTCGTGGCAGTGAAAAAAAGCGGCAATTTTAAAAAATCTTCATGTGTTAATAATAATAGATAGTAAGTTAAAGATTTGATACTTTTTATTAAAAGTAAAATAATAAAAAGTATCAAATCTATTTTTTCTATGTATCGTCATGACATCACAGTGTCGACACATGAAGATTTTTTTAAATTGCCGCTTGTTTTCAACTGCCACGACTCACTGGTCAGACTCTACTATATATATATAAGGAATAATTAAGGAATTTAGATCAATCGTACCAATCGTGTGTAGGGACATCCCTAGATTGAATTGACAGCAAATCGACATGACAGATTGTTTGCTTTGCATGTATCGAGATTTTGGGATTTTGCTTGCTTTGTTGCGATTTATTTCGTTTCGTGGTCTCGTGTGTCGGTCGGTCGGTTATGTCGATTGAGTAAAAATAATATAATCATTCACTGAAGTGAAGACTGAAAATTAAAGTGGTACGATTGTTCAACGCAGTCCGTGCTAAAGTGGCCCTTTTGTTTAAAAAAAATCCCCAGCTCGGTTAGAGAGTTAGAGATAATAATGTCTAGTGCAGATAGGATTGACTTTGAGATGGAAGTGGAGGTAGAAAGCGCTTCTTCTGGTCCGGCAGCCGACCCTCCGAATCCGACGTCGCCAGCACCTGCGACCCCAGGAGGGCACAGGAGCGTTGTAGTTACCACCGCTAGTGCCGGCTCGGTCACTGTGTCTCTACACCCTCTGGTTATCATGAATGTTTCTGAGCACTGGACTCGCCTACGAGCTCAAGAAGGATCACCACAAACAGGTAGGCACTTACTCAGTCACCTTCTAACATAGAAGTTGCTTGTAGTTTTTTGTTAATATTTGATAGGTGAATATTTGACTACTCACCAATGGCAATTAATTGACAAAGTAGTCTAGGTTGTAGCACATTCATGTTGGTAAATTTTAAGTTCTGACATGTCTTCCATAATGCCTGCACTTGCCTTTTATTGAAACACTAGCTTCGTACCGCGGTTTCATCCGCATAAGTCCCGAACCTGCGTGAATATCGGGATAAAAAGTAGCCTATGTGTTATTCCAGGTCTCCAGCTATCTTCATACCGAGTTTCATGTTAATCGCTTTTGCTAGAGATCGCTTTTAGCGATAACGTCACCCATTTGTACAGGTTTTTACTTTTAAGCTTTCTGTATATCTGTCTTACTTTGATGTATACTAATTGTATTTGTTTTGTTGTGCAAATTAAGTATTAATCTATCTATAAATCTAATTGGTTCAGTGGTTTTTACGTGATTGAGTAACAAACACACACACACATATACATACTCACAAACTTTCAGGTTTATAATATTAGTAGGATAGATGTGTTTCAGTCCATGTGATATTGCATAGACTGAAACACATCTATCGTTAAAGCTTACTATCAATATTTCTATATTGTGATTGCAATTTAAGTAAATTTAAACCATACATGAGTATATGTGGAACAAATTATGAGCTAAATCTATTGAACACACTAACCTCCAAACAATGATTTTGGATAATTATTGGAAATTTTTCAGTTATCGGAGCACTAATTGGAAAGCAAAAGGGTAGAAATATTGAAGTCATGAACTCATTTGAATTGGTGTTCAGTGTCATTGATGGGGATATCATCATAGATAGAGACTACTACAATTTGAAAGAAGAACAGTGTAAGTATAAGACATAATTTTAGAAAAAATACATCTACAAAAACACAAAATAGGAGTCATCTCAGTTTAATTGATTTAAGTGCGAAGTCAAAATGATTCTGATTATTTTTAGTCAAACAAGTGTTCTCGGACATGGATTTCCTTGGTTGGTACACAACCGGGGAGGCACCAACAGAAAGAGATATTGCAGTCCACCGTCAGATCTGTGACATCAATGAATGTCCTGTTATGTTCATGTTGAGCCCAGCTGGAAGAAATGGAGAAGTGAGTCAAGTAAAATTGTTTTTTATTACTTCTATATTTCCTTCTGAAACTTAAAGTTCAATTCAGGTTGAAAAATAATAACTTCTTTATGTGCTGTGCCTAGATTAGAACTTATAAGTATGTCGTAGGGAGGTTGCTGATGTCGTCAGGAGGGTGCTTTACTTCTGTATTTGCTATCTTATATCTCCTAGTGGGCATACTTGCGCTTCTAGTGGGCGTACTTGGGTAGATGTCGGCTTAATGAAAACAACTATGATGGGGTACTGGGTATAATTAACATTCAAATCATATTGTAGCTAACAATTAATTCACACAGAAAGAATACGGAATGCGAGACAGTTTCTACCAGCCATCACGACAGTTCCCAGATGAATGATATCCGTTGCTTAGCAACCAACAACCACAACACGTCGCTGCTGTAGACTCTGTCAGTGTGACAAATAACACTGGCGATCCGATTCTTCTAGTAAGGAGTTTGATAAGCTTTGCAGTCCACACTCCGACAAGTATATATTTTTATAATTTGTTTACAGCAATTACCAGTGGTACTTTATGAGTCTGTAATAGATGTTGTGAATGGTCGAGCCACAATGTTGCTAGCTCCTTTAACATACACATTAGCTGCCGAGGAGGCTGAGAGGATTGGTGTGGACCATGTTGCCAGGGTATCATCGGGCGAAGCTGCTTTTAACAGCTTAGGTAAGTTATAAATCATTTCAATATGTACTGTTTTTCATTGTCAAGCCAGAAATTTATATGAATATGAATTAGTTGGTAAAAATTACCTTGAAATCGCAAAACAGTTGACAGCCAAAATACCTTTGATTGCAAAAAACAATACCTTTTTCCAATTAGTTAAAACCACTTAAATATATATTTGAGCTTATTAGCATTTATAACGTCATAGCTTTTTGTTGTTAGGTTTCGTATAAATTCCTATAAAGCTGCATTGCTGCTCTTTCCTGGTTCCATTTCCAACACACTATTACTGACAGACAAAGTTACCAATGCAGACATACACTTCTGCATCGCTACGAAAAGTCCCAGTGAGCGAACTCCCATAGTTATTATTATTTCCTCCCAGTGGCTGAGCACCTGACAGCGCAGCGGTCTGCCATCAAGATGCTGGTGTCCCGCGTGCGCGCAGTCCTCGCCACCGTGCGCGCCATCCGCGACGGGAAGCTGCCGCCGCGGCCCGCGTTGCTGCGTGAAGCCCGAGCGCTCTCTAACAGATTACCTTTGTTGACTTCCCAACAGTTTAGAACTCACTTTTATAATGTAAGTCAAAACAAGTATTTCATCACGCGATAAATTAAAACTAACTTCAATAAAGGAAAATTAACTGCTCCTACGTAAGTTAAGATTGGATATTTTAACGTAGGTAGACTTTTACGTAAATTACGTAGGTCTAGTTTCAGTTTGCAAGCCTAACTTCAGCTTTATGTTCATGTATTTTCCCATTTTGAAACCCCTTTTATTAGGGTTTCGAAATCCTTATAGTTCTAAGGTTGGGTACTTTTACATAGGAAGGTACTTTTACGTAGGTCTAGTTTCAGTTTGCAAGCCTAACTGCTAATTATGTATTTTCCTATTTGAAACCCCTTTTTTAGGGTTTTCGTAGTCAACAAGAAATCCGTATAGTTCTAAGGGAGGGTACTTTTACATAGGAAGGTACTTTTACGTAGGTCTAGTTTCAGTTTGCAAGCCTAACTGCTAATTATGTATTTTCCTATTTGAAACCCCTTTTTTAGGGTTTTCGTAGTCAACAAGAAATCCGTATAGTTCTAAGGGAGGGTACTTTTACATAGGAAGGTACTTTTACGTAGGTCTAGTTTCAGTTTGCAAGCCTAACTGCTAATTATGTATTTTCCTATTTGAAACCCCTTTTTTAGGGTTTTCGTAGTCAACAAGAAATCCGTATAGTTCTAAGGGAGGGTACTTTTACGTAAGAAGGTACCTTTACGTAGCACGCGTAGGTCTAGTTTCAGTTTAAAGCCTTACTTCAGAATATGTTCATATTTTATTTTCCCATTTTGAAACCCCTTTTTTTGGTTTCATAGTGCGTATACAGAAAGAAAGCTGGAAACTTATAAGCGCTTTAAGCGCTTTATAAGCAGCGCTGGTCCGTTCTACACAAAGGAAGCAGGTTGAGGCAGAATGTCGGACTCATCGGACGATGTTATGACGTCAGCCGCCCAGCGCTGACCAGCGCGTGTTGAAGCTTATCGGAACTTGTCGGCACCGATCAGTGCTTATCGGCGCGGGTTCATACATTTTCCTGCGCGGGTCACCAGCGCTGACAAGCGCTGGTAAGCGCTTATAAGTTTCCAGCTTTCTTTCTGTATACGGCCATAGTCAATAAGAAACCCTTATAACATCGTCATGTCTGTCAGCTTCATGTAATTGTTAACTTTTATTCCAGCAATGCAACGACGTCGCTCTAATGACGTCCCTGGGCACTATAACGAAAGGCTGCAACGCGATCAACCAACTGGTGAACAGATTCAACGTGCTATACGACCGACAAGGCATGGGACGACGCATGCGCGGACTATTCTTCTAGAATGGAACGGAGCAGGCCGCGATGCCGCCGCAGTTACGTGCGACTCGGCCTGCGGCGTTGTAGTCTAAAGGTAGTAAGGAGCAGTCATATTTGACGCATCATTTAAACCTCCCTCACTAAAGACTCTTATAACTATGTCTTTTTGTGGGATGAATGACGTGGGATTAAGCTATAGTAGGCGGCAGATTAGTTGAAACAAAATGGCGGATGCGCAAAAGTCGATTTTTCATAGAAAGCGCATGTAAAATGTACTGCGCGAACTTTCCCCTTCCACGACAAAACTTTTCAACTTTCGTGCCGGTCACTATACTAATTTAAATAATTGGTCAATATTACCATGAAACTTCATTTCATTTTTCCTGCTGCCCAAGCTTTGGCAATCAATCCAGCCGTATAGAAGTGTCCAGTACATTATTTCTTAGTGCGTCAGGGGTTTATAATGTGTCTTATTAAGTGTAAATCGGATCGATGTTGGGAGTTATGTAATTACTACTTTATTTTTTGTACATACCTGATTCTTTCTCATAACTTCCACCATTATCGTACAGGTGATTTCATTATATGGTGGTAGGGATGGTATTTGGTAGTCACGATAAAGGAATTAATATACTAATCTAATAATCATTTTTAGTTGAAATGAACTGAAGAACTAGTTCCATTGTGCACCGACAGAAGCCAGTCATCTTTCGGGCGATTTGTAACTAAACGTAATGGAAAGATGAATAAAATTTTCCCATTTGCTTAGATTCATTTTTGCGTGAGAACACAAACACTTGCTGCCCATCCAATAACATCCCTTGTCAGATCATGAGATCACACAATGTCACGTGTAAAAAAAATAAAACCAGTTTTTATTCGACGCATTCTTTTTAATTTCGCATCCCTTCGTTTTAGAATAGTTTTGATACTTGAATTTAACAATTTTTTGGACACAATGAGATTCTTACTTTGGAAGACGTATTAAATTTTGTCTTTATTTGCATCGAATTTTAAAATAACTTATGTATGGTGCCGCAAACTTAAATACAAGACAGGTTTACATTGATACAGTGACCTAGTATCATATAAATACTTAATTATACCAGCTTCTGTATTAATGTAAATCCGCCTTTACGTGAAATAGCATCAAAATTATAAGCGAATTCGAATCAAACGAATGTATATACAAGTAGTTTCTAATTTGATTAGGACATAGTAAGTAGGATATAAAATTTCAATTGAGATTATGCCGGATATCCGACCCAAAAAATCCATCCAAGTTATACTTTTCCGTATGGATTTTATGGAATGGAATTCACAGCGTAACCCAAACGTATTCGTAGGTCCTACAGTTTTATAGTTATCATATCAAGTTATTAAATTCTTTTTAACAATTTATACACATGATAAAACATACTTCAATATTTTACGTTTCTATCGATATTTTGTATAAAAATATTTAAATTTTTGTAATTACATCGATCGATTCAACTCTAATATTGCTTTTATGTAACTCTATGTAGTAAAAGTTTTCTAAAAGTCCACCCACTTTTAAAATAAGACACAGTTGAGTAATCACTTTGATTTCTTCGAAACTTCGGTCGCTTTCATAAAGAGTTTTGGTCATAAACTTCTCTATCTTTGTCTCTGTTGCTCCTAAATAAATACTATTTACGCAGTAAGGTCGGAGACACAATTAGAGATGTTATTATATGAGGTTCTTCGTGCAACTAACCCGAGGTATAGATTACTAACGTTAAATGCAATAAATTATATTTTAGGAAGTAACCAAGAAAAGCTAAACTGTACAGGAGTGCCTTATCGATACGACTAAAGTCTTGTTTTAATTTTGTTTAAAGAAAATATTACTGGAAATATGGCTCATATGGGCCGGGCCTATAACTCGAAACGGTATAAAGATGAAAAATACATTAGATGGCCTGTTCGCGTAATAAATAATCTAAAATATCATTTCAATATAATTGCACTCGATCTTTAATTTCAAATAGTTAATGCCGTTTACCATACATTTTTGAGTCAATAAAGTTTCGATTGCAGTCCAGTTGCAAGTTATGGATACATTTTGAGTGTATTGTTTGCAATTGCAATGATTTTTAAATGAAAGAACAATGACCAATCCCCATGCATCATTTTATTTGACTAATAAAAAGGTTGTTACATACATAAAAAAATTGAAAAATTGTTTTTTATCAACTTCTACACACATTACAGGAGAAATATTAAAAAAAAACTCAATGGTAAAAAGATATATACCTATTTTCTATTATGCATTTAGAAGTTAGCTTTAGTAATGAACATTTTATATTATTTTTCTGCATGAAACAAGATTTTTAGAGCAAATAATTTATGGCCATTGTTCTTTTGGACAATTCAAAGACAAGTGAATCGTTTACAAACATCTTGCGCATATCACCTCTATTATACCGTAATATTTTCCTTTAAATTTGGCGTGTGTAATATATTTATATGTACTTTACACAAATATCTAATACGACCGAGACACTTGACTGTCTACAATTTATTCGACAATTAACGGCTAATAAAGCGTCCCTTATTTCGTGCAAACTTTTATAGTGGTAAGAGTATAGTGTTAAGGGCGTATCCTACCAGCGCTGTTTCCACACAAATGATTTACTTATTCCATTTTCTCAAATAATGCTTCTAAAATAAATTTGTTAAACATGACTAATGTTTTTGTTGTAGGGGCGTTACACTTGTCCCTTTTAATTATCTTTTTATTGTTTTAGGTTTTTAGATACCACCTACAAAGTGGACGGTAAATGATACCTTCCAATTATTAGGTATTAAGTGCTAATGTTTGTATGCCCAAGTGATTAGAAAAACTTTTATTGTGTAGGTATTCCATTTATATTGCCTAGAGCCACAAACAATAACTAATTTTATTTCATTATTTAAGAAAAAATAGGCTAAATAAATGATACAGAAACAGCGTTGACAGTGTAAGCTCTTAAACCATTAAGCCACCGCCACACAGGTACGGTACGGTATTGCGATATTGCTGTATGCATCTGTGTGCGGTATAGCACCTGTTGGGGTGCGGCATTGCCATTCCTATGAATACCGCAACCATGCAGGTTGAATACCGCCCACAGGTGCATACCGCACTATCGCAATAACGCACCTGTAAGCCCACCGCGCAAGTTCAACCTAACGCCGACTTGCGGTGTCAAGAAATCCCCACCGCATAAATCATTCTCATTTGCGCGTAAGATTTTTGACAATTAACAGCCTTAGCTTGAAGCCGATACATCGATTTGTAAACGTGCGGTCAACTGTCATTTAAACCACCAGCTCAAGAGACGCCGAATTCAACGACAGCTGAAATCGACGGCGATTCGACGTCCGATTGAACTTGCGCGGTAGGACTGTGTGGGGGTGGCTTTATCCTCCTTCGAAATGAGCAAGTGTAGTCAAGCAGGTGGCTCTCAGGTGTCAGGTGTCAGCGTCGAACCCTGACAGTCCGACACGCGAGCCTCAGCTAGGTGTCGTCCGGTGTCTTCTCGATGCCGATGAGCTCGTCGAACAGCGAGTGAGTGTCCGGAACACCGCGCGTCTCGTGCAGCGTTTGTTGAGCGAACTTTAGTACTGCGCGCGCTAGTTGGCCCACTGTCCATTTGCGGTCCACCAGTACTCGGACTAGGGTGTCAAGCTGTTGGTGTTAAACAATACAAAATGAATAAATATTGCAGAATGTTGCACGCATCGCCATCTCGCCTCCAAACTAAACAACTAGGCTTGTACTATTGGTGCAAGACAACGGTTAAACTTAACTTTTTTACAAATTATACTACAAATATTGAAATTTAAGAAACTTAATCATTTTATCATTATGGAACTAGCTGCTCTGCGCTCAGGATTTGAGCGGTTGCAGTTTTTTGCTGATGACTTTGGGCGGGCAACTCTCCCAGAAAATAGAGCGCTCCAATAGTGGAGACCAGGTTCAAAATGGTTTAGTAGTTTGAGACTGCAGATATGATCTTCAAGCCCATTCTAGTATTCCATTATAGTTTTTGCTCCATATCTTCGGACATGCATCAATATTGCCTACCCAAGTTCCCTTTGAGTGCTTCGAGAGTGCAATGTGGCAATCCTTTAGGGCATTTTAGTGTCATGCGTGTCTGCTCGCTCACGCACGCAGGATTGCCATCAAAATTCCCAGGCATGCGTATGAAAGTATCGTAGTCCCGTGCGGATGACACTAACATGACACAATTGTGTCAATTGGTCAACCGTGTTTTTACCACGTGTTTTAAAACACGTTGGACCAATTGACACAATTTGTAGACTTGACAGTTGTCCACTACATCATATAAACGCCCTTACTAGCGGAGTTTACCATAATTACCTTGAAAAGTTGTTCATTCCCCGCCGTGTAGTATATCAAGGCCGGCAGTCCGGCCACGCTGGCCGCCAGCCACTGCAGCAGCAGCTTGAGCTGCGGGTGCCCGCGCTGCCGCTGCCCGCAGCCCCAGTTGCCCGTCGCCACGGGCTGGCACGACCCACCCGACACTATCTTGTGGGCTAGTTGACTTAACTGTGTCAAATGGTATACGCTCTTAAATGTAGGGAACCAGCTATACCCCGTGGGAATACTGGGATAAAATTCTATGTGTTAATTCAGTCAATAAACTGCATGTGTCCCAAATTTGAGCCAAATCCGTTCAGCCGTTTTCGCACGATTGGCAGACGAACTTTCGCATTTATAATATAGGTATTAGTGGGTTCATTGGTAATTGGTTGTGGATAATTAGACGTAGGTCATCGAACCGGTTAGCCAGTCAGTTGAACCAGTAAAGAAGCATCGTGCAAATGGGGGCAGTCTGACTTAGGCGTAGACTGACAGACTAGCAGCCTTTTAGTATTGGTATATGGAACTGGCTTCGTGTTATATTTCGGGAATCGGCGGCGCATCGTTTAAATAGTCTAAAAATGACTTAAGGGTGGCTTTTGTACATCCTTTGGATATCTGAAAAATGTGATTCACCCCAAAACCAGCTGTTACGCGGAAAATCCTTGAGATTTAGTTTTGATTTGCCTATTTATTTCACAGTATAAATTGTGTACCAGTTTGTAAATCTAATATTCTCCACATTAGATTTACAAGCTGGTACAATTACGTATTTACGATGGTCATTTGATTCTTCATATCGTTACGATGCTGTCATAAATAGCTGCTGCCATCGAAATAAACTACCTGCAGATTAGATGTTGACTATGTGATCATGATTGTACGTTAGGAGCTAAATGTCGATATTCTGACATCGAAAGAACATTCAAATTAAACAGTGCAAAGGCATCACGCAGTGCTAGTGACGTGTCAGAGTATTATGCGTTGCAGACGAGTATGTTTCGACAGAAAGCGAAGATATCCTTGTTAGTGTGTGATTAGATATTACTTTATTAGCGACAGAGTCCCCCTGACCTTCGGTTTCTTTAGCTTTACAGTGACCGGTTCACATTCGACGGTTTCTTCTATCGTCTCTACTATCATGTTTATCATCCAATTCAACTTTTTCTTCCTAATATTCGTGATGGGTACTTGAGTCACGCAAGACTCCGTCGATGTGTTAACCGACCTCGTCTCTTCATCGTCTCTCGTTCGTGTGATTTCTACTATTTCTTCGGGTATCGATTCTTTTATTTTACGTTTCTGTCAAAACATAGCAACTGTGAATAGAAGCTTCGGGGTTTTGGAAGTTAGGTGCGCGTTGGAGTCAGTCAACTAACATCTATAAGGAGGTAACTACGAGTAAATTCAATCATACCATGCTGTCGTCTCTCTCGGAAGCTGGAGAGATTGTGGAATATGTTCAGGTTTTCTATCTATTGTACCTACTGAGGGATAGTCCTGCATGCTGCTTTAAATCATGTGCCTACATAGATGCTAACAAGTGCCGTGCAACAAAGAGCCTATCCTTTTAACGCCATCATTTCTGAAAAATACACTGAATTTGTGCCTCCCGCTTACCAGTCCTAACCACAGGACTCCGCGATATTTCCATTATCACCTAAGTATGGCTCATAGAACGCCATCGTGGATGTATCAAATACAAAATTATTCAATGGGATGAATAATTTTGTACCAAACCAACGTCGTCGGTTGGATATGCTCTTAACCTCTTAATTCTTAACAATAGGTAGATTTTGAGAACAGAAATGTTCTAGTCTTACCAACTGCGCAGCGAGACGATGCCGATGCCTAGCCAACTCCAGTGACAAGGATCGAGCAGCGAGCGCGAGCCGGCGCGGCGCGCGGTCTCTCGCGTCCCGACCGGACCCGTACAGTTCCGCCGCCTCAGCTGAACTACCGCCCACTGACCCGCCGCCGCTCGCCATCGACTCGCTTAGAGTACGCTTTAGGAGTGAACCCGCGAATCTGAGGATATGATCGCTTTATTGATCAAAACTACCACTATTACCTCTCTTACAACCTACAGATTCGTCAATGTAAATTTAAAAGAAATGGCCCTAAAATGCTTCCCTGAGGAACCCTGAGCGCTATAGAGAGATTGATAATTGTGACTGACCTGCTGCCGCTCGCTATCGACTCGTTTAAAGTACGCTAAGGCGTACTAAGAGGGAGCCCCTGAATCTGGGTATCATGGTCGCTGTATTGATTAAACTACCACTTCTCGTCATTGTAAACTAAAAACAAATATGGCCCTAAAATGCTTCCTTGATGTACGCCTTGCATTATTGTGGTGGCAATGACAAGTTCAGAAGTAAACTGAACGTCACCATTGTAGATATTTTAATTTCTATAACGCGATCTAGACCCGTGTCTAATAATAATGATGATATTTTAATTTGTCGTACATCTATCTATACTAATATTATAAAGCGGAAGAGTTTGTTTTTTTGTTTGTTTGTTTGTTTGAACGCGCTAATCTCAGGAACCAGTGGTCCGATTTGAAAAATTCTTTCGGTGTTGGATAGTCCATTTATTGAGGAAGGCTATAGGCTACTTTTTATCCCTATATTCCCACGGGATCGGAACTTATGCGGGTGAAACCGCGGGGAGCTGCTAGTTACCTTATAACAGCCAAGTCTCTAGAGTCCAGTTCTCTCGTCTTGTGTTCTCCGGATTCAGCGTCTACAATAGGGTCGCTAAGCCATTGATTGAATTGTTCGTAAACTTCTTCTAATTCTGACCTGAAAAGTCAAAATCAATCTTAGGAACTTTTTATTGATAATTTTATTAATTACTAATTATTGCTTCCTTACGTATATTCTGTGCTGAAACTATATTTAGAACTGTTGCCAGTTTCCTTCCTACATAGTGGTCTTCGTCTGGGCGATGATAGATCTCTGTTGCTCATAGTCTCTTTTTCTGTTAGAACGAAACCTACTGAACCACCGCGTTTTACCCTGGAAATCAGAATATATTACTTTAGCCAATATTTATCAATAATTTAGAATATGCGCAGTTCTTAGGTAAGCTGCTTTGCGTTCTGCTTTTAAATCCTTTGCTTTGCCAAATGTTGGCAGTTCTTACGCAGACTAGCTCTGCAGAGTCCTGTACTTGATCGTAACCTCTGTTTAGATCGTTTGTCACTTTTTAGGGTTCCGTACCTAAAGGTAAAAACGGGACCCTATTACTGAGACTTCGCTGTCTGTCTGTCTGTCTGTCTGTCCGTCCGTCCGTCCGTCTGTCCGTCTGTCACCAGGCTGTATCTCATGAACCGTAATAGCTAGAAGGTTGAAATTTTCACAGAAGATGTATTTCGGTTGCCGCTACAACAACAAATACTAAAAACAAAATAAAACAATTATTTAAAAGGGGCTCCCATACAACAAACGTGTTTCAAAAACTACAAGGGAATTCTACGATGTGAGGTCGCTTCTGATTGGTCAAGTCAAATCGAGTTGGTCATGGAATTTAAAATGGCTGCCCTATCTGTCAAATATACTAGTCTGCCTTATCTGTCGTGCTGATATGGACCTCAAAAGAGACGCGTTAAAATCCAAACCACTTAGGCCCACTTCCTATAATATTGTGGATGGTGTGTTGACGTGCCCGACTTGCGGTAGAGGTTTCTCTGCAAAAATCGGGTACATAAGTCACGTGCGAGCACATCATAGACGAGAAGAACTGTGTCGTCATAATACATAGCCTAAACAGTCACTATGGCCGAGATCGGCTAGGGATTATTATTACTAGTCTGCCTTCACTGTCCAAAGAGTTTCTTATAAGTTTCAGATTTTCTTTGAATCAAAGTTGTTGTAAACCATTTTAGGGTTCCGTACCCAATTGTGATAGTGGTACGGAACCCTTCGTGCGCGAGTTTCGCACTTGGCCGGGTTTTTCTATGCTATTTCCCCTACGCGAGATGATTTGTCTAAGAGATAAAGCAGACGAATTGATACGAACCTGATATCATTATCATTTAATTCAGCCCCAGAGATGCTGATCCCTACAGCATAGCTGGAGCTGTCTGTCGACCAGTCGCCGGTGGTGCTGGTGGTACACGAGTGTTCCGCCTCGCGTCGCAGCGCCTCGCGCAGTCGTTCCGCGAAGCTCATCCGACGTTCCTCGGTCGAAAGGTCTTTGGAGTATTGGAATGAATTTGGTCGAGCGCTCTCTCCTCTTCCTTCGTCTTCGCTACCTGGAAATATATCGAATTTAGTTGTGAAAATGTGGGCAAATGATATTTTCAATGATTTTATGCAATAAAGTATATGTTGTATTTTGGGTCCTTTACATATTTTTTATACTTATAATAAATAATTTAATCAATCAAAAAACACTTATAAAACATAATTAATATTAAAAACTAAATTAAAACTAAAACTGATTAAAATAAAACTAAACTTAATCTAAATCAGCTAAAATCTTGGTGGAGGGAAAAGTAGTATTGATTATATCTGGGGGCACGGTAGTGCCCCCGCCAAGACGAGCCAGCGAAGCGTACGGGCACTACCTACCTTTTCTCGAAAGGTTTCGTCGGTATTTTGAACCCTCATAATTTGGGTTTGAAATATACCAGATGAATGTAATTCACGGAGTATAATGTCAATAGGGGACTTAATAAAAATACACAGTTTCAGTTACATAGCTGCTATAGTTTAGATTTTATTGATATCTAAAAACCCCCGATTTAGTCACTGACTCATTCACTCACTCACTCACTCACTCACTGATGATCATCAAAATTCAAATGGTACTTCCCGAAGTCCTAGAAAGCTAAAATTTGGTATGTAGGTTGGTATTAGTACACAAACAACTAAAAAATTCTAAAAGTTGAAACTTTCACCCCCCAAGTCCTAAAATTAAGGGATGGCTATTTGTATGAGACTTTCGCAAATTTTGATGCTAGAGGTAGTACAACTTCTTATTATAAATAATAAAATACAGAAAATCAGGATTTTTAGTAATTCACCCTCTACCCTTTAAATTAGGGGATGTAATTAAGCGCCTCCACAACACCTAATGTGTATAGGAGGTGCTTGAGGTATGAAAATTGATTGATAATTAGAAAGGTTTACCGCTGTCGTACAGTGATGGACAACAAGAATATATTTAAAAGTTGTTTCGCTATCCGCCAGTGATGGCCAAACAAGTGGTAGGTAAACATTGGAAACATGGGCCTAAACGCCGTACCTACGGCGTGACGTGTACGTCGTTAATACACGACAATAGGTCGTGTATTAACGACGTACTCGTTAATACACGACCTATTGTAAATGAAATAAAAGAAAAAAAATACTGATGTGAAAACATCTACTTTACCTACTAATATTATGAAGCTGAAAGTTTCTTTGATGGGAAAAAAATTGTAATAATTAGGCAAACTACAAAAAGAGATGAAATCCCCTCAAAAACATTTTCATGTAAAATGTAGCCAAGACGAGAGCGAGATCATATGATGGGCACTGTCAAAAAGTTATCAGATGTCATGGACCTAAAGCCAAGCTTATATCTCTACACGCCCCAACTCCACAAGCACCTTACTTCACAAACTCAACATCTTAGCCAAAATATATGGGCTTGGCCGTTTCATTACCGCAAGAACAAATGTTTAACAGAAAACCCATGCATGGTAGCGAAACGGCCAGCCATATATTTGGCTAAGATGTTGAGTTTGTGAAGTAAGGTGCTTGTGGAGTTGGGGCGTGTAGAGATATAAGCTTGGCTTTAGGTCCATGACATCTGATAACTTTTTGACAGTGCCAATCATATGATCTCGCTCTCGTCTTGGCTACATTTTACATGAAAATGTTTTTGAGGGGTATTGATTTAACAGAAGTTGGATAATTAAGTTTAACAACGAAGCTGGTCAGTGATAAATAGTGTGAATTTTGGATGTCGAAATCTAAAGTTAAATGCTAAAAAATATATGGAAAATATTTTAAAGCCCAGTGATAAAGTAACAAGCTTATACCTATAATGGTGACGTATACCGTAACTCTACCTACACTTGGAAAATAGTTTTGATCGACCTTCAAATCTGGCAAAATTTTCTTTCGTCTGTTCGTCTGTCATTTTGTTTCTTCTTATCGACAGGTCGTATTTCTCAACCGATCTTCTCCAAACTGGTTATATAGGTACCTTGAGTTTATAGTTTTTTTTGTCTAGTCTCAAATTAAGTACCTAGGCTTGTACTATGGGTACTAGACAACGGATAAACTTTGAATACTTCAGAACAATATAACTACTAGTGTAGTAAATGAAGTCACTTACCATAATCGAAGCTATCGTTAGCGCTATGGAACTCGTCATCGCTGGAGTTGCAGCTGGAGTAGAGGCTGTCCTCCTGCGTGTCTGTGCTGGCGGCGCCGGCGCCGGGGCTGCGCGTGACCGGCAGACACTCGCCCGACGACCCCAGCACTATGAACTTCCCGCGCCGGTTGTTGAGTGTGCCCGCGTCGGGGGACAGCCAGCATTTGCGTTTTGTTAGTTCTACACCTGGAATGTTATGTTAGGTTTTGAATGTTTTATTCAAAGTCCTATTTAAAAAACAATATTAATCTTTGATTGAATCATTATAATATCTAAAAAACTACACGGAGCCTACTCCGAATTTGCGAAGGTCCAATGCCTTGGGACCGTGTTGAGTTTTAGGACATGTCCTCACGATGTTTTCCTTCACCGCGTCACCAATGGCGTTAAAAATAGCACGTTCATACATTTTTGTTGTCGAACCCAAGACTATTGGAATGTCGGGGTATCTACCAAAAAAAAAACTAAAAAAAACTTATTAGGTACTCTTCTCATTTTATCAAAACGCGATCACCTGTGTTAACGAATTGAAAATCGCGTAAGCTGAAATAGTGCAATATCTTCGTTACTAACTTGGATCGTTGAGATTGAGCGTGGCTGCGCAGTAGTTCTGCGGAGAAGGGCTTCTGCTGTTGTAACTGTTGATTGTGCTGCATGAAGATACCTGCTTTATAATCACAGTCGTTTCCACTTCCGGAGGCGTGTGGCTGAATGACTCTCCTGGAATTTGTTTAACAAAAGTGAAACATAAAGATAAAAAAAATCGCATGAAAATCTAAACAATGTCCTTATTAACCCAATTGCTGCCCTTGTATTAGAGGTAACACGCTTGCGTGACACCCTTAAAACAAAGGGCAGCTATTGTGTAAAAAGTATTAGGTAAAGATTCTTCTTGTGTTTTCGCGATGTTGTATTGAAATTAAAGACATTTTTCGGTTTGAATCGCGTGGTTTTTATTACTTTTAGCATTGTTACAACGCTCAACGTTTCGAGACCTTTCCAGGTCTCTTCTTCAGGATAGCTCTTAGAGCTCTGCTCTAAGAGCTATTGCTCTTAGTCGTAAAACTTAAAACGTAAGTAAGTAAAAAAATCAAGTTGCTAGGGTAACCTCGGGTACCTAGACCTAAAAAAATCCTGGCGACAGACAGACATACAAACGGTCAAGTGCGTGGTCTTACAAGGGTTCCTTTTTTACCTTTTGAGGTACGGAACCGTCAAAACAGAAAAAAGGGAAACCAAGTAGCTACATCCCAAATACACCCATACATAGTGGGTATTGTATCACAGTCGTCCGAATTTTGCTTCTTCTTTTTAGGGTTCCGTACCTAAAGGTAAAAACGGGACCCTATTACTGAGACTTCGCTGTCCGTCCGTCCGTCCGTCCGTCCGTCCGTCCGTCCGTCTGTCCGTCTGTCCGTCTGTCACTAGGCTGTATCTCATGAACCGTAATAGCTAGACGGTTGAAATTTTCACAGAAGATGTATTTCGGTTGCCGCTACAACAACAAATACTAAAAACAAATTAAAACAAATATTTAAGAAGGGCTCCCATACATACAACAAACGTGTTTCAAAAACATCTAATCGAGTAGGTCATGAAATTCAAAATGGCTGCCCTATCTGTCAAATACCAGCCTGCCTTCACTTACCAAAGAGTTTCAGATTGTGTTTGTGCCAAAGTTTTTTTTTATCAAATTTTAAAAGTTGTAAACGATTTTAGGGTTCGGTACCCAAATGTGATAGTGGTACGGAACCCTTCGCGCGCGAGTTTCGCACTTGGCCGGGTTTTTAAAGGTGTGAGTAATTCCCGAACAGTTTGACTTTGGAACTGGTGAAGCTCGTCAGTCAGAGACGAGTTTGAAATGGATCAGTATTAGGCGACCTTTCTCCTCCTAGTCTCTAATTGAGACCATCAGTTGTATGATCTCACCTATAGGCGAAAGTCTTCGTTCATGCCTCTCCTTGGTCTTCATGGGTGTCTGTTGGAACGCCAGCAGACACTTGTTCAGTTCTCTGAGAACGTTATCTTCTTCCCACTGCAGCTTGGGTAGCTTGCTGTAGTCTTCCGCATCCATCAGACATACTGTTACCTGGAGATAAGAGTTCTTGTGAAACATTGACTGTGGTTAGGTGATTTATTCCATGAAATAGGTGAAATGAAATAGGGTGAAATAGCTGGGTGAAGAAAGTGGTATAATTTTGTCGACCCATTTCACCCAGGTGAATTTTTTTTTAAACTTTACTGAATAGCATAAAACAAGCTGTGTCTTTCGCCTTCTGCACTGATATTTAATTACAACTACGCGCAATTTTAGCGTTTAAAACCAGATCGTTTTTATTCTAAGTATTTTTTGTGCCTGAAACCCGCAGAAGGGTTATTTTATATATGCGGAAAGTAATTTAAATCTGCACTTTTTAATTATTATAATAAAATATCGCATTTATTGTATTGTTGTTACCGTTTTCGGTTCCTCTAAGAGTTCTAGTTTAGTCTTCTGCTTCTTATCGCTAATTCTACTGAACGTCCTGACACCTTCCACCTTCAACACCTCGTTGTCTTCCAACGCTTCCACCGACAGCATCACGGGCAGCAGTTCCGGCATCATGAACATTGACAGCGACTCCTGGAAACGTTCACGATAAAACGGGAAAACTAGTTTAATTTCATTTTTATTTTATTTTATTTTATTTTTAACCTCTTTTGTCCCACTGCAGGGCAAAGGCCTTCACCCCTTCTCTCCTCTCTTCCCTGCCGAGTGCTAGTTGGGCTCAGAGCGAGCATTAGCGAGCATTATTATTGAGCGAGTCCATTAATTTTATAATATTATAAAACTTATGAAACAAAGTCACGATTCAGTGAAAATTTCGGGATAAAACGACTATGTTAATTCCAAAGATGTGTGTTTCTTTATATGAAATTTCATCAAAAACGATCAAAAAGTGGTGTTGAAGATAACCCCTTACATACATGCCTACATGTTACTAACCGGCGGCCAATTTCATATAGTATAGATTCCCAAATTACATTAGAAAACGGTCAGGAATCGGTCGGAGTAGAGTATACGTACCTACTTAGTTATATACAAGTACTTAATCCTATTTTATTGTGCTAATCAAGTGAACATCGATGAGACACAGCTGTAAGCAAAGTGTATTGGATAGTTATTGATTAGTCCTTGTTTTTTCCTTGGCACCATTCATTTATCATTGTGCTGTATAGTTAATGTCTATAGTGACTCGATGGGTACTACCTATTAATTAGTTAGATAGCACTGCGCGCAATATCTAGGTAGGTTATAAATTATTAGTTGACAGTAAAATGACACTGAAAAATCGATGAAACAAGGTTAAAAATTATGATTGCATCAAAAGAATAACTAAAGATACTTAAATTGTCCTATGGTTGAGGCTAATCTAAGGCGGGCTTTAATGATTTTACTCCCAGGGTTTCCTAACACTGATCGCACTTCTTACAGCGCTCCGGGCGGCCCTCGTGTCTCACCACCAGCTTGCACATTCTAACCAGTCTTCTATAATATAACGTAGAGTTACCGTTACCTGTGAGTCTCCGTGTAGTAGCGCCTCGCCTCCGAGCCGGCTGCTCGCGAAGCAGACCCTGATCGCGTGCTCGTTCTCACAGCGCTCCGGGCGGCCCTCGTGTCTCACTACCAGCTTGCACATTCTAACCAGTGTTCTATAATATAACGTAAATTTACCGTTACCTGTGAGTCTCCGTGTAGTAGCGCCTCGCCTCCGAGCCGGCTGCTCGCGAAGCAGACCCTGATCGCGTGCTCGTTCTCACAGCGCTCCGGGCGGCCCTCGTGTCTCACTACCAGCTTGCACATTCTAACCAGTGTTCTATAATATACCGTAGAGTTACCGTTACCTGTGAGTCTCCGTGTAGTAGCGCCTCGCCTCCGAGCCGGCTGCTCGCGAAGCAGACCCTGTTCGCGTGCTCGTTCTCACAGCGCTCCGGGCGGCCCTCGTGTCTCACTACCAGCTTGCACATTCTAACCAGTGTTCTATAATATAACGTAGAGTTACCGTTACCTGTGAGTCTCCGTGTAGTAGCGCCTCGCCTCCGAGCCGGCTGCTCGCGAAGCAGACCCTGATCGCGTGCTCGTTCTCACAGCGCTCCGGGCGGCCCTCGTGTCTCACTACCAGCTTGCACATTCTAACCAGTGTTCTATAATATACCGTAGAGTTACCGTTACCTGTGAGTCTCCGTGTAGTAGCGCCTCGCCTCCGAGCCGGCTGCTCGCGAAGCAGACCCTGATCGCGTGCTCGTTCTCACAGCGCTCCGGGCGGCCCTCGTGTCTCACTACCAGCTTGCACATTCTAACCAGTGTTCTATAATATAACGTAGAGTTACCGTTACCTGTGAGTCTCCGTGTAGTAGCGCCTCGCCTCCGAGCCGGCTGCTCGCGAAGCAGACCCTGATCGCGTGCTCGTTCTCACAGCGCTCCGGGCGGCCCTCGTGTCTCACTACCAGCTTACACAGCGGGAGCGAGCATTCTAACCAGTCTTCTATCGTTAGCCATTGTTTTGATGTCATTACCTGGTTTATCAAAAGATAGATAAGTCCTATGTTGAGAATTAAAGGGTTCCACCGCTAAAGAAAAATGGAAATTATTAGAAATGGGAAACATTTCTTTCAGAATTTATTTGAAATTCTGAAAGAAATGTTTCCCATTTCTTTTTGAAAAGTTCTGGCAATAGAACCTTTTAAAACAAATAACCCTTCTTCGGCAGTCGGGTAAAAAGGACCACATTTGTTTTTTGCTGTACCTATTGCAGTAAAGATAATAAATTGTAAAATCTTTGAACATTGAAAAACAAGCAGTTTTGGAGCTTGACATTAATTTATCTACCAAAATAACTGAATTTAGTGTGTGTTTCATTTTATTTATCAAACTAAACACGTAAAAGCGTAAAATAATCAGTCACAAGATCTTAATTAGCAATTCCAATATACGACCGTTGCCAAAATGAAAATTGATAAACAAAAAAGCTTTACACTGAATTTTAAAATGCAAATGCTTGCGCGATTGTATTGTGTTGTCGACTTGTCATACCTACCTACCTACTTCTGTTGATTTGCCAAAGATCAATAGTCGGAGTGTTGTTAATTCGCTCAAATAGAATATCAAAAATACATACTATACTACTATACTATACTACACACACAAATAAAATACATAAAAATACATACTATACTATACTTTGTTTTTTAATTTCAGACTACGATCTGACATTTTAGTCTTTTGTATTTGATTTTTTTCTTTAGAAAGATGTGTCAAATCATAGTCTATAGTCTATACAATTACAAAACGAATTATAGTTAGTAGTCTATATTTTACGTTACCTACGTTAATCATTTTGAAATAGCTTTTTGGCCTTTTAAAAGTACATAAATACGTTGCTATATTTTGTATTGACGAGTTATATGCTAACAATTTTTATTGTTTTAAATTTATTTCTAACAATATCGCCCTGCGGTTTTACCCGCATAATTTCCGATCTCGTTGAAGTATCGAGATAAAGTAGGTACCTAGCTTAAAAAATCCCAAGCATTTATCGTATCACCTTATCAAGTTTTATCAAAATCGGTTTATTGATGCCGGAGATAACCTCCAACTGGTATTAATTTAAGCTTTCCTCTTTGTAATATTCGTTAAGGTTTTCAAATAATAATAATAATATTTCAGGTGCGACTAAGATAATAGATCTTATTCAATTTATTTTTAAAACCTATATTCATATCTATTACTCAGTCGCCACATAACCAAACCCAACCCCTTAATTTAAGTCTAGTTGATATAATTTTTAACCTATTTTTATATTATTTTCTCGCAGTGTTATATAGGTACTTAATGCCAATTACAAAAAATGTTAACCAAAACGCGATCATGAACCTTGAAATTAAAGTAACGTATTTAAAATCGCGTAACCAAAAAGGTATGTCTACGCAATCATGTACAACACGTGTAGCTACAGTGTAGACCAGTGTAGATTTACAGAATGCCAATGCCCTACGTAACCCCTGCTCTCGTGCTACAGCCTGCCGTAGCCGCGTGACGTCATCGCGTGTGCTACGAATATACTCGACGAGCTACGAGTGCTACGACGACGTGGCTACGCGTCGTAACAGTGCAAAACAGAAATGCGAGCTACCATAATGTACCTCTAGTTTCATTACTTTGAAACGTAGGTATTGAATTTCTTTTATTAATTCAAAAGGAAACTATTGCACTAAACTAAGCACTGGGCTTGTATAAATATGATTTTAAACTCACATGATTGTTTTCACTAAAAATATTACTAAATAACGGGGTATTTACCATATTTCGTCTCGTAAACAAGCAGTTGAAATTACTGGCGAAATATCGAGCTTCGTCAAAAACAAATTAAAACTTGGTAAATATCCCGTTATTTAATAGGCTTGCATTATGGGTACCTACTACACAACTTATTTACTACATACTAATACCTTTTTTTGTAAATACTACAAACATGTGATACATAGAAAACACCCAGACCAGAAACAAATATTTATATTTAAGCATAAATACTTGCACCGGACGGGAATAGAACCCGCCACCTTCTGCGTTGCAGTCGAATATTCACCCAACGCGCCACAGAAGCTATCATACGTGTTATACATAAATACAACTAAGTAATAATAAATGTATTATCATCACTCACTTGTCGGCTTAGTTTAATGGCGCCATCATTGTTGTTCTTATCTAGCCACTCGAAATAGTGGAGAAGGCTTTTTAATTTGTTCCTCTGTGATTTTCTGTAACAATGTTCAATTGAAAAAGTACTACAGGAACTTTTACGATGTCGGTTTTAATAGAAACGGACGCTGTGCAAATCACGTGTGGGTCATCATCATCATCATCATCCGTGTGATGATTTTACCCCCTTACTTATAAACGACTACTAACTTTATGTAGCGTTTGTATTTTACTGTGACCTGAAGTTTCAAAGTTTAGAGCAGAGACAAACGTTACATAAACGTAGTCATCGTTTACAAGTAAGGAGGTAAGGGGTAGTAACTTGGGGTATATTTGTACTCTGGCTGATCTGATGTCAGCCAATAAAAAACCCAAAGATCTCGCAACATATACTGGAGTGGGCGGGTTTATCCACATTCCCCTGACATTTTTTTTGTGCCATAATATCGACACGAAGAAGAAGAAGTAAGGGGGATAGTCTCGGCTGGGAAAGTAAAATTGAACTGACGTCAACCGGTCACGTGATTTCCACAGCAATCTGCACCCTAGTGCGAGTTTTTTTCGCATACCAATTAACGTGAATATATTAATGTATAAGCGAGAAAATTGTATTAAAAATTGTAAAGCTTAGTGCTTCAGGCTGTGGCTAGTGTGGGGATCGCTAGATATTTTATTTTAGATTTAATTGTATCTGCATTATTTGTACTTATCTTAAACTGTATTTTTAGATTTATTCTTTTGTAATTTGAACCTAGGTTAAGATTAATGATGCAGCAAATAAACACATTTCCATTTTCATTTTTTTTTCATTCTATTGGACATTATAATGCAAGCCTCAACTTCTTATAGACATTAAATTTCGCGTTAGCACTAACACGGTATCGTGCACAAACTCGCACTACGGGCACGGTCTCTTCCTAACATGTCGCAAGTACTCACCTGTGCAAATTCTTAAAAAAATGTGTAAAATTGAAGTCTTGTAACGTGGGATGTGTTTTGAGCGTACGTTTCGGGAAGGTGGAGAAGAACGCGTGAGCCACCAGCGACGACACGAAGTTGTAATCTAGTTCTGTCACGTCACCTGTTTAACATTTATATACATGACTAGCTGCGTCCCGCGGTTTCACCCGCGTAACTCCCGATCCGTTAAAAGTAGCCTTCCTTAATAAATGGGCTATCCAACACTGAAAGAATTTTTCAAATCGGACCAGCAGTTCCAGAGATTAGCGCGTTCAAACAAACAAACTCTTCCGCTTTATAATAATAGAATAGAAGAAGAACATTTAAGACCTTTGCACGACTAATTTCCAAAAATAAAAAGGTCCAAGCCTTCAAAAATGTCCAATCAGAAATTTGCCCAGCCATAAAAATGTCCAACTATCGAAACAACCGACCAGATACATGACCAGCTATAATAACGTCCAGTTATAAAAATGTCCAACTTTAGATATACCGGACTAGATACATGACCAGCTATAATAACGTCCAGTTATAAAAATGTCCAACTTTAGATATACCGGACTAGATACATGACCAGCTATAATAACGTCCAGTTATAAAAATGTCCAATAAATAAATAGACTCGAATCTACTTCGGTATTATACATTTATATATAAAAACTCTTTAGAGTGATAGTGATAGATACTGGCCACTTGTATGAAGTATTGCTTGATTTACAGAAATGATATACAAATTGCAATGTGTCACGTATGCCACATGAGACGTCTCTGAAATTAGTATTAAAATAAAAATAATCACCGTATTAATAATGAGTGACGAAGAAATATTATTTTTAAAAAACCAAAAAGGTAAGGAAACCCTATTACTGGGAGCATCGCGTTACAACCTTAATGTGACAAATCCAAAATCACGCAGCACTTTATGGCGATGTATAAATCGCTCGGAATGTAGTGCATCGGTAACCATAAACCACGAAAGAAATAGGGTGCTACGATCTTCTCAACATACTTGTGCTATAGATCCGAAAAAACAAGAAGTCTTTAAGGCTATGGTTGCTTTAAAAAAGGATGTATGTGAAGATCTGGGTTCTGTGCAAAGCTTGTATGAAAAGCACACTGATCCTTTAAAGGCCAGTAATAGTTCTTACGTAGATGTTTTGCCAGATTTCAAAAATGTTGAAGATGGACTGAACAAACTGCGAAAACGTTACCTGGAATGTAATAAGATATCATTTTCTAAGTTGTCAGAAGTTTATGTACCAAAAATTCTGGCAAATAACTTTTTAGTGTGCGATGATGCCTCAGAAGAAAAGATTTTAATTTTCTGCTCACCTACAGCAAGAAAATTTATAGAAAATGAAAAGGCCGGTTTCTATTTGGGAGATGGCACATTTAACACTGCTCCGCCACCGTTTTACCAATTTTATACTCTCCATTTAGATTTAGGGTCTGACGAAAAAACAAACAATGTTGTTCCGGTAATCTACGGTTTATTACCAAACAAATCCCAAAGTACATATGTAAGATTCTTTGAATTGCTGATGACATGGTTGAACATTCATATGAAGACATTTAAATGTGATTTCGAGCTAGCTGTTATCAATGCGGTGCAGCAGGTATTCCCAGAAGTCCAGGTTAAGGGATGTTTCTTTCATTATCAAAAGGCAATTACAAGAAAAGCAGAACAGCTGGGACTTATAGACATAAAAGACTGCAAAAAGGTTTTAAAACTAGTTAGAAACTTGCCGTTATTACCAGAAAACTATATCAAAGACTGCTGGTTGACAATACTGAACATGGCACCCGACTGTGATCAGTTCAGAATGTTCAAAAATTATTTTGAAAAGCAGTGGATTTCGAAAATTTCAACCGTTTTATTGAGTTGTTCGGATGATAAACACCGAACGACAAATCTCCTAGAAGGATGGCATCGTCGCCTATCAGTAAAAATTCCCAAAAATCCCAATTTATGTAAATTTTTGTATAATATGAGAAAAGAATCAATCAGATACGATTATAAAATGAAAAACAGCGTTTTTTATTCAACCCAAAAAAATCGGCGAAAGTCTGATATTGCATTCGATCGAAAATATGCGAAATATTTGAAATTACTGCATAATAACGAAATTACAGATCTGCAAATGATTAAAAAAATCATACATTTACGATTTTCGTTAAATTCAAACGAAAAAAGCGACTCTAGCGATCAGAGTGCATGTTAACATAATTATTACCTAACCCCCTTCCTTTTATGTTCTGCATACTTATTTTCACTTATATTAAGAGGATTGTTTTTGTTTTATTTTATTATAAGGTGCAATATTTGAAGTTTAATGGACATTGTTGACTAATGCTTAAGTAATAATAATTGTTTTATATTTGATATATGCCTTTTATTAATATGTAGCCTAAACATTAAAGAAAGCACATACTGTCTCACCGTTTTGTCAGTTTAGTTCGCTACTTTGGACATTCGTATCGTAGGACAATTTTATTATTGGCCATATTTATCATTCGACATTTCTAGTATTAGGTAATATTATTACTGGTCATTTTTAAGTTTTGTCATTTTTACTATAGGTCATTTTTTAAATTGGGCTATATTAAATTATGGTAATTTTTATATATGGGCAATTTTATCATTGGACATTTTTATGGTTGGGTAATTTTATCACTTGGACATGCCTTTGGACATTCGTCTTTTGGGACGTTTTTATTTTTGGAAATTAGTCGTGCAAAGGATTTAAGATTTTTATTATAAACTAGCAGTGCTCGACTCTGTCCGCCTAATTTTTTTGAAAAAATAAGCCTATAGCCTTCCTCAATAAATGGACTATCCAACACTATACTCTACTTATACTTTGTATGCAGTTCCAAGTTTTTAATTTGAAGTGTTAAAATTGTTTTTAAAAAAGGGATTTTTGTAGAAAAGTTGGAGATTTCTACAACACTTTTTTGTGTTGTAGAAATCCATTTTTTACCTAATTTTAAGCCGAAAGTCCAACTAAACTAAGTTAGTTCAGCGTAGCTCCGCATAGTTGGCAAACTTTGCCAGCTATGCTCGCTGAATTATTCCTAGGTAATTTAACTTACTCTGCTGCTGCAAACTGAACATGAGTCCATTAGGCGGGCGCCACTTCTTCAGATGCAGCCCTCGGTTGACCATGATCCTAACTGTGTTGTCGAGAAAGTTTCTCCGTTCCTCCTCGCTCATCTCCTCCTCGAAGAACAGGTCCAGTCCCTTCATCAGGTCCGGGTCTTTGATATCGTCGTCTGGATCTATGCCTATGCTGTACACAAAAATAATACTATGGGTCTAGAGGCGCCGAAATGTCAAAAACCTTACATAATTAGCTCGATAAAACTGTACTTAATTACTTATAAACCTTATAATTTACTTACTTGCACATATCATGAATTTTGAGCATATTAGCTGTGAGCTTCAATGGAGACGAGGCTAGAAGGAGGTGTTTGAGGTGCCGCTGAACCGAAGTCCACCACGGCAAGTCGCAAGGTAGCATTACGAGCGCCATTCTAGGGTAAAAGTTTAAAAAGCCATTAAACACATAACTATAAAACGGAAAAGGAGTTAAATCTCAGGCTAGGCGTAAATAAAAACAAAAACCTGTACCAACAGTTAAAATTCCGCGGGCGAGTCACCGTTCGTCATTACGCAGAAATATATTTTTTAGGGACAAATAAAGAATTCTGTTTTTGGTAGTTAATTAGGTTAGTTTCATATCTCTATTAAATCTATAAACACAAAGCAATTGATTGGTATACCATTTAAATAAAACGAGACAATGTTCAGCCTAAGATAAAATTATATTAGAGCTTTGCTAATACTACCACGGCCTAATCCAATGAGAACGGAACGTTTCTAAATGCGTTTGACATTTGACATTTAATGTTACGTCATACTGACAGCATTTTTTATGTGTGCTTTGTACTTTGCCCGGACGACACGAGACCGTAGTTCTTATTTTATGTTTTACTTCAAAAACCTCAAAAACTGTGAGTTTTATTAGTAAAATTGTGATATATTCAATAATAAATACATATAGAAGTTTCTAGGATTGCCTAATCAATATTTTTAATACAATAATTACGATTATTTCAACAGCACTGATAACAGTTTTTGCCCGAAACTTTAGTGATAAGTTTGAGCTAATTTATTTGTGAGTAAAGACTTCTCAACTATTGGTGTACAATCATATAACATGAGACAGTAATGAGATAAGCTTCTTGTTAAATATCAACTATAGGGCAAAGGTCGAACAAAAATGACGACAAAACTACTCAAAGCGTTGATACTGGGGGCTCCAGCGTCGGGTAAAGGCACAATATCATCTAGGATAGTCAAAAAGTACAACATTGTACATGTGTCAAGTGGAGACAAACTCAGAGACCACATTGAAAAGCAAACTGAACTGGGCAAAGAGGTAAAAAAATATCTAAATGAAGGCAAATTAGTTCCTGATCAAGTGATGATAAAATTCATGATAAGTGAACTAGACAAAGTAAGTGGCAAGCCTTGGTTACTGGATGGTTTCCCTAGGACACTGGGTCAATCATCTGCTTTGTGGAACGAGCAGCCAGTGGATGTTGTTCTTAATCTTGTTGTACCCTTTGATGTTATTATCGACAGAGTCAAGAACCGTTGGGTCCATCTTCCTTCAGGAAGGGTCTATAATATTGGATTTAATACACCCAAAACAGAGGGCAAAGACGATGAGACCGGAGAAGCTTTAGTTCAAAGGCCAGATGATAAACCAGAGGCTGTCAAAAAACGACTTGAGATATATGATAGCATCACCAGACCTGTAATTCAGTTTTATAAACAAAAGGGAATTTTAAAAGAGTTTGAAGGACGAACTTCGGATGAGATTTGGCCCAAGGTTACTGCTTATCTCGATCCCATATTTAAAAAGTAGTATTAGCACAAATCATTTTATATAAAAGTTTTTACAACTTGTAATTTATATTATATTACAATATTTTAAGACATTTATGAACATTGGTTAAGGAGTGGTGCTAGAAGTAGTCTTAGGGAAAATATTTAATTTATATTAAATTATATACATTTTTAAAGAACTGTCCATTTTATAAATATTTTTTTTTAAATATTTTTTTTATAGTTGATCTGTATTCAGTTGGTAATGAAATTGTTTTGATCGTGTTTACATAGACATAGCTATAGATAAAAGCTATTAGCAGTTTTTTGGCAGTTAATCAATTTTATATACATGTGTTTTAAATGATAATAATAAATAGAATATAGCACATTTTACTATGTTATATTTAAAGGCTCAAATAAGTAGAATAATAAAAACATTTTAGTCTTCCATAAAGGTCCACTTTATGTGACTTAATATATGACATCACATAATTTAATAATATATTAGTATAAAGCACAAATATTTTAAAGTTTAAAATCTGTACCTATATCTGTTTGAATCATTGCTTCACTTTATAGTCACAGGATTTACCAATTTAAATGTCATTCCTTATTTTGTATTGTTGTAGAGACTAAAAATAATAAGGAATTTTCTGTTCAGATAGGTAGAGTCTAGACTCTATGCAAACAAAGTCGCGGGTAAAAGCTTGTAATTATAATATAGTTGTTAGTTTCTAGTGCCTTAGTACTTTGAAATTAATATACCAAAATATTCAAATCATGTCTTCTTTCTTTGTCACCTAGTCTAGTTGAGTAGTTTTAAGTGAAATTATGTTTTAACCTACTATGTTCCTTATATCTCTATATATCATTTACTCTAATGTTACAGATTTTATGTGGTACTTATAGATGTTTGTTTATAATATATTTACAATACAAGTTGAAATTGTTGATCTTTTTGTTTTATTTCAGCTGGTCAATCTATACTTCTTTGTTATAAGTTAATGAGATGCCTATTTATGATATGAATGGTGAGGTACTTTTTTTCTTTGTTGTATAAGTAAACGTAAAAAAGTAATTTATAAAGTCACAGGTACATTACACAGTTTAAATAATATTTACATGCACTTATGTTACAATAAAAGCTCTCTATTACAATATAAAAATACTACTTCAAACTAGAACATCAATTTGAAAATTCTATTCGTCTTCAAATTAAAGTTTCTTATGAAAACTTCTTACTGTAGCTAAATTTTGTTTGCAAGCGTCTGAACTTACTCACCTGCGATTTGTGGATTCAGGCACAAAACTAAAGTGAACACGAACAACACTTCACTTTTCACTTCCGCCTTTCGGCAACGTGCTCTTTTTACGCACTTTTTTCATTGTCCACACGAGAACGACCGTTCACAGAGTTTTCTTCGCATGCAACGAATATCTTATGATTTTCTAAAAGACAGAAATAGTGTATGGAGTGAAAACGCGGGCCGGCTGCGGACGAATCTTGAGCGCACAAACCACCGCTATTTATAGCTGCTTTCGTGCATCGCCGCTGAAATTAGATTGTAAATAAAAAGTTTGGGTTAACAGGAGTCGTAGGCCCCGTTACATATTCGTGTAGGTCATTTTTCACAATCGGTTACGAATTACGCTTAAGTAGGTATCAGAAAGCTTCACGTGTTTAGCTGAGAAGAATAAATATCTACCTGTTAGCACCTATTTAATTAATTATTATTTTAGTTTCCATACTTTGGTTCTAATAGTACCTACTTAGGTAGTTACCTATTTCTTTGAAGCATGTAAGTATTTGATATTTATAGAAAATATGCCGATTTGAATTTACATTAGGTAGCGAACATGTCGTGATTTTCTGGACTCATAAAAGCTACCGAAATAAAATCCCCAGACCAATAATTTTCAATATTAAGCAGTCGTTAAACGTCGTATACTTTTCATTTTATGATTTTCCGAAAGCTCTATCGAAAATAATCACGAGTGCTTTACTTACAAAAGTTTACTGAACACGTTTTCAATCACTGTCCTGTTTAGATCACAGTATCGATGTGTCATCGAGCGAGGCCAGGAACACGTATTCGTATTTCAGTGAATTTGTTCTAAATACCAAAATATTTATACAAATAGTGGGTTCGAACGTACACGATCTGAGTAAATAATTGAGCTGTGGTAAACGCGTACGAGCTTGGTGAGGTGTTAGGCTGTACTGACGCCGGGCGGGCCGACTTTCACTGGGGGAGGCCTACCCTCGCCCTGCCGGCTGTCGCACCCTCCACCCTAGCCAGTGACGTCACTGGCGCGTCACGACCTACGACGCCGTACGACCGACGACGATGCCATCCAGTGCTCGTTGCCCGGCTCCCTTATAGCGTAGGTACCTAACTACCTACCTCATGAAATGTCATGCAGCCTGCTCCCGAAACATTACGTAAACTGAATTATGGCAGTAGTTATTGTCGATGTGCGTCAGCATGCTACATTACATTCCCATAATATTGTTTGGTAAAGGTAACTAGACTGAAAATCAGGGGTCGTAACTTTAGAATGATAACCGGTTTTATAGCGAGCGTGATGCTTAAATGGATGTTATGTACCTAGGTATGACAAATTCTTGTTTATTATCTACTTCTGCTACATAAATGTTCTTCCATTTAATGAGATATCTGAGCCGATTTGTCCATTTATGTATATATTTAATTATATCATATATTCCCTATATGTAGTACATATGAGTCAAACATATAACGAAACCACCAACTATCGCAAATACAAAACGCGTACGTATACATTTACGTTCATGTCTACCTGTGTAGACTCGTAGATACCTTTTAGTGATTAAAGTAAATAAAAGTTTATGGATTCGTTTGGTTTCTACATATTTGTGCAAAAGCCTCTTATTTCTACCTAGCTACCTAAGTTTTTTACGTACGTAGGGTTTATTATATGATATTTTGCTTAAATACTTATCAAAGATAACATTATCGTATTTACGCAGGAAGGAAAACATACGTCTGTTACTAATGTGAAGCAGTTGGTGACTGCTTCCGTTATGGCGCTACAGTACGGTGTAGATGCATAACACGCATGCGCGAAACACTTCTTTATCTACACGTCCTTTTCTAAAGTTTTCCCTGAAGCAGATCTTCTTGGTATTTATCTTCTCCTGGTACCCTGGGCGCCTGTGGAAAACCGTTGCCGCCCAACATAGCGCCACTGGGCGGGCTAGGGCGGCGCGTTTGCACGCCCAAGAGGAATTTATTGCGATATGAGGGTAGGGCAACTTTTTATCGTGCCCTTTTCAGCAGCAGAGGTCGTAAATTATGGCAATGAGGAAAACAAGAGTTAGAAATTTTAATGTAATGAATTTGAGATAAAAGGTGATTTTTAGGGTTTAGATATGTAGAGAATTTATTTAGAGTCAGGCAGTTTCGGTCTCGCGGTAGATGGCGCTTCATGAAATATCCGACAAAATCTCATGTTTTCAGATAGGTACTTTGTGACGTTTGGTCTATGGTGTATCTGTTTAATCGTGAGTTCGTGGCTTGTTGTCATTAATATTTTACATTGTAACTTTTTTCAAACTTATCAGTACTTTCGTCCTCATTTTATTTTAATTTATATACTTAAACTAAACTTAATTAAGGGTACATTAACGACTTCTCTTTCATTTATTTAACTAAAAATGTAAGTCGTAAGATCAAACGTCTATTTTTATACGTTTAATTAAATGTTAGTGAAATGTTTTAGTGCACGAGTACGAATCCTTTCAACAAAATATTTCAGTACAAAGTTTGACCTTTTAATTATAACTTTAAGCCGTGAACAAAGCGCCCACGTGCGCTGTGCGAATCCTTTCAAATGCCTCGAAATATTTACGAAGTATTTAACCAGCTGTCTGGGTCGTACGAAGCCCCGGGGCCGCGGTGGTACCGCCTAGTGACGTCACAGCGACCGCCTTGCCTGCCACGAGATGGGTGGGCGGTAAAAAGAAACGTGTATACGTATTTCAACACTTAAATACAGATGATTACCACAGGTAGCTTCCGTGCTTCGCAAGGCGCTTTAGCCAGTTGGCCCCGGTTGTTTGCAGTCGTTAGGTCAAGTTAGATGCCTTAGGGCGACTTGAAAACTCTTTAAACTACGTGAGCCACACTACTATACGAAAAGAAGAGGAAACACATTCAAAACTTGAGTAGAATTCGTTGTCTAGTAGACTAGTAAAATCTTCGTTGCTCCAAGACACAACGCAATCTAGCCGCAATTAAAGGACTAGATTGCGCTGTGTCTTGCAATATTTTTATTTAATTTGTTTTAATCATATTACAAAGACCCGCGGATTTTAGTGTACTTACTTCTCAATCTTTTTGTTAGTCATTAATTTATTTTATGGTTTTAAAGTGCTTATAGAATTTTCAATGTCTGATTTTGTAACAAACGTTTCGATTAGGGAGACGCGAGTAAACAGGTGCCTGTCTTCTAGATAAGCTTGCTACATCTTAGATAGCTTGATCAATTACTGAAATTACTGAAACTACAATTACTGTCAGCTGATTTCAAACGTTAGCTAGGTAAATAAAAAGCTTAAGTACTTTTTTACCCTTATATACTCAAACTTTATAATTTAAAAACCACGTGAAACAAAATTAAAAAAATACCTTGAATTTTAATATATAATAAAACCCTATATTGAAATTAAATTGTCAGTAAATCCTAAAGAAACCTGTAAGGGTCTCGAAACGTTGAGCATTGAAACAATGCTAAAAGTAATAAACACCACTCGATTAAACCGAAAAATGAGTTTTATTTCAAAACGAACTTTTTTCCGGTTTTAATCGCATTGCATTTATTTTATTAAACATTTTTTTCACCTCACAACCTCGGAAAGGATCATTTTGCACGCTGATTTCTGCGTGCAAAATCGCATTTTGCGCCCTAGCGTGGAAAGAGATTTTAAAATTCGAATCTGTCTTCTCGATACTTTTATATAGAGCAAGTCCTTCGAAAATGCGCTAACCGGAACCTCATTTCTTTTTTTTTGTTCATGGCATCGAACCACGAAGTATTGTTGCACATTGTCAATGTAGTATTTATTGTTTATTATCATTAGTATCAAGCAGGTTTTTTCATGAATTATTCAATTTAGAGATTGTTTGCTTATTTTTATTATTTACGGTACAATAAGCGGTATATAATGCCGAATTGAGTTTTCTACCGGAAAAATGCACCTAGCGTTTTCCTCGCTGTAGTGAGGTGAAAAATTGTGTGTTTCACTCGGCAGCAACGTTTTTTGCATCTCGTACCTTTGAAACCTTTGCGACGCTCAGCATTCTATATTTGAAATCCTAGAATGCTTCGCTAGCTCAGGTTTCAATACAAGTACTCGCTGCAAAAACCAACTTTGCAGCCTTACATAACAAATAACTATTAACGCCTGTACGTTTCGTTTTCCCGTAGACGAGGACTGGAAAGACCTCGAAAAGTCGAGCATTGAAGCAACGCAATTAAAACAAAAACAATAAGTTTTATTTCATTATGAAACATCGCGAAAACCGAAGAAAAATCTAGTAAGTTCAAAACGTTGTAAAAATTTAACGTTTTACTTAGGTATATATCTGGTTCTAAATCTACATTACTCTTGCGTTTCTAAGCTAGTTACTAAGCTCTGATTTCTATTTAGATAAGCCTACATACTTACACGTAATGAAAGATACTATCGGGTATAAGATAGAACACCCCATTTAATCAAGTCAAATAACTTTTGCCATCTAAGAATTTAAACTCGTGTTTCAATGTCAGAAGACATCTTCCGAGTCATGATTTCCTAGTAAAATCGACCTCTAGAGCGGACAGTTCACCCTCCGTGTATCCTACATCTAAAGGTCACATAAAATGGGGTTGATAATGTTTTGGCACGCGCTTGAGTATCTCCGTGGTATTTAGTAACTGTCTGTCTATTTTCACCTCATACGATACTTTGATCCCTTTGTGCTACCCAGATTTAAGCTTATAGTTTAGCTTAAATCATAATTTTATTTTTTATACCTACATTCTTTTGTAATATAATTTTAGTACTGTGTGACAAAGAAAAATCTAAGCTATCAATCTTTGATATGCCAGTCGATGTGATTAATAGCTATTTGAAATTATTTTAAACGTATTTATATTTGGACCATAATTTAATTTTGGTAACCTTTTTGTCAACATACAGATATTACCAAATGTTCTCAACGATTGAATATTTTGTATGTAGTGTAAGTATGCTATTTCTTACTAATATTATAAAGGTGAAAAGTTTATATGTGAATAAGTATATGTTTGTTGCTCGTTCACGCAAAAACCGCTGATCCGATTGCGATGAATCTCGGTAGTTCATAGCTGTAGACCGGGAATACCACATATGATACTTAATATCTTGTATTTATTCGGGACAAGACAGACGCGCGTGTAACCGCGAGGACAAAATATACATAAATTATAATATAGTTTCAGCTTGCTTTGAGAACAATAATATTGGCCATAATTATCTCGTTTCAATAAGTTCAATTTTTTTGTCACCGACAAAGTATTTCAATATTCTTATCCAGTTTTTTTTTAATAATTACGTAACTACGATAAAACAGGTAACCAGGTACATCGGTATTCTCGAGTTTAGAACGGTTGAATAAATCGCAATTTTGTCAAACGTCAAGTCTGTATACTATAGTTTTATCAATATTTTATTTAAGTACAGAAGTATCAAAAGATCAAAGCATATGTAAAAAGCAATACAATAAAAATATTGTAATTCTCTCAAAGTTACCCCTTAGCTAGCGTGCACCCCTGTAATAGTCAGCGCCAACTTGTGACCCTTTGTACTAGGGCAGCATACGTTGTTAGGAGATCGACCAACCCCTTACAACACGCACACATACAACTCCTTACATTGTTCACTTGTGTGTCGAGTGGTTATACAAAATGTACTTTATCAATTAACTCGGATTTAAGAATGGGGGAAGTTTTTCCTAAGTGTTAAAACTTTTCGAATGGATTTCAAGTTAGATTGAAATGATTGAAGTTTATATTGCGGCTTTTTGGTTTGTTTAAGTTTGGTTTTCATTATTAATTGCTTTTATTTTGTTATAATACTTACAAATTTCAGATGTTACAGTTAGCAATCTGAGTTAGTAAGCAGAGATACAGTAGGTATACACCAACGTTCTTTTTAATTTCTAACATAAGTTAAAAAAACCTAACGAAAACTGTACCATTACACCCAATACATTATCCAATTCGTCTAAACTGCCACAATAACTAGAATCTATCTATAAGGATTTATAGAAACGCGTCTCCCCTCGTATGCCTACATTGTAATGTTATGTGTATGTGACGTCATCACTCCACCACCCTCCGTCTGACCCCCGATAGTAAGAAACTATTGTTACCTCCTCGCTGTGCTGTTCGCCTACGATGGCACACTACTTTCGCGGGGCTTGCATAGTTAGTTTACCGCCTAGTGGCGCCGTCGGTTCCCTCCTAGGGTCTATGCGAGCCTGGTACGTTCGTAGCCGGCACGTGACGTCAGCGGCACGAGACGCCGCGCCGTCACGCGACTGAAGGGTTGTTTGGTGGCTGTAGGAGGTACTACGGGCTACGACGGTGCTACGAGTGCGATGCGGCTACAAGAATTTTCTCTACATTCTACGAGCGTTATAGAACTTTCGTAGCAGTCGAAGTAGCTTTACCTGCTATTTAAATTTAGATTTAAAATGCTTTATTGCACCAAAATTACACAAAGATTGTTTTTAAAAACAATACAAGTACGATTATAATTTTACGATGATAAGTGTGGGTAACCAGTTTACATTGGCGGCCTTATCGACTAAGGATAATTCAAGTAAAGAAATTTATGATTTCTTTACTTGAATTATCGTGTTATAAACTTTCCTTTAGGTAAACTTTTTTAGATAAAGTGTGATTCCAGTATTGAGTCCTACCTCTAAAAAATGTTTGTTCCTTTACTGGGTCTCTCTATGGGTATATGTTTGTATGTATGTAAAAGAATAATGAAAACACGTATTATATCCGCATATGTTTAGTCACAGTACCACAAGCTTAGTAGCTTACCTTGCCGTGGATAATTATGGTAGGTAATAAATTATGTTCACAGAATTTATTACATAAAATATAGGCAAAGCTTGATCGACAATAGAGAATAACCTAATGTTTTCCATATGATAGAAAACGCACTGGAATCAAATTTGTACTTACCTCCTAATAATAACAAATCTTGATTTGTTTTGAAAAGTTGTTCGAGGGGGTGAAAGTGGTAGTTTGGTTCGAGTCCTGCCGGGTAGGTACTTATTTTAAGAAAGCATTTTTTCAAAAAGCATAATTTCCTAAGTATGGAAAATAAAAATACTAAGATATAACGTTTCGGCATTAATTTTATTACAATGGGACTATAAGAAAACTAAAAAACAAATAGGTTTCATTAATTTTTGAGTGGTCGAAACTCTAGTATAGTATGCGGCACGTAAAAACTCAGATTTTTTGAAAGTCAGCATTTTTCTAACCTGACGCGAACTATAGCTAATCGTAGAACATTACAATTTTCCCAGTGTCTACGAATTCGTAGCCGTAGCTCGTAGCAGGGTCTCTGTAGAGAGGCTTGTAGCTGTAGCCTCCTCCGTGTGTGGGTGAATGAATGAACGTGTGCAACCTCCTTGCAATCTCTGTAGCCTTGGTGCATGAAACCGCAATGTCTCTGGGGAGCCACCGGTTAGGGGCCCTGAAGTCTGCATGTTGGCCGAAATAAAGGGTTAGAGACTAAATGAAATGAACATCTGTTTAGGTAACAAATAATTTCCAAGACAAATGTTACCGAAGTAGACTGTCCGTGCCATGAATAAGATGTGAATCTCTTGAAATTATACGTGTTTACTAAAAAAAAAGGAATAGATTCCTCAAAACAGTTTTACGTTTAATGAGTTCGAAAATGGAGGAGGTTCTCAATTCTACAATCCCTAGTGATTATAAATGCGAAAGTTAATCTGTCTGTTTGTTACGTTTTCACGCCTAAACAGCTAAACCGATTTTGGTATAGAGATAGATGGACATAGGGTACTTTGATCCCGATATTTCCGTGGGACCGGGGTGAAATCTTGGTGAAGTATTGTATATTTTTTCGTGTGATGTAAGACAGTGGTCAACTTATTTATTTATTTATTGGAAAACTCAACAGCTGTTACACAAAATTAGAAATAAATTTAAGAAATAGAAAGCCAATTACAGAATCTCACTGTTATTGGTCTAAAATAACATGTTTTTGATAATAAGTGGCTATTTCATACCAAAAAACGTTATAAATCTAAATGATATATAAAAAAAAATGTAAATCGACAAGGGCCGACAGACCCTCGCGTTTGAAGTATGTGCAATACACCCGTTGCAATGTTTTTTAACAGGTGAAAACACGAGGCCTTGCGTAGTAAGAATATTTTTAAAGAATTACCCACGAGATGTGATGTGTGAAATCTTTATATTTTAGTTGCCTAAGTACTAGGCTATCATAGTAGCTTAGAGTTATTTGAATCTAGGTTAAAACTTTTTATACTGTCCTAGTAAAAATGTAAGGTTCGATAGGTTAAGCCGTAAGGGATCATAGTCATAGGTAGATTTTATTTATCCTGTTAGGGAATTAGTGGCTTAGCCGGCACAAATGGGTATAAACTATCATCATTTTTAATTAAAATAACAGCAAATTATCTATCTATGTTCGCTTGTTTATTGTGTCATCAAGATAACACAAACTTTATAGATGCTTTACCTTAACGTTTTTTAAGACTTTTATTTTTTTAGATTTTAGGCTGGCTCTCAAACTAAGCAGACTTACGGCCAAATATTATAACACCATTTAAAATTTGAGGACTACTTAAATAATTCAAAATTAGTAACTTTGCGAAATTATGCGTAAGGAGCTGCCTAATTGTCTCAGTACTACCTCTTATCTTTTGAATAGTGTTAGCCAGTCGTTAATTACATTGTAACTAATCGCCAGTCATATTATGTTATGTTAATACTCTACTCAAAACAAAATACGAGTAAGAGCCATCAAGATTTTTTCTACTTCAAGAATATAATTAACGTTAATCAAAAGTCTCATAAAAGTGCATTAAACTACGAATAAGCTAGTTATTCCTGCACTTTCTGCTTTCAGCAAGTTCAACGAAAAGCGGGAGATTTCTGTTATTTTCTGTCTCTATTACTTGTACTAGTACTTGTAATCTCAGTTTGATCTATGCGTAATGTTACGTAATGATTCCTATAATCCTCTAACATTATAGCTAAAGGTTAAAGTTGGTGTGTATGGGTGTTTATTGCTCCTTCATGCAGAAAGTACTGAACCGATTGCAATGAAACTTGGAATATAAATAGCTGAAGACCGCGAATAACACAAATAGGCTTTTTTATACATTTGTGAATGGAATAAAGTTACTAAAACCGTTAATGTCGAAATCGTATAATTACTTAAATATACCATTACTTGAATTGTTAAACTTTATATTGAGTAATGTCTAGACAATCAATCTTAATATTTATTTCGTCTCCTACGTCACTGCTGCTGGGTCAACAAACCTATACCAGCATATACCTACTTAAGCATGCCTACAACTAGCATTTGTGAGTACCTACATACGTAGCTTTCAATATTGAGCAGGCGAGACACCAATGGCAAGCGATCGATGCACCCTTAATGACGTCAGAGGATGGTATTGATTTTTCGCACCCTACTTTCTCACATTGCTGCTATCCTGGCATCCAAGTATGCCGGGAAAAGTATCATGTCTGGAAAATTTCGGAAGGCGCTGAAGAAAATCTTAAGAATTTTCTTTTACCAATAAAACCTACCTAACCGCTCCTTATTTTCTCATTTAAACATCTCTACTATACTTTATACTACAAGGACATCAGAAGTTAAGAGTTGTTAACTAAAAAGCTTTATTGCTCTTTTTAATGGCTATAGTTTGCTCAATTTAACTGCGCCTCTGATAGGGGAACAGGGGACTGTCAACGTGTTGATTTGATGAAGTATGTAATAGTAGTGTTTTCTGAGTTAAGTAGTAAATTACGTTTGATTTTTTTTTTAAAAGGGACTTCATATTTTGTTTTCTATCCAATAAAACATAATCTACTAATACCTAGCTATTTGTATTAGACTGCATCCTAAAATGATTCCTATGTATTTGGGTGCTAAAAGTCTAGTCTCAGTGTCAGGCACCTGCTTTGCATTATTAACAGAGTAGTGTAGAGAGACAGTAGTGTTGACTGTTCATTTCAAACCCCGCCTACGCGAACGCTACGAGTGGCATCTCGCATTCGCCCGCTCATCGGATTAACGTGCAAAACATCTCCGTTGCCGCATAGTCGCCTGGTGCATTCGGCACAACACATCCGAAAATTTAGCCATTTCGTCTGGGTTATCCTTGTTTATAATCCGGAAAATGGAAGCTTATTTTATTCTTCTCGTATTTGGAATGGCTTCGCAATGTTTTGGACAAAACAGCTATTATTTCGAGAATCACAAGTACTGCGACGATTTATCTCCGTATTACGGACAGGACGGACGCGGGGATATCAATTTGGATCAAATAGCCGGGGTGTGGTATGGTGTCGAAAAAATACCACATACTAGAGGAGGGGAATATAAAATTGAACACATATCAGGAGAATGTTTTTACATTGATATAAAGGAGCGATATATTGAGGTAAGCTCATTTATGATTTTTAAACTTTTTGCGACAGGTTTGAATTGATATAGAATTTAATTTAGTAGATGCCCCTTCTGTTAGGACTGTAGGAAGGACCGAGGAAATTGCAAACGAAGTAACTTTTGCATGTCTCCAAACCATTATTATAAGTATTATTATTATTTTTTTACAAAAATTTGGAAGCCTCAGCTTACTTGCCTCAGAGCAAGTATTATTGTAAAATAAATTTTCCTTCTTATATAATTCTTAGCTTAGCGTGTTTTCGGAAGTGTAAAAGTATCTGTTAAAGTAGTCAATAGTGTAAGAGAAACATTTTTTTTGTAATTATTTGTTCATCTTGCAAGAGTTAAAAAGGACTACCGCGTGGTCAAATTCAATAAGATGGCCTTTGATATTTAGAATCCTCATTAAAATTGTATGTTCATATACCTTAGATTTAAGATATGAAATAGATATACCTATCTCCGATTTTAGAGTGCTACGAAGGACGTATACGCTTGTACGTGCCCAATGACTGATAAAAAGGTGTAATAAATTACATCTATTGTACTGTACTAATAGATTCTCTATATAGGTACCTATTTTTAAGTTATTCATATTTGCTTATAGGTATAGGTTATAGGTTGCTTTGTGCTGGTTGCTTCATTGTGTTTCCTTGTGGCAACGTGGAATGCTTAATTTCGAAAATGATTAGGTACCTAAGGTCACCTATTATAGTATAGGTAACATATTAAACTACAATGATTTCTTAAGAAGCGCCGAGGCGCCAACTACTAATAGTAGGTAGGTAATAAAATACTTTGCTAATTCTAATTTTACAGTTGTAATAATCGATAAGCTGTGAGACTAGATAGAAATTGGTTTAATTCATTTCATGTGCGATATTTACGACATCACTTTTATGGTGAAGAAACATATGGCGAGATAGTGATCACGTTAAATTGCCCAATTATGAGGATTCCTATGGAAACCGAAACTCGCGGTAGCATTTTCTACATTGAATCATGGAAATATCATACTATAATATGTAATGATATTGAACCGTATGCAGGCAGGGTTAAGTACCGAGTACATAATAGATAGACGCAGTTAGTTGATATCTAGGTTACTTCACATGACCACAAAATCCTCCCACGCGAAATAAGCAGAGTAAAGAGTACCATAAAACGTACTCAGTTACATCCCAGCAACACAACAGGACATGAGGTGAATCATTTCAATTATCAGGTTAATCATGTCACCGATGCAGGATCCAAACCATCTGCAACGTTTATAGGACGTGGACAGTGAGACACGGCGTTAATTAGACTTCATTATTCACAGCCTTAATTGCTTTTTAAAAGATGATTCGTGTAGTGTTTAAATTCCTAGTGTTGTCTGTATATCTACCTACGACTTTAGGACTAAATGTGCACAATTGTGTTGATTTAAATCCAACAGACGATTTTGATGAAGAATCTGTGTTAGGGATGTGGTATATTCATGAATATATTTACCATCGAGACAACGAGACAATTACTGAGTACTCATACAAGCCATATTGTCCGACAATTCAAATAAGAAAGTTTCAAGATTATGTTCACGGTGGATTGATAGCGCATGACTTAGTGAGTACCTGCCTACCATCTACTAGCTGGGGAATACAAAGCGGCAAATAAGTTAACTACGTTATATACAAAACGTTCGTTTTCGTTTCACGAAAATTAGGTGCCTATTCTAGTCTAAAATGAAAACAAAAACTAACAAAGAAAACAATAGGTACCATTAGTTAATAGATATATTTAGTCAGTTCTATTGTGTTCTGGATAAAGACTTCATTTAGCTAAAACTCTCTTTTCGAAGTAGATTTCAAAGGAAAACTAAGGCTCAGAACAGTAAGTTGCGCCAAGCACTTTTATTTCAGAAGCAAAATTTTAGATCTAAAACAAAAAAGGTCATATAGTATTCCTAAAGTGTGTGTTAGTGTGTACCGATTTTAAGGTGACCTGTCTAAATATTTTTCTGGATTTACCTACAATGATTAGGTTCTCTTATTTTTGCAGATAGGTGTTTGATGAGTATAGATTTATGTGATTAATACCTACAATATTTGTGTATTTCAGCCCACACCTCCCACGCCGTATCCGGCACTAACCAATTCGCCATACATAAGCCGGCAGTCATACGGATACGGCTACGGTTTACAGGAGCCTTACCGCATCAGACACTTCGTTCTCGAGTGGCATGAAGGTCTATGGAACGATGAATATCATATCAAGGTTAATACTTCGCACAAAGGATTCTGGGCTACTGATGTTCCTAGCCGATGTAAGTATAATATAACGAAACAGAATTACTCACATCATTTGACAGTGGATGTAAAGCTTTGAACTTAATACAGTGGGAGTTAGCGTGCAAATTACTTGCCTGAGCTGTCATAAACTACATAGTACATTAATCGGTCCAACTTACTGCAGTTCTGCTACTATCCAAGGCACCTATTCTATAACTAAATTGTCCCAACATCGCTTCAGCATATTTAGATTTTTCTCGAAAGCTTTAGCGAAACTGTGTTAAAATCTAAAATTGTTGAACCGATCTCCAGAAAAAAAAGTCTTTTTAATTATATAATACGAACCCAGAATGAGTTCTTGAGGTCCCAATAGAAATTTCGAATCCCAGAATTTTTATTTTCTTTAAACTACTTATATCTAGGAAACCTCCTGATGCAAGTATTCGGGCGTAACAAAAACAACATTCCAATAAAATAATTAAAAAAAGTAAAACTGTTTCACCTTACGTGCCTATTGATATAAATTTAAATGAGCCTATAAGGTTCGCTATTTTTCTAAGGAATTTTAATTAAGGGATTATTAATGAAACACAAAGCTCAGATATTTAAGTGTTGTTAACAATTCTGTTGTGTGTAAAGTAAAACATTTTTGAAATATGAAGGGAGAGTTGAACAACAATTGTTAGCTTCTTTGAAGGACTTACGGAAAATAATATAGGTAGGATAGGTACCTACATAACGTTTCTAATATATTTTTACGGTTGACGTCTCTGCCACCCCTATTAGGTTTATCTAAATTAACATAGCACTCGTGCGTAAAGGACTAGAAGCTCTTGGCATAAAACCAATTGTTTTCGCAACAAAGTAGAAATGGACGAACGTGGGTTTGAAACTGTTACACAATTTTTTACGATTACTTATTTATTTGTAGAATTAAATTCAATTTACAATTTAACTAAAGTTCAAAACTCGTAACAGAGCGTAGGTGTTTTGTATAGACCTACGCATTTATGCTGAAAACATTTTCATAGACTACTACTCTGTGACCTTAAGCAAATATTTTTTAAAACTTGTTAAAAATTGTTATATTGTAAAATTATAAAAGTTGTTAAAAATGTAATGGAAATTCAAACTCTTCTACTTTTTACTTTAGTTTCAATTTGTTTTATCTCGCTCTCAGTAAAAAATCTGATTTCACCAGATAGGTACAATCTGTGACTTACTGAGGTCACAGTAAGTGAGCGTGCTACACCTAAGACCGCACTTACATTTGATAAAATAGTGGTCAAGCGCACACATAATAAATAAAAACACATAATTCACACGATTTTAATAAGTCCTTTCACTTTTCCAGCTGTGGAGGACATGTACCGGTTCTTCGGCGGAGTAATCCAAGTACTCAAGGTGGCAAACAACCACTTGGTCCTCAACTTCTGCATGCGGCTGCCTCATTCACAGCTCTTCAGTGTCGTCTTATCAAGAAACGAGCAACAACTAACTCCGGAAGACTTAGCTAGTATACATAACGTCTTTACAATGAAACATCTTTCCACATCCTCTTTAAAACGAGTCTGCGACAATTCCGCGGGGACCGCGAAAATTACATCTTTATTACTCTTTATCGTCACGTTTTCGATTTGGAAGTCTAGTTCGTGATTCACAGAACGTAAGATAATTTAATATATTTGGTACACCCACCTAAACAGAGATTGAATGTATCCAGTGAACTATGTGAAGTCTATTTTTGTATTGTAATTTGTTATGATAAGAGCAATAGGTTTATACCTAATGTAAAATATGAGAATATTTTGTATAAATGGAATAAATATTATGTTTCGTATGAGTAGTGGTTTATTATTAACATCTTAAGAGATCATTTTACGTAAGTATTTCCAAGTAATTGGTAAGTCTACCTACTGAGTTTTGATATGAGTGGTATGTATAGTTTTATAGGGAAACACATCAATATTATTTCCCTATTATACATAAACATAAATAATTTAATCAATTAAGAAAGAAAAAACGAATACATTCAATAACTAAATAAATTACGTAGTAAATAGGTACTTACCTACTACGTCCCGAGTAGAGTTCGCAAGGGGCTGCCTGAAAAATGATTGGCTATAGTGCTGTTCTAGCTACATACGAATACAAAAATTGGTTTCAGCTTAGAACAGAGTGTAGGATTAGGTACTGCTACTGTCCTGCCAATACCAATAGGCAAATAGGTCTACGAACGTCGTCGTCGTATCTAAAAGAAGCGTTCTATGTAATAGGTATACTCGTTATAATATTACCTAACTAAATTGATTGATAGGTATAATAGTGTAGGTAAAAGGTGTTAGATTTCATAAATTAAGGCGTGACTTTAAGTTCTTTCTTAATTTACAGTTTCACATCATGATACTGTTACACTAACGATGTAATTGCAATCAATTATCCTATCTCGCCTTTATTGCGACATGCAGTAAACTACCTGACCGATTTGCTAATTGACATTGCGACCACGTTGCGTACGTACGGTACGTAGCGATGGCGCCTTACTCTGCTTCGCTCATATTCTCCCAGTATCTTGTATCAGACATGTTCGTGATCTCCTCTACTTTATTGCTAATTCTATGTTCGTGCCAAGTGCAAGGATTCTGTGGCGATTCTATCAAATGGTCGCACAATATTAAAATAGACGATGTGTATGGAATGTGGTATGGTGTTGGTTACGCGAAGCATACACCTGACATGACGGATAAACCGAATGAAATAGGGTGCGTGACGTTATTCATTAGCGATGCCACCACCGAGACTCATGATGATTGGCTTGATTGGTCGGTAAGTGCTTTTCTATCAATTATATCTCTTTGAATACCTATGAGGGTACCAAGTAATCTAGGCGTTTCGTAGATGAATTTATATTGAGATCTACGGCTCCCGTAAGGCATAACATATTTATTAGTTCACTGAATCAAGTATGGTTTTAAAAAAATCGGCTAAGCGCTGGCGAGGTCTATAGCTCGCAAAATACCTACTAGTTTATTACATATCCATAGCTTTTTAAAGTTTGTAAAGTAAGTCGTAGTGCCTACAATACCTATATTTTGTGTAGATGCATACCTACCTATATGCAGAGAGTTTTTTTAAGCAACAGTGTTTTTACCTATTTTCAGATAATCAAAAGGAACTACACAGATGAAAACTGGCGTTCCTATAAAAATGATCCGTGGTCTGATACCAAGATTTCAGGATCTTGGTTAGATGTCCGCGTCAAGAGGGCAGTCAAACGGGATGTGTATAGCGAGAGACGCTTGAAGGTGATTTGGGACGAAGATGGACAGAGCATGGAGCAAGCGTATCTTTACACACCAGATGCACCAGGGTTGTGGGTCGCTGAAGAGAAGAGGCCCTTGGAGAAGGAGATGTTGGCTAGAGGAATTGGTACGTTGCTAGCTAATATATTGAAGGGCTAGGTTCCTGTAGGTACTGATAGGATAACTTAATTAATTTGAATTAAACAACGTTAGGCCACAGTTTACCTAGTAATTGTCTAGTAGCCTCAGCGCTATACAACGCTTCTATGGTCGCTCAATCTGTAATCACCTTCAAATCTTGAATGAACGGGATTATTTTAAAATTTATTTTAGTTGCTTATACTTTGTGTATATATTGTGTTTCTGTATCCTATTACTAAGGGGGTTAAGTACATGCGAGGTTTACTTTTCGCAGAATTACTAGTTTATTTGTTACTGGCTGTGTCCCGCGGTATTACGCGCGTAAGTATCGATTCCGTGGGACTTTTCATAAATCATTGATGACTACATCCACAGACCCCTACATCACAAAAAGAAAACACTTTCGAAATTTCAGCTCTCTACTATCAGTGGTTTACGCTGTACGTTAATAAATCAGTCAGTCAGGAAAAAGCATTTTATAGATATAGATTTAATCCCTTTTTTAAAAGTCCAGTTATGTTATATTCATTTTTTTTTCATGTTACACAGACGTTTGGTATCCAGACGACCCGCCTCGCCATCCCCAAGTCATCCGCATTCTAAAAGTTTCACCTGATTCAATGATAATCAACCATTGCTCTGACAAAGGCGATGGCGGAATCTTCTCCCTCATCCTTCGAAGATCACCTCTAAGGATGCACCGGTCGGAGTGGTACGACATACAGAGGAAGTTCTTCAGTTTTGACTTACCGCCTATGAATAGGTATACGACTATTTGTGCCGGTTGCGTGGGTAAAAGCTCTTTTGCCATCATTCTAGTTTGTTTAACGTTAAGAATTTTATATCTAAGTGACTTAGGTATGTAAATACTTGAAAATGTTAGAAGCTAAATACACGTATCGGATAATTTGGTGTTATGTTTTATTTTATTTGTGCATTGATTTGGACACCTTCTCTTGATCTCCTTCCCGTATACTTAGGAATCAAAAGTATCGAACGAAATATGTTTCCCTCCCATCCCCACTATCCCATTATCACCGCCCTGTTTTGCCGAGAATATAAACTTATTAGCTAGATTAATGACCCCCAATGCAAAAGAAAAATTACTTTATTTTTATTTTGAACGTATTAGCGGCCAGTGCCTAACATGAAAAAAATGTACGTAGAGTAGACATAGGTGGGTATGTTAGACTATTTTGTAAACTCGCTAACTGGGTTGATAATTTAATGGTCGCAAATATACCAATGTTTTTTTTTTTTTTTTTTTTTTTTTTTTTTTTTTTTATATTTACAAGTTTGGCAGCCAGTTCGTTCGAATAAAAATAAGGTTCGATTAGTTCAGTATGGATACGTAGACGAAGTTGCTTGAGAACGGCGCCATAGTTTGCAACTGAATGTAGCAAATAATGAATATTTACTTGGCTTGCAATACCACAGATCCCACACCTGTCTGCAGAGACGGCTATATAGTCAAGCGGACGGGCTAGTTTAAGAGGAGTATATACGCCAACGACATTGAAACTGAAAATCCCTGTCGGGCTCATCGAAAATTGTTGATTATTTCATGACGGAATGTCGTAGAACTTTTTTTTGTGCACAGATTGTAGGTGACATTGTTTCCTACATTTTGGTGTAGTTTTAAGACAAGAACCTCCTATTGGTGCAAAGCCTATCCAAATTTTAGACAAAAAATGTCTGATTTGGCTAAAATGTCGATAGGCTTCAATACGTTTAGACATATTTTTATGGAAACTGCACTAAAATATCGGAAGCAATGTCGCCTACAATCTGTACACAAAAAAAAGTTCTACGACATTCCGTCATGAAATAATCAACAATTTTCGATGCGCCCGACATGGATTTTCAGTTTTTCAGAATAGGGCAATAGAAGTACCCAAGTAGGGCAATAGAAGTACCCTTAAGTACCCAAATACTAAAACTAGTCCGGGCTGGGCTTCGCGAGTCCGGAGACATCGATTGCTACAATCTCGCATTTCGATGGCTTGAGCCAAGTGGCGTGGGGTATCAGGTGTCATCTGTGGCTCAAACTAAAAGTACAGGTGTATAAAACCACCATTGTACCTGTCCTTTTGTATAAGGTAGTGAGGCGGTGCTTGAGCGATATAAGCAGGAGCTCCATGTCACGGAGATAAAGATGCTGTGCTGGAATAATAGAGAGATGCGAAAAAAATGCGTCAAGAGCTCTCACATTCAGGGCAGCCTTCATGTGAAAAGTGGCTATAGTTACGTGGGGAAAAATGTCATGCCATGGCGCCTTCTCTATGCTGCTGCAGACCCCGGGCTCCGAGAGGTATGTCACCCCGGGAACATCACGCGGATGATGATGATGATTTTATTGGTATGGAATAAAGTGTCTGTAAGTGTTATAAGCCCTTTTTCCGGTTGTAACTATTTTTAATTTATTGGCTGGTTAGATGGATTTTTGATTTTTCTTGTAAGTTGGGAAGCTTTAAAAAGCTTTAACCTATATACTATCGTCTATATGATCTATATCAACCCACAAATATAAATATAGGTAGGTACTAGTACGTACCTACATATATTTTAAAATGACTTCTTCGCAGACAAAGATGCTGGTAAAAGCGAGCTAATATAAAATTAATTAAGCTTGTTATTCGAGAAATTGCTATTAGGTATGCACCTCATGTTGTTGACAGGTCGCCAACTATTAATTACTTAGGTGCCTACTTCTTAAATTGTTTGTTAGAAGGATGTGAGCTAGTGCCCCCCGGCCTCTGACACAGGACACAGGGTCAGTCTTACAGACAGGAACACCCTCAGTCTACTAATTAAGTCAATTAGGTGATCCGTTAGGTAAAGTTATAGTATGTAGACGGAGATTTTTTTCCAGTAGGTATATACTTAGATTGCACGTATTATATAGGTAAGCGTCGCTTAGGCACAACTACTAGTTAACTGTGATATAAGTATATTCTTTGTACATACGTTGGCAGGCAACTGGGTGGCTAGTTATCTGAAATAGTTAGATAACAGTTTAACACTAACTATTGCAGATAATTAATTAGATTACTTCGGAGAAATGAATATGTTTTTAAACCATTTTATCCTTAAAACAACGTTAACTTAGTCGGAATTTTCCCGCATTTTGATTGATAATGATAATACCTAATTAGCAGTTCAACTTTAATTTAGTAACATCAGAACTGTCATGACAGTGTACGGGTTACACTAATTTGCCTGCAGGAGACTTGGTTAAATTGGAGTTAATTATTTTACTTCCCACTCTCATATCGCATACGTACAATCGCGGTGCGGAGCCCAGTCACACATCACGTAATTTTACGAACTCAATAACTTCGAATAATGTATCGAATCGAATCACTCACGTTTTCTGTTATATTTCTGGTATGTTCGGCAAACTGTGCTAGTTTCGGCAATCAACGATACGATACGTCAACGCAGTATCCAAACTTACAGAGCTACTCGACGATTTCAAATCTCTACCAATATCCGTATAAAACTGGGAGTTACGGAAGCGATATTGCCAATTTTCCCGAAGCTACACGTTACCCCAACTACAGTCCTGGTTACTCGACCAATGGATACAACAGTTATTCCACTAGTGGTTACAACTCAATGGGTGCATATCCCACCAGTGGGCTTGACAGTTACCCCACAAATGGATATAATACGTACTCTACACAGAGGCCTTACCAGAATTCGTACAACACTCCGAGTTACGGTAACACAGGGTATGTAAACACAGGATATAGTGCCAACTCAGGATATGGAAAAGGAGGCTACAGCCCTTACGAGATGCCGTTTATGAGGGATATTAGAGAATATTGCGTAAACAGGACCCCTCAGATGGGGATATGGGTGGACAGTCTGATGGGCATGTGGTACGGAGTAGAGTACGTCCAACACTTGGCAGGAGACTCGAGGGTTGACTACGCTAGATCCTGTATCGTGATCCATATTGCGGAGCCCATAGAACGAGTGAGTACAAGCTTTTATCTCGTTTATTTCAAAAACTCGTGTAGGTATTGGTAGAATAATTTATTGACTTTGTGTGCGATAGCAGAATTCCCCAGTTAATTTCGTATTATTTGTTTGGCGTCTGTAAAAGTTTGTATTTTGAAAAACAATGCTTTTGACATTGATCTGATATAATATTTATCAATATTAAGACACTAGTTTCGCCTCGTGGTTTAGCCCGAATATCACGACAATATTTTTTTAAGTTTCTACCGACCTACCAACCAATATATAACAATCATAACTAGGTACATTACTTACGTACACATATAGATACTTGCTGACATAATTATGTGCCTAAGTATATGTAAAAAGTATGATACACCCTGTGTAAGTAAGTACCTGGTATTTCTATCTTTTATCTATGGTAGTATAATTTTAATTAGGTAATACAGGATGTCCAAGAACTGTCAACGGACCAGTATTATCCACCTAGTCTCGGACACCCTGTATAATAAAAAAATAAAATTTAAGTAAAATAGGATCGTGGTAGGTAGGTCAATAAAATCGATGAGCGTGTCTGTCTATAGAATGGATATGCTTCTACCTATTCGCAATCAATTCGCACAATTGATGTTCAATGTTACCAATCGTCTGATAAAGTGTTTATTTGTATTGCGGAAAATTGATAAACGGGATCTTATTGTTTTTTAACACACTTGCTCAGAAAATGTTTCTAATTTGCGCACTTAGGTAATGTATTAAGGCGCTTGTAACCAAATTGCATTGATCTCATTCTTAACAGTAGCACAGGTAGATAATATAATTTTATGATAGTCCGTGTAGCCCCGGCATGTTACACCATTCTTCCCGTGGGTTTTGTAAAAGGCGACTAAGGGATCGAATGGAGACTAGCAAACCTTAAGTTCTCCCCGCGCGGTGGGGGGTAAACTGGAAATAAATAGGAGGATTGGTGTCAGGCAGGCGGCTGACCGTAAAAATATTGCTAAATCTATTTGCTGTAGGTTTGGTCAATGATGACTTACTACGCCGCCGATCCCAAATAATTTAGGATTTTAGCGGACCCCAGGCTCCCTCGCTCAGACGAGAAGAAAAATATAATATTATGATATCAGAACCAAGACAGTTGTATATAGCAACTGTGGTAACGTTACCACAGACCCAATAATGCTTTTGACGTTTACTTCGTCATTCATCGACTTCATTTTAGTGGCTGCAGCGATACTCATTTCATTTTTACAATAGAAGTAAACATATTGTCAGCGCTGCAGTGGCTTAGATATATTTACTCATGGAATATGTTTGAGTCATCATAGTCTAGTACATAATATAATATAATATCTCAATGTCAAGTACTAATCGTTGTTAGTAATGTGGCAATGCTAATAAAAATGTGACATTTTTTTATTATCATTACGAATGATTAGTGCGTTATGTATGATGGATGGCAGAACAACCTTAAACCTCATTTCAAAAAAAGTTTCGAAATTTACATTGGATTATCGCGTTCAATACTAACCAAGGCCTATAAATTTGTGTCTTACTTGCTGATATCATGCAATTTCGTGTTTTTTTTTATTATCAACACAAAAAAAAATATACCTTTGTAATTTCGTGTTTATTAAATGTTTATAAACAATTTTACTTGTAAATGTTTAATAAATAAATCTTTATTTTTTTGTAACCTGAATCTTATCTTTATTTTTATAAATAAGTCTAGACTAAAAATTATATTTGGTAAAAAATATCGTTCTTACGGTAACGTAAATTATCAAGAGGGAAACCGCGTCTTAAAATCACGTAAAATATAGTTAATTATTGGGCTAAATTTACCTACGGAAAATACTCAGCGAAACCTTTAACGTTATTTTCGGTACTTACCGTACCGGCATTAAAAGGAAATAGAGGTATAATAAACAGATATAATAGGTAATAGCTAGTAATACCTATAGTAGGTATCGATATAATATAGGTACGCATAAGCCCTACCACGTCGGAATTGAGGAAAATATGGGCTGTTTTATTCTACCGCTACGAAAATCTGAAATACCTTTTTTTTTTGGCAAAAATTGCTGATCCGATTCCGGTGAAGTTTAAATGTAGGTAGATGTACTTTTGGAATAACACATTTTACTTTTTGTCCCGACATTCCCGCGGAATATGCGCATGACTTTGCGCATATATGACTTATGCGAAAGAAATCACAGGGCGCAGAACAGCAGCGTGCACTCTGTATTAATAAAAACATTAGGTATAATCATTACAGGCTGTAATGTCTTTATTACCTTTGTTTGTTGTTTTTTACTTGCTCACCTATCCCTATCTAAAGTATTTTAGGTTGAATCTAAAACTATACCAAAATTTTGAGTTCTCGAACATATAAGTTCGGCAAGTATTTCCTTGGGCGCTGTTTCAGTAGATTGAGCGTGGGGTCAACATCGATAACATCAGACATGAATGAGTCAGGCGCGCGCCGCTCTTACTGTCAGTCGCCGTCTCGTCGATCTACGAAAAGCGCAATATTTACGCGCCCGCGCAACACATCGAACAAGACATTCAATTTTGAAATATGAACGATTAAATAGTGCAGTTTTAAAAAATGGATTTCCGAATAGCGATTTTCATTGTTCTGTTTTGTTCTTCTTGTTACGGTTCTGAAAATTCATTAGTAGATAACACTACAGATCAAAACCAGACGTTTTCATGTGACCGAGAACATGTTTACGATAAATTAGATATCAGACAGATATTAGGAAAGTGGAAAGCAGTTGAAATTTATATGCCTTTGAGCAACCATGGTGTTAAGGTGTTTTCAACTTGCCCTATCGCTACCCTGTGGGAAACGGATGATTTTCCTATGACGACTTTTGGGGTAGGTATTTTTTGATAAGAGTCACACTTCATAATTCCCAATCAATTTACTAGATTGGTAGTCGGTTCGGTACATAGGCCATAGCAGTGCCGAAGATTTTTATCAAAGCAGATTTATTACTGTTTTTAATTTGTGAAATTACATGAATCTTTGTATATGTTTTGTTTAGGTATGTTAGAATATTAGATAGGTATTTTACGATAAGTACGCGTGGGTAGAGTACAAGTAGTAGAGATACTGATTGTTGTGATTAATAGATAGACATATGAACATAAACACAAAATGCACAATAGAAGGATGATCTGATATTTTAATGATACCGACGACATGTGTTGTGCAGTGGGCGAATAACCACCTGCTACACAAAACGATGCAGGTTTCATTCTTTATACAAAAAAGGAATAGTTAACATATTTACTAGGTACCTACATATAAAGCTATATCTGTTGTCTGGTACCCAACTAAGATTGTAATATGGTTATATTTTATACTGGCCTAGTTGATATAGATAGCTGTGTGAAATTTCCCATTGTATTCTTAAAATATAGATTGATTAATTCTTTATTTGCACCTAATAAACCTCCCAATATCTATGTATTTAACGATAAGTATGTATGGTCTTTCTAAACCATGTGTACAACAACAAATCATTTTAACAACAAATCAATTGTGCACCCAGCGCCTGGGTCATTATAATTTTGCGTGTGATGTGGTCCCACCGGCAGGTTCCGGCAGGAATCCGTCCGGGACCAACCTCATTGCAATATCCGCTGTTTTCAATTTGAAATGATTTAGTTGTGCCACAAACACAATTAATAAATTAGTATAGTTTGTACATTTACAATAGTAAGTAAGGAAAAATGGCCTATAAATTAGTAGTTATTTAACAAGAAGTTCCTGAAATGCAAAGATTTAGTCAATTCAATATTTTTTATTAGCGAAATATGAATTGCGAAAAATAAGCAAGGTGCTTATTAACCACCTAAACTATGGACTACGGTCCATCAGTGTCGCAACATATGTGTATCAATATATTATTTTCCCATTGGAGTTAATACTAAAATTAAATTTATTCTATTCGAAATGTAACGTCACTACGACGCCATGACAATTACAAGCGTATTGGAGAGAATTTTAAACTAAAAAGTCCTTTTTTCCTTATCATCCGAGCGATGTTCCCGGTTGCATCACTCTCGAGAGCCCGGGGTCCGCTTAGAGCCCGGGGTCCGCTTTCAGTCCTGTCCGTCTAACAGTCCTGTTTCTTACGAAACATTATTTGTGTTTTATGTTTTCTAAATACCTATGAACCTAAAATTATATAATAGAGCAGTTTTTAAAACTATGTCGTCATTCCTAGCTTGCTACTCATACCTGACCTGTTTAGGTAGCTATCTATCTTTATTACCATTCATATTTCAACGATGGGTCACAATTTTACGTTTGATTGGTCAAAATAAGAAGCAGCGTAGGTACACACACGACGTCTGAGTCATGAGCACAATAGACCAATTAATACAACTCCTTTATTGCGAGTTCTCTCGGTTCAATGCAGTTGACATAGTTTGGATATATTGGTAGCTATGATGGTAGGTAGTTAGTTAGACATCCTTCCGTGTTGATACTACTTGGGAGTTTAGTATAGATTATTTATTAAGCTAAAGCACGGAATAAATAATATTATAGCTTATAGTATTCTGTAGTGTAGTCGGATAATGTTCATTTCACAAAAAAGTTCCCCGGACGCAGCACTGAGCTGAGTCACCACTCACCAGACGAAATATCAATGTGATGAAAAATAACTAAAGTACTGTTAGTTATCAAGGGACTCCTTTTGTGAAAAGGACTCTCTCTACCTATAGATTAGTTAGATAAAAAAAGATGTTCTAACATAATTTTAAAGCTCCCGCTAGAAAACCATCTGCCACCAAGGATGCCTATTACCACCTCAGAACATTTGTCACAATTAAAATTTCAAATTGATGTTAATGCTATGCGTCAGTCTCACCTCTTGGCTGTAGGCATCACCCGTCCCACCCACGCTCACGATCCACGTTCCAAAAATGATTCATCTCAAGTCATAAGGTTAAACTGACTGACCTTTTAATCTGATGTGTTCCTGGGATACTTACAATGTCAGGTGCCCTCATTTGCTTAATGTTTTTACTAGGTAGGTAAAGGTTCACCATGTTATAATAATCGGTAGGTATCTTAGAATTATATACAGTTATTCCTTTACCGCTTATTAACTTTTAATCTAACATTAAAGTTTCAAGGCCAATAAGTAAAGAAGTTCAAAACTTATCTATTTTTATACTTGTGTATTTCTTGGAAATAAACAAGTATAGTCTTTATACATACATATCACTTTTGAATCAGTTTCGTCTTTATCTATCTGTGTATCCGCTAACTCCTAATAGACGCAGCGGATTTTGATGCGCTTTTCATTCGCAAACTTTTAAAGAATTTCTTCTGGATTTTTAGGTACAGTAATAGGTTAAGAAATACAAAATCATTGAGGAAGCCTCAATAAGGATTGTATGTTTAGGTATCTAGGGAATTGAATGAATGAATGAATAAATAAATTCTTTATTGTACACACCAAATAAATTACATCACAAAGAAAACATACACTACTTAAAACTAGGTGGCACAATGGGCGGCCTTATCGCTTATAGCGATCTCTTCCAGGCAACCTTTGGATGGACAAGAAATGAAAGAAAGAAATAGGAATTTTGGTCGAGTATAATATTAATTTCTCCCATAGCTTTAGACGTCTAACGGCTGTATCAGTTATAGATCTTCACCAAGTTAATATTTTTATTCCAGCCTTCGACAGAAAACCAGTTGTTCCACGTCCAGCACATCAATGCAAAATTCAGGCAGGAGTACCGTCACCTGAGGCTGTTGTGGGACGAGGCCGGGGAGACCATCGAGTATGCTCTCTACTTCAGGAACGACTCTGCTGGCTACTGGCAGGTGGTGGATGGACAAAATGGTAAGAATTTAGATTCAGTATTCAACATATTCAGTTTGTACCAATACGACTGAAACATTCCTCACATTAGTTAGCTACAAGGTACTTTTAAACTCAAACTGTTTTTTGTTCATTAGAATATTCGATCGTTTTAAAACGGCTTATGACTAGCTATAATAGTTTATTGAAAATATGCTTTCCAAAAAATTCTGCACCCGAGTGGACTTGAACCTGTAACCCTTACAATTCCGATGTACCTAATGCATCTTTCCGCTTGCCGCTTTCCGATCCAAGTGTAGGAAATACTTTGAAAATAAAACTAACTTTTTAGAACTCCAATGAGAAAAAGACACACGAAACTCATGGTACATTCCTTCGAAAATCGCCACATAGCATACCTACGTAACATTTCTTTTGATTTACCCTATAAGTTGAGTTAAGGTCCCGTTCCCAAATTATTTATTTACTTAGGTAAGGTAAGTAGATTTAGTCACTCATTCATTATTGTTTCATTTTAAAGATAAATAGAGTCAACTTAATTACAACACCGATATTACGTAGTCTATGTTGGTAATCAATAAAGATTACTTAATTAGTATTCTTAGCGGAAAATGTTCGAACACAAATACCTAAGCATTTAGTCATACTACGGCTTCCTATTCCTAGTAAATTAATAAACTTAGTAGGTATTCAATATAATTTACAGCAGCAACACCGATACCTACTCAGTTTTTATCTTTTTTTTTTAATTCAATTATGTACCAATGATGTATCAATTTATGTTATATCTCTATTTTATTAATTTTGACGTGACTAAGTGTTCCAGAAATAATGACTAATTATTGTAGTGTTCCTATGGTCTGAATAAATGAGTATGAGTATGAGTAATTATTTTCATCTAAAATCGTGAAGTCGGATAGAAGCGCGGAAGACGTTGAAAAGCGGGTTGTGGGTTATTTGCTTCCCGCACAGTTGCACATATATTGTACGGAATACAAAAGTAGTCATGGATAGTATGAAATACAAAATATTTCCTTTCATCCAGAAAAAAATGTACACTCCACACCTGTATAATTAAATATGATTACAACTTCGATGGTTGTAGTGATTTTTAGGGTTCCGTACCTTAAGGTAAAAACGGGACCCTATTACTGAGACTTCGCTGTCTGTCTGTCTGTCCGTCCGTCCGTCCGTCCGTCCGTCCGTCCGTCCGTCCGTCCGTCCGTCCGTCCGTCCGTCCGTCCGTCCGTCTGTCACCAGGCTGTATCTCATGAACCGTAATAGCTAGAAGGTTGAAATTTTCACAGAAGATGTATTTCGGTTGCCGCTACAACAACAAATACTAAAAACAAAATAAAACAATTATTTAAAAGGGGCTCCCATACAACAAACATGTTTCAAAAATAACAAGGAGTTTAGTTCAATGTGAGGTCGCTTCTGATTGGTCAGGACAAATCGAGTTGGTCATGGAATTCAAAATGGCTGCCCTATCTGTCAAATTTACCAGACTGCCTTACTTACCAAAGAGTTTCTTATAAGTTTCAGATTTTCTTTGTGCCAAGGTTTTTTTTTTTATTGAGTGATTCGGTCGTTTGATGGGAGTAGAATCGAAGATAAATATTTCATATTTTCCTATAAAATTTAAAAATTGGTTGTTGTAAACCATTTTAGGGTTCCGTATCCAATTGTGATAGTGGTACGGAACCCTTTGTGCGCGAGTGTCGCACTTGCCCCGTTTTTTAATGTGGCTATCATACTGGCCCTTTTGACAACAACAAGTAAGTGACCGATCAAATAGCATCATATATGACCAATATTTATTTATGAATTCCAGGAACAATCCCGTCTCGTTCAAAATACCAGCAGTTCAGCGGCTCCGTTCAAGTCCTGAAGGCCGTGAACGATCACCTCGTTCTAAACTTCTGTCAAGAGCCTTCGAACCAGCGACCAGCGCAGCTGTACTCAGTGCTGTTCTCTAGGGAACCCGGCCTTATGCCGCGTTGGGAAGTTGAGTCCGTACACACTTTACTACAGAACAAAAAACTGTCTGTCGCCTCGAGGAGGATGGTGTGTGGAAATAGTGCTACTACGACGTTTTATAGCTTGATTCTATCGACTATTTTATTAACAATCACTTTAGCTGTAAGTTCTTAAGGCCACTTTAATATAGCTTAGGTACACATGTATAGTTACGAGCAATTACCAATGAAGTAGTTTTATCTAGGTACCTACCAATAATTATTTCCACATTATTGATGTTCGGATATCTAATATGATAATGAACAAATGATGTTTTTAATTGACATGTGTTATTGATTACAGTAGGTAAGTAGATGTTTTTTACGATTTTCATGACATATTTGTAAAACCAGTAAATTAGAATGTGTTGCTATTGTTGATATGTGTCCCAGACCTTATCTATTCCTATCAATGAAGGTCAACGCCAATATCTGCGCGGGAAATAAATGTGTTAAGTAAAACAGGAACGTTAAATACCTATCTTGTGGTTGCCGATTTTGTAACTATAATATTGATCGACTATTTGCTAAAGCCATAATAAAACCTATGGCTTTACTACCAGTTATTCAAATTGACGTTTGTTTCGTAATATATGCATTTATGTTCCATGATGAGGAAAACATAAATGTCCCGTAAGTACCTATCGGTAAATATTCCAAAGAATGCTAATATTCTTGCGAATTCTTACTACTAATAGACTATGTAGTTTAATTATTATTTTCTAATCACTTCATTCCATAAAAAAGTAGAGTCCGTCCTTGCACCATTATTTAATGATCGTGTTACAAATGACCTTACCTAAATAAAAATATTTGTATTCCACAAAAGACTCCTTTATTGTAGACATTATGTATACCTACTAACGTTAGATTTTTCTTCTGTTTTCTACTAACGTTAGTTGTGATATAATAACGTGTTTCATGACATTGTTAGGTTTTAGAACCTCTAACGTAGTAGTAGGGGAGCCGAAGCTGGTTGTTGTGAATTCATTCAAGCGCATTTTATAAATTACATTTTTTTTTCGTTAGTGGTGGCTCGCCTTGTGCTATTTTTAGGTCGCCCTAACGCCTTTAACGACTTAACGACTGCTAGCTATCTGCGAGATAGCACTTGCTTAGAGTACCTTTCGAAACACGGAGAAGCTCGAGAAAATGACTTGTTGCCATTCAAATTTGTCGGTCACACATCCAAATAATTACCCCACATGAATAATTATTAATTGAAATGATTATGAAAAATCGGCAGGCGCACCTAGGCCAATGAGCTCCTTTAGATAGTTATAAATACTTGAGCGCGTCAGATTATGGTTGTCAGATTACAATTGTACAATGTACATGCTAAGTAACTCAATCACCATAGCGAAATTAAAGAATGGTGAGTTCTTCGCTTCGTGTCAACGGTATCAAACTGTCCACATTACACAGTCTGGTGGTGAGTTAATTAGGCTAAGATTTAGTAGAAGTACTCAACACGGTCCAGTGTAGCTCTCATACCTTAATTTGACGCGATTGACTGTCTTTAATAATACCCGCTTCGGTTCCCCAACTATAGGCAATAATAACGTTACCTTCTAGCTACGTGACAGATATTTTTAGATATTGATAACCTTATTGAAGCAATTTATACCCACTTACACTATTTACCTGCGTACAAATGTTTTTATACTAACTTACCTTGAGTTTACTTGTTTTTTATTTAACTTTACAGTTTTAGTAAAAAACTAGCTGTGCCCGCGACTTCGTCAGCGTTTTTCGGACTACCTACCCATCGCTGAGCAAAAGTCTACACTTGAACGGACGACCAGGGAAGTCTGTTGCTGAACAGAAGAGAATCATAGCAGAGTCTATTTAAGTGTAGATTTTGCACAGCGCAGCGGTAGGTAACGTGTTGCATGCTTATACGCATTACTTATAATAAGAAGTAGCCTTTATCGAAAATTCAAAAAAATCAAAACCCGACTTCGAATTAAGGACAAAACAATAAAAATAAGCTCTCCAACATACAGTGCAACTGACTTTCTGTTATGTAAGCTGAAGTTGGGTAGCTTAACTAATCTAGGTAGCTTATCTTTTTTTTTACGTGGGTACTGCACCTTATGCACTGTCAGGCCACTCTCGTTGGGCTCCCTACCATAGGTTTACCCGACAACGGCGGCCTTTCCAAGCCTCATCTCTACCTCTGCCCGATAGACAATCCCTCTCCGTTTCCCCTCCCTCAGCACGGTCACGCCACCGTCTCGAGGTCCCCAAAGCCGGTGATAAAGCCCCCCCTCCCTCACCGAGTTCACCACCAGAGGCTGAGGTGATTTTTTATAGTGGTTATCTTCCATGCGGCCCCTTTCTTGCGGAAAGGACCCCCGAGCCCGCTGACGCGGGATTACGGATTAGAAGCCTGGCAAGCCCGGTTTCCCACCTCGTGCGCCTCTTAGCTTTCAGCTACTGAGTCCCCTCACAACGGCAAGGTGGACGACCATCTGGAGGGTAAAACGTAACGTCGTGTCCGGGACTCGTGACTCGAACGCGCAGCCGTCGAATCGGAAGCCATCAGTCGGCTCGGTAGGCCACCGTTCCTTAAAAAGGGAATGCGCCGGTCTGTGATTCGAACGCGGAACCCTCGAATCGGAATCCACAGCTGCCATCGTGCCACGTAAACTACATGCAATCAGCATCTACTCAGTAAAACTGCTCCATTACAGCTATATTTTTTAAATACTTTTTATTGAATTTTCGACTGCCACTAAAAATGATCAAAATTGTAACCGTAACTTTAATCACTGAAGAATTTTTGAGAAGGTGGTTTCAGGTGGTCCATCAATTTATACCTTGTTCTTAATAAGCCGATTCTATTGATGGAAGTCCAAAAATTAGTAATTTACAGCATTGCGGGATGCTATTCTGCTCATCATTCCGAAGGTTCTTATCAGATCTTCACCAACAATTTATGGGACCAACTCGGGACTCTCACTTTCCAAATAAAAAAAGAATGATCGAAATCGGACTTTATATGCCGGAGTACGGTTTGAACATATTCACATACAAACAATATGCGGGTAGAATTGAGCAGATCCTCTTTTTTTTAAAGTCGGTTAAAAACAACCATTATAAAGAATTTCCGTATGTCCGAAGGATCCGGATATATGGAGAGACAAAGGTATACGGTATTTTAGGAATTTCCTGAAAAAAAACTGGATATCCGGTTTTTTTTATTTTCGACCGGATATCCGGTTAGTCATGTATTGATTCCACACAACATACTTCTTCAATACAACATTCAAACTAACTAAGTAAAAGCAGAAAAATCACTTTATCCGGATAACCGGACAAAATATCCGGATAAAAAATAGCCTATATGTTAATCGGGATCTAAAGCTATCTGCATACCAAATTTGGTTAAAATCGGATAAGCCGTTTCTGAGATTAGCGGGCACAAAGGCACACACAAACAGACAAACAGATAAACAGACAAACAGACAAACAGACAAACAGACAACCAGAAAAACAGAAAAATAGGTTCTACTGCGTTCATAGATACCCATACAATTTATATTTTTTTTATATCTTCCAAAAACAGACACCGCTGAGTTACGATTTTATTATATGTATAGATAGATATTGAATGCATTTAATAAGTTAGATGCTGTTTTGTTTCATAGCTTATTTATGTTAAGTAAGTACTTCTAAAGTATTTTTTACCAAAGATTTATATGTACAGTCAAGAATTACTTATATTTATTAATTTATTTCCTAATTAAATGGACTGAGTAACACTTGTTAAGGTTCCTTACCTCAAAATGTAAAGACAGACGGACATGACGAAACTACAAGGGTTTCTTGTTGACTACGAGACCCTAAAAAGGTACCTTATTATTAGATCACTCGTTTGTTTCAAAGGTTTTTTTTCGAAACATTAAAAATGTTAGCTTAGTCCATTTCGTTAGTAAATGGATCGTATATTTATACTGTTATGTAACTAAAAATTATTTATTAAAAAAATTGAAGCATTATCAAAAATGTAGATTTGTTTTATTTATGGCACGTGGGCCACGTGAACCGTTAGCTGTGGTTCTTACGGTTCACGTGACCCATGGGTAGTGCTGAAGGAGCAATCACTTTGTGGGAGGCTTCGGCCCAAGTTCGGAAATCTTTTTTATTATTTATATTTTCAAATAACTGATCAATCACTTAGGCAATGTGAGATCAAACGTTTAATATAATCCTAGCTGCGTCCCGCGGTTTCACGTAAGTACCGATCCCGTGTAAATATCAAAAGTACGTAAACTCCTCTATAATGTGGCTTGCTCTAGGTGAAAGATGTGGCTTTCTCTAAGTGAAAGAATTTTTGAAATCGGTCCAGTAGTTGGAGCCTATTCGTTACAAATAAACAAATATTTCCTCTTAATAATAATATTAGTGTAGACTTAGGTTCTATCTACCCACTAACTGTAGGAAGTCGAAAACAAATACATAGTTTGCCATTAATTTAATAGGGTAGAGAGAATCGGCTAACAACTTTGAGGCTTCAACAACCTTTATATCGAATTACTTAATCCAATTCCACGTAAACCAAAACTATTTAATAAGGTTTAGGAGCTCACAACTCACAACTTTTGTTATTTTTTTCTTTAAATTAAAGGAATAACGGACCTTGGTCCAGTAGAGGTATTATGCTACAATGAAATCGTCTGATGTATGCCTCAGCAATGTTAATTTTTTTTCGTAGCTTAACGTCCCAGACATGACACAAAATCACGAACTTTAAAAGTAGAATAGAGAGGAATTTGTGGACGCTGTATTGACGCTGTACAAAAAAAAGGTACCTTATCTATGTTTTATTAGTAAAATCTACAAGGTCCCTAGATACATCGTGTATTGGGTATATAACCCTGACTAAATTAAAATACCTACTGAGAATAGAGTGAAAATATTTTGATCAAATAATAACCTTTTGCGTTTAGTGCGAAGTAAGGAGTCACGAACTCCTCAAATGAGTGCGTAAACACATCAATAACACAGCGATATCATGCATAATAGAGCCATTGTGGTGCTCCTGGCATACATAGGTACCTAATATCTAAGAGGTTTTTGGTACATTTCAGTACGAGTACATCAATAAACCATAAACAATACGGGTAGGACAACGTCTGTCGGGTCAGCTAGTAACCCGACAGAAGTTGTCCTGCCCGTTAAATAAATAAAAACCTAGAGCCCTACACTACCTACTACTATATCCACCCTACCCTACCTTACTACTACTACTTAATTTTAAGCTTGTTTATTATTTACTTTTGTATATGTGTTTTTTTGTATTTTCTTTGTTTATGTTGTGCAAATAAAGATTTCTATCTATCTATCTACCCACTACTCTACCCTACTACTACCCTATCCTACTACTATCCTACCCTACTACTACCCTATCCTACTACTACCCCACCCTACTACTACCCTAACCCTAACCTAATCCTATGTCCTGCTATTGGTTCTAAGCTACCTCCCCACCAAATTTCAGCCAAATTGGCAGTTGTTTACTCGTGATGCCGTGACCAAGCGAAATAGAGATCCATTTTTAAATATATTGATATAGTAGGTAGGCCTACAATGTAGGTTATTAAGTACCTACCTGATAAATAGAGTAATCCAACCAGTGCTTGTAATATGAGACCATACGTATGGAGGACTATTTCACAGCCCAGTTCGAAAGATAAAACGGTTGGGGAATAACACGTGTCACACACAATTATTAATACGAAATAAATAAAAATGAAATTAATAGTTTTTCTGTTCATCTGCTTTGCATTTGTATACGGAAAAGGCAAGAACAGCAACAAAACATGTGACGGAGTTCATGTCAATGGAAAATTTCATAAGAAATTTGTGTTAACAAATGGATTGAACCGACCTTACCAGCTCGCTTTCTACCATCACAAGCACAAGATTTACTTCAGCTACAACGTCGGGTCGGACGAAGAAGACAAATTCGAGATTGCTTATTTGATGAAGGATCAAAAGATTCCCACCCCGATAACCGCCGTGAAAAATGGCTTCGCCACTGCCATAGACGACGATAGTAAATCAATGTACTTTGGAGGAAGCGAAGGAATTTACGAAGAAAATCTCGCGAAGCCGAGTGAAATCAAGCATGTGATTAAGGGGCACAATATATGGGATGTGTACTTCAAAAATCATCTCTATTTCATAGACTACCCTTCGCAAAGACTTCATAAAGTAGTCGGCAATAGCTCGGAGCTCGTCGCGCACATACCTGAAAAAATTTACAATTTTGCTATCGACGGAGACAACGATATCTTCCTAACTACGGCGAGTGGGCTCCATGAAATAAAAAACGGTACTTCGGAACGTATTCAATATGAAGGCCCTAAAATTTTTCGTGCAATCGAAATAGACCACAAAGGGGTTGCATATTTTTGTGCGAAAAGCTCAATTTACTTAGCTAACAAGCATAATCATTCCCTGACAGAAATAGCTCACGTGAAAAATGTCTTCGGCATAACTTTTGATCATGACAACAATATTATTTACTCTGATCCTCATGAAATTGTTAAATTATTGCCAGGGGAATGCAAGTAAATATATTCATAGGTATTTGTTAAACCACTACCTAATATGTACCTAGGAACTTATACGATTCCTCTTTTTATATTTATTTGGATAAGAATACTGTTTTTTTTATTAATCAGTACTATTATTGTTACTCTGGTTTGACAAATGGGGTACCAGGCGAGCATAACTCGAAGCAAGTGTAATATTTGTAGAAGGAGGTGTACAAATGTGGGGAAACGGGAGGGCCGCCGCCCTCTGGTTCCCCTTCATGACGTCACAATTTCACGGTCGGACCCTCTCCCTGTGTCCCTAATGTTATATCACTATCGCTTTTCTAATCTCACCTATAAAAATATTTAGTTATAATATTAATAATAATAATGAGTCTGAGACAGCCCTTTAATTAATTTCACGAATGATGTAAGAAACTCGTCACACATAACTCCAGCTCTCTATTTATATCACCAATATTTTTTGTACTTAGTTTTAATGTTTAATCGATAATCGTAAATTCGTAATTTATAGTTTGTTTAAATAACTTAGACGTACCTACCTGTTTTATGTGGACTTTATTTACGTTTTTAAATATACTGTGAAAGAAAAATCATATTCAGTGCTTAACTATAAGTTGCCTAATGAGGCCTAGTAAAGTGGTTGCGTTTTTTCCCCTATTTTATCAACTACCCAAATGCAATTTGTATTCTGCGTTGTTATGCATGCCTGGTTTTGCGTTTGCTATAAGCATTGTTCACACAGTGAGTGTCCTTTGATCTTACGTATAAAATATTTTAGAAACAACTTTAAAAATAAATACTTTGAATATGCCATAGATATTGAACAGCCTAATTAATTAAGCTAGTGTGTTATTCTTTTGTTATTTTTATTTAAAGAAAACATTTTAAAATATTTATCTCGTAACTTTCTTTCAGCCAGTAGGTACCTACGACACTTTAATGAGAATTATTCTTCCTAATTCGGTATACTTCCCTTGGTTTATGAACTCCTGGTACAGTTGTTTTCAAATTTGGTCGTGGAAAACCGCAACTGTGGATTATTATGACTATAACGAAACAGTTTTCATAAGCAGGGAAACTCACAAGGTTTCCTTCAAGTGGACAATGGTCAGCGATTTGCAAAAATCACCATGACAACGTCGCGAAATCGTCAACAGAGGTCGTTTTGACTAGGAACTCATAAATCGCAGGAAGCGGAAATTTAAATTCGTAAGCACTAGTACCTCTATTCTATTCCCGTGGGAAACAGCCAGTAGGAAATTTTGTACAAGGAAAATCAATAAGTCTGTGTGGGTATTTGTTAAAGTGTGAGTGAGAGGGAAATGATAAGTTACGACCCTCTCTTTTCTATCAATGAAAATTTATTTATAAGGGATGAAGTGTAGAGGGTGGATTCTGTTTGTGATATCTCTTTCTTGCACGTAGTAGTTTAGTTTAGAGAGATTGAGTAAGAATATAGATACAGTGCATTAATGGAAACTGCTACGAAATAGAGGGTCGATCGCAGCGCGCTACGATTTTGCAAGGAATTCCAGAATCTCTTTTACAGTTATGGACTCCTGGTACGCTGCACGACTTGGAAAATATTTTTGCTATTCCGTTCCATCAGGGGCTAGCGCTGTAGCAAATAAAAGTTGAATGTTGTGTTAAAGTTGTCGTTGTTTTATTGAGTATTTCTTAATCAAACTAGAATATAAATTAATTATTTTTGAATTATGTTAAAATTAATAATAAAAATAATAGGTACGTATTTACTTTTATACTTCGCAGGCACCTGTAGATGAGACTGTAATCGTACCTGGAACGTAAGTAACGCCATCTCTGCATTCGCATCCATCCTGAAAAGACGGTATTTATTACATAAAATCTACTTAACTGACTCTTAAATACCTTTGTACTGTTTCTACTACGTAATAATATATTAAAATCACGTCCTGAGAATTGTACCATGAAAACCTACGCCACTAACTATCGGGGTTCAAAGTTAGTTATTTTATTTACGAGTGAGGCTCGTAATGCGCCATCTACCACTGTAACTGAAAATCACTGCTGCTTTGAAATATTACAATTAGTGGTACCTACTTTCGACTGCCACTAAATATCAACAAAATTGTAACCATAACTTTAATCATTCAGGAGTTTGCTGATGAGAAGGTGGTGTTAGGTGCTCCATTAATCTGTGCCTAGTTCTTCAATAGCCGATTCTATTGGTAAAAGTTCATAAAGTAGTAAATCAATATATGAGTATGGAGTTCCTACTACGGCGTGAACACATCCACATACATACATACAAACAATCATCATCATCATCATCATCATTTTAGCTGTAAGAAGTCCACTGCTGGACATAAGCCTCCCTCATAGATTTCCAGATGTTTCGGTCATCAGCGGCCTGCATCCACCGTGAACCCGCGGCCTTAACCAAGTCGTTCGTCCATTTCATACAAACAATATACAGGTCCAATTGAAAACCTCCTCCTCCTCCTTTTTTAAGTCGGTTAAAAAGAGTCCTATCAAAAATGACAAATATCCAAACGACAAAATTAGAAATTTTAGAAAAAACTATTAGTTTTCCAAAACTCAACACCATGTTTCAACAAAAAAAAGTTTTACATAAAAATAACTTAGGTACGACGCGACGTATCTACCCATTTTAAACTATTAATAAGGGATTGAGTAAGAATATAGATACAGTGCATTGAAACTGAAACTGCTACGAAATAGAGAGTCGATCGTAGCGCGCTACGAATTTGCAATAGTGAAAGAAAGGAATTCCTGAATCACTTTTACAGTTATGGACTCCTGGTACACTGCACGACTTGGAAAATATTTTTGCTATTCCGTTCCATCAGGGGCTAGCGCTGTAGCAAATAAAAGTTGTTTGTTTTGTTGAAGTCGTCGTTGTTTTACTGAGAATTTTTTAATCAAACTAGAGTATAAATTAATTATTTTTCAATTATGTTTTAATTAATATAAAAATTACGTATTTCTATTTACTTTTATACTTCGCAGGCACCTGTAGATGAGACTGTAATCGTGCCTGGAACGTAAGTGACGCCATCTCTGCATTCGCATCCATCCTGAAAAGACGGTTTTTATTATACAAAATGTACCTACTAAACTTACTCTTAAATACTTTTGTACTGTTTATATTACGTAATAATAAATTAAAATCAATGCATTGAGAATTGTCGATCGTACTCCACTAGCTTAGTTTAGCATTAAGTTAGTTATTTTATTTACGAGTGAGGCCGTAATGCGCCATCTACCACTGTAAAAATCACACACTTCACTGCTGTTTTGCAATATAACAATTAGTGTACTTTCGACTGTCACTTAATATCATCACCATAACTTTAATCATTAAGGAGTTTGCTGATGAGAAGGTGGTTTAAGGTGCTACTTTAATCTGTACCTAGTTCTTCAATAGCAGATTCTATTGGTAAAAGTCTATAAAGCAGTAAATAAATATATGAGTATGTAGTACCTACGGCGTGAACACATCCACATACATACGTACATACAAACAATATACAGGTCGAATTGAGAACCTGCTCCTCTTTTTTAAAGTCAAACAAAATTAGAAATTGTAGAAAAAAAGTACTAATTGTTTTTCCAAAACTCAACACCATGTCAGGTACAGGATGTACACCCAATGGGGTGCCACGCGCAAAGCTGTTTGCAGAGGCGCTGGCATCGGATGATCTTTTTTTTTTTTCGATGATGGTCCTCCACCAATGGAAACGCCGAGTTTTTTTTTATTCTTTCGGTCTCAGACCGATATGGCGCCGAGAGTTGTAAAAAACACATGTTTGACAGTTCTTAATTCAAATCTAAGATTAATCGACTCGCGCCCTCTGCCGGGATAAAAAGTTAGTGTTCCTCCTAATTCAACAAAAAAAAGGGTAACATAAAAATAACTTAGGTATGACGCGACTTTTAATAACTATTTTCTAATAAAATACTTACAAAGATATCTTCAATGGAGCTGCAAGCGAGACTCTGTTCATAAAAGTGCACTTTCTCAACATTGTGTTTCAGCATCTCATCAATATTGCTTCTTATTTCATCACAAGTCATCATGTTTGCCACTAAACCACTTTTATTTTTCTTCACTTTTAAATGTTCTGTGTTCACATTTTCCATAACAACAGGGCTTCCGAAAATTGCTTCTTCTAAATAACTACATAATTTGTTATGATCTGGTTCCTCACAATTATTATTTTCGGTTATATCTGATGATGATTGGGTAATTGCATCCTGTGAATTTGTGGTTACTTCCTGTGATTCGGTGGTTACAACAGGTATATTGGTGGTTACCACCTGTGAATTAGTTATATCGTGTGAATTTGTTGTTGGGATCTCTATTTTACTGTCACCGTTTTCTAAATAGTTTTGGTAAAGATCATCTTTTTGATTCGATTCCAATTTAAATTTTCTTGATTTTCGTATTTTTATATATGCGTTGGTTAGAAACTCGAATTTTAGTACGTAAGCCAGGGTTTCTGTGATGCTGGCTGAACCGCTTTTTTTGCTTTTATTGTGTAGTATACAGAGGTGACGTGGTGGAGACGATCCGTATCCGTTACCTAGGACAAAGTAATAAAGTAGGTATATCATTTACGATATAGGAATTTAGGTATATATTTTTAAACAATCAGTAAGGTATGCTTCTAGCAGTTTTTAGCAATGTCGTTGTAAAAACAGTCTAAAAACTATAGAAAAATGGCAATAACTTCAAAGGCACCATTAACTTTTGTGTGCAGGACCATCTTTACGTAGAGAAATTTAGTTTCTGGTCTGGTATAAGCTGTGATGGTAGAAAACCGGATCATAAGAAAAAACGTGTGGCACTCGGGGACTGCCGCGGTAAAGTTATTGTATGGCATTTTTTATCAACTTCGCAATTATAATTATTTATTTATTTTGTACCATGGCAACATAGTAGGCGAAGTGGGGGGTGTTAGGTTTTATTTTCGTTACAGAATTTCTTGATTCAATGGCCGCGCTCAAAGCCCGCGATAAAACCTATGCAATAGCTTAAAAAAACTTTTATACCATTCCCACTCTTAAAAGATTATTTTATTCACGCTAAACAGTGAATAAAAACGACTTTTACTCACGCTGTTTGAATTTTGAATTTAGAACACAATTTACTCGTCGTCCATATAACTAAATGCATATACAACCTCCTTGCGTGAAAAAAAACTTGATACAAACTCCTTGCGCTAAGAATACTCGACATACAAATTCTTTCTAGGGTTCCGTACCCAAAGGATAAAAACGGAACACTTTTACTGATATTTTGCCGTCTGTCTGTCCGTCTGTCACCAGGCTTTATCTCATAAACTGTGATAGCTAGACAGTTGAAATTTTCACAGTAGATGTATTTCTTTAGCCGCTATTACAACAAATAGATAAAAATGTGATTTTGACATAAAAACGCAACAATACCGTGATGTATTTTCACCTCTAGCACTTTTTACTATCTAGTGATGAATTGAGACTGGCGCCAGTGGTAAAATAAATTTTAACGTTCGCGTTGCGTTCACGGATTGGTTGCCGAAATTTGTGATAGTGGTACGGAACCTTCGTACGCAACGCGAGTCCGACTCGCACTTGACCGGTTTTTTTCCTCGTAGTCATGGTATAAAGTATAGTATGCAACTCTTGAATAAAGTACGGATTTAGATTGAGGGCCATGAACCACTGGCGTCGCTCAGGATTCTAACACTTGATTCACTCGCTACGCTCGTGATTCAATCATCATGAATCACTCCCTACGGTCGTGATTCAGTCGTTAGAATCCTTCACTTGCTCGTGATTCATCTACGGCCCTCGCACTAAATCCGTCTTTTATTCACTAGTTGCATAATATACTATTATATCCCTGGCATCAGGTACGAAACCCCCGCTTACCTTGTTTATGTTTACAAGAGCAAGGGGTGAGCAACGGCGAGGTATCTTTAGGCGGCGGCGCGCTGCGCGTGCGACAGAACTGGCTCGAGTTCCATGTGGTGTCCGTGTACGGGATGGATTCCGACCCGTACTCCGACTGCTCCGCTTTCGACGACTCGCGGAGACAGAAGAACGTTAACGTTACTATAGCCTGTTGGAGAGAAAGTCGCTGTTAGTGTCAGGTGATGATGGGTAGGTAATGGTGACCCTCCTAATGGTGAGGTATGGTTGATTAACCCTCCTTTGAAACTAATCTATCATGGTTATGATATAGCGTCCGGTGCTCAGCAAAGCGCCGCCCGTCTGCGATCAGTTATAGACAGATCGTGTCCCACAACACTAGTATTCGGTTAGGTTACATACCCAGTACCCATCACCTTCCCATGCCCCACAGCGGGCAAAATGAGGAGGATGCCGTACTTGCCTTAGCCGTCTCTTTCCCCCGTACAACGTTCGCCCAACACTTGATCCGGTTAGGTTAGTCGTACGTAACTACATACATACCATAGTGAAGCAGGCGGCGGCGGCGAGCGAGGCACACAGCGGGAAGCCTAGCCGCTGCGTGAGCGCACCGCCCAGTGCCGGCCCCAGCACCTCGCCCAGCGAGTAGCAGCAGGACCAGACGCCCGCCACCGCGCTGTATGTCGCCAGCGCCTCCGGACAACCACCCTCGTAACTACATACATATAACTCTGCTTTTACAAACATATACTGTATTTGTCTTAGGCCCGAATTATACAGAAAAGGCACAAGGTAAAGGCGCGGGGCAAGCATGATGCCGTCTTAAAACATTTTCATACAAAATGTACGTAGGCGAGACGGCGTGAATTATACTGGAGCGTCGTGCAACTGGCATTTCCAATTTTAAACGTTCCGCCTGCTTCACGCCTTCACCTTACGCCTTTTCTGTATAATTCGGGCCTTAAACTTCATAATTTTATTGTTAGATGGTTAGATGGTTATATACTTGCTGTATTTCGATGGTTTACGCCAAACAAAAGCAAACAATTTACTTTACTAAGAATCCTATAAGTACGTGATATCCTGTAATTGGCTCTATATTTCCTATATCATATTCATAGAATTTTGTAACAGCTGTTGGATGTCCTTCCTAATAAATACATTTTATGCACTGTTTCGTCCATATTGAAACAGTATTTTTGGCAAAGTACAAAGCTGATAATCACTGGTGACAATTTAAGCCACAGCTGTTGTCTTCCACACACACAAACTTACATAGAACTTGTCAGCACTCCTTGAAAAGTGGGAAGCAATGTGAGGGCCACCGATACTCCCAAAATGGATAATGCTACCAAATCCAACCACAAGTCTCTGAAACAAAAGTAGACACACAATAAAACTCCTTGCTTAGCTTTTTTTATTATTTATTGCCAAGTTACACGCACGGGAGTTTTGGCGGGAACGTGGAGACAACATGTCGCGCTCCAATTTTGTTTACGTGAAACTATGTTGTAAAACGGGTTAAATTGTGTAATTTTGGGTGGGATCTTATTCAATTAAGTTCCGTGAATGTGCACAAGTATAGTGAAAACAAAATTGAGTGTTAAACATGGACTTTCTTCGTCTCTCCTGTCGAAGCTCCGTGAAGGTTATGGTAAAGTTTTACTGCTTTGCCATAGCTCCCGACTTGAAACTTTGAGGCCGATCGGGCCAATACTTGATAATGGCAAGATGTACAAGATGTACGACGCCAAAGCTAAAAGAAGAAGGATACGATAATAAACTCGACGCTGGCAGATGTGCGAAGTTACAACACTTCGTGGATCGACGCCATGATGAAGAAAAAAAAATAAAAAGTTACACGCACACCTAGACTATTATGCGTATTATAGAAAACTTACTTAGAAAGTCCTGGTATGAAAGGACATGGCCCTAGTAGTAAAAGTCCGATGCTACTAAGAAATAGACCCCAAACCATCATACACCAATGATTATGGACTCTGAAATTTAAAAACAAAGCCCTCTTTGATTATCACAACAACAAACATGCATTAACACACTAAGTAAATGATCTTTTAGATACACCTGATTACTTATTACATGCCGAGCCATTGTTCCGATGACACCAATCAAAAAATCAGTAAAATGCAGCGTTTGAACTGACGTTGCATTATTACAGTCAGTCAGTCAGATTTGCAGCCATTTTGTATTTCTTTTATTGGTTCGGGATGGCAATGAGTCTGCAAATTAGCAAGGTTTGAATGGCTGTTTAATGTGATCGCACATTTATCAGCACCGTACGCGCCGGACGCGCCGTACCTACTCGCCGCATTTTAGAATTCATTGTATGTAATGATGTCAAACCTCGCACCTTTCACCCGCACCGCACTTTACGAAATGCGGCGCGTACGGTTCTGATAAATATGCGATTACCTTTACACAACAAACACATTCACACATTTACTGACCTATCAGCCACCCATCCCCAAATCGGACTGAAGATTCCATAAAGGCTCGAAAACAGTAGAAATATAAGTCCAATCTGCTCAGTGGATAGGTTGAACTGCCGTAGATGTGGTTCGAGCGTGGGATCGAGGAAGGCCCACGTGTTCGAGACTATCACTATGACTAGCCCTGTGATTATGATGGAAGGGATCTTGAATAATCGCAATATTGACGCAGACTTTGATCCCGAAACGTATTCTGGAAGATAAGATTTGATTTGTTACTCTTTGTATAGTACAAGTTAAGTGACAGTTTTGGTGGATTCGTTTCGTACATTAACCCAGGTTAAGCGCGAGCGAGACAACGTGATATTTCAAGAACCTACTTTTACGCAGGGGTAGAAAGACGTTGTACGAAATTCGTCCAGCAAACTGACCGCCTTCTAATGGTACGAAGAGTAGAAGATACGAACCTTCACAGTCATTGAGCAGAAAGAAGTTGATGGGTACAGTGAAGACCATAATCACTCCAAGACTGTAAAACGGTAGACCGAATCCCCCGATCTACCTGGAACATAAAATTTTCAATTCGGTTATCAATTTTTTCCATCAACCAGATGGTGCCCACGAATTTCATTCGTTTTTCGCAAAAATGACCAGGTTGACATACGAAATACTTTGTAAGTAATTACAATCTTCTATTATTATAAAGCTAAAGAGTTTGTTTGTTTTTTTGTTTGTTTGTTTGAAGGCGCTAATCTCAGGAACCGCTGGTCCGTTTTGAAAAAATATTTCAGTGTTGGATAGTCCATTTATTGAGGAAGGCTCAAGGCTACTTTTAATCCCGCTATTCCCACGGGATCGGGACATACGCGGGTGAAAACGCGGGACGCAGCTAGTTCTAATTGTAAAGCTGAAGAGTTTGTTTGTTTGAACGCGTTAATCTCAGGAACCGCTGGTCCGATTTGTAAAATTATTTCAGTGTTGGATAGTCCATTTATTGAGAAAGGCTATAGGCTGTATTATATATTTTTTTTAAATAGGCTGTTGAAGTCGCGGGCACTGCTAGTGTAAAATATACCATAACATTTAGAAGGATAATTTGAAATTCTAATTTGCTTTTATTGTTGGAAAGCACTGTACCTATTACGCCCGCAAATGACAAAACATTCTTAAAAATTTCTTTTTAATTTTTGTATGTAGCTCAAGGCTATTTTATTTGGAAAAATTATTTTAAAGGAAAAATAGCATTCAAAAATTTTCACTTGCGGCGAGGCTTGAACTCGCTATTTGAATGCTATTTTTCCTTTAAAATAAATTTTCTAAAACATTCTTATGTAAAAAAAGGGGAAAAAGCTACATACCGAGTAGAGCAGGCCACCGATAGCCGGTCCCACTGACATGCCAAGACCCACAAACGTCTCCAGAATACCGAGCACAGAACCAATGTTCTCTGGGAACGCGTTCACAACGAACACATAACTCGCCGTTGAATACGCGCTGGCTCCTAAAGCTTCCAGCCCTCGGACTACGAAGCAGAGGACCGTGAATGTAGTTGAATCGTTGATTAGGACTAGTGTTCTGTAACATGAAATAAAATATAAGTTTATGAATAAACGTGTTTTAAAAAAATAACTAGGTAGGTGCTTTGACTTACCCAAATATAACGTTACAAGCTCCAGCTACAAACATCCCCGTGGTAAACATGAATTTGGCACCAACGGTCGGCAACTGAAAAACGGATAGGTATTATAAAAGATGTAAAGCCTACCTATTTGCTTTATTATCGACAGCAAAAGAGCTGGCAAAGACGACTTTTTATGTTCTTTATTGTCCGCCAATACAGTTAACTAATTGGTTTCTCTACTATAGTCAAAGATACATAAATAGACCAATTGGAGCATCGTGTTTTGCCAATTCGTATGTACCGCTCATAATAATTTCCAACTTACAAACTTCCCAAAAATGGGCGAAGTGATGAACATGACAACGGCGTAGAAACTAAAGACCATTCCACTCATGGTATCACTCAGGCCTTTGGCGCTGGCTTCTCTTGGGAAGAACGGTGCCATGATGCTCATGGAACAGAAGCTGATGAAGTCCACTAGAGCTAGCGAGGCGAGAGTGAGGCGTTGTCGGCTGGTGAGGTAGCGGACAGCTCCGGGATGAGGGCGGGTTTGAGTTCGGACTAACCTGGGCAAGATACACTGTTACATGAGTACGTACGTATATATACGTACGTACATATATGAGTTGTATTTTCAATGAGACAAATAAGAATATATTGATATTGCCTGATTCCCAAAGGCGCCTCACGGTACTGGAGGTTATAGCGGCTCTTACTCGATAATACATAGGTACATTAGAATGGTTAGGACGCTATATAAACTGGAGTAGAAATGGTACTACATATCTACAAGAAGGGAGTGCAAGACAAGTAGTCGGGTCCTTACTTTTAATGCCTACCTATGCTTAGTAAATATATTGTTTGAAAATTAAATTGATTTGATAAGATATTATTGTTAGGATTAGGTATTATTGTTGTGCAGATATGGAAATAGATACTTATCTTTGATTACAATAAATGATTAAAAAGTAGTCTTCACTAATACGAAGCCGATGCCCAATTGTGAGTTGATTTTGTGATTGTGATTTTGATGCCCAAATATTTAGAAATTACATTACTGTGAAAAACGGGAATCACCCACTCCTTACGAAGGTCAACACTTCATCACCTTTATTATTATAGTAGGTACCTAGTACCTAGTAAAAAATAATAAAATAAATGTATTATATATAACGTAGGTAGTTCGACGTTACTTTGTTTAGCATTAGTGAAAACAGGCAAATTCTATCTACAGAATAAAGCCGATTTGAGTAAATTAAGTGCAATTATATTATTAACGTAATATAAAATGATTGTAATGATTTATAATTGTTATAGTAGAAACGAGACAATGTTATCTATTATTATTATTTATCAAACAAGTTATCTTTAATTCAGCATGCACGTTTTACTAAGAATTTTCAGTTTAAACGTGATTTACATTGACGTAACAGTATCAATGCTTAGTTATAATTAGACATTTATTAATATTCCTACTATAATTTGTTACTTATTTATAAATAATTAATAATTATTTAAAAGACTTACCGTTCTCTCAAGATTCTGATTTCGGAGCTGACATCGTCAGGAGGTCCTCCAGACCAAGAACGAGTCCTCCGTCTACCAGAATCAGGGAGGGACCGCCTTCCGCCCCACGTGGCGGCCAAGTCTCCCGTCTGCGTAGACGTCTTCATCATTTTACTATCAAACACTATCTCCAAAGAGTGCAGCGAGTCTCTAACTTCACTTTGAGTCTGATCACTACGTAACAAATGTGTATTCTCATTCACATCACTTCCATCCATTGTTCAAACGGAGAATTTACTAGATTTTATTAATAAACAAATATGTGGCTTTTATCGTGGAGTCAACAAACCTCGAACGGTGGTTGTCGAGTGGCCGATTGCTACTAAATCCTTGTGTATCGCATCGATATCTTATCGAATGCAAACAGAATGTTTCCTTTACCACTTGTAGGTTCCAGATGTGGGGAATGAGGGTAGGTATATCGGTTATTGTTGGTTTAATCCAACTGTATCCAAAGTGTGGAAGTTTCCATATCTGACATAAACTCTTGGATTTAGGAACATTTTAATTCATGTCATATTTTGTTTTTATACATTCTTGTGATAAGTAGCTGTAAAAAATATGAGGGCAGGCAATAGTCCAATAGTAGGCAAGGGAAAAGCGATAGAATGATCGCGATACTGTTTTGTACCAGTAGTGCGAGTTAACACACTATCGCATTTGCGTAAACGTGAAACTTTTATATACGAGCTTCACGTAGCGTCCGTCAAGGGCGCTTTTCAATTGTCCATACAGTTTTGGCGGCTACGCTCACGTGATAATATGAAAAACTAGGGGCAATGATCTTACATTTTTGCACTGTGTCAAAATTACAATATTCGTTACCTAAATCTTAGTTCATTTATCGATAAGAGCTATCAATTATGCCTATTCTTTTTTGTACTAGGTCTGTAATAAAATAATTAAATCGATAAGATGACAGACTTGTAGGTAGATAGCTACCTACTACGGGCCACTACATGTTTTTATAGTAATTTGGAGGTATGCATATAACGCCGAGTTTCTTCATCGATAGTAAAAGTCAAAGTAACTTGTAAAAGTGACGTCACAAACGAAACTTTGCCGTAAGAAAGATGTTATTTTGATTTTGCTATCGGTTAAAGAATCTCCCGGTTAATAGCGAATGATAATGATTGGTTAGGAATCAATTTATATACTACACTAGGGGTTATTCCACTAATCCCCATTGATAATCCCCATTAGTATAAAAAGTTTATTTGAATACGAGATTTTTTTTAGGACAGAAACTACACAAACCCTTATTCAAAATCGGGATTAGTGGACGGAATAATAGGAACTATTTTTTTTTCTTACACATAATTAAAAAAAAATATATTATTATGATGGAACAAATTATTCGAAGAAACAACCGCCTAATTTAAATAAAAATAAAATTATGTATTAATATTAGGTATACTTACAGCGGTCTTTACACCTACCTACCTACCATCAATGCTGAACCACAAGTATAGGAAAAATAAAATGTTAACTATTTAGGTAGGATGTGACTGATATATTATTTTATGACATAGTTGCCAGCACAAAAGCACACTTTTGTCCACTTGTGATTGACCTGTTTTTCTAGGGTCTGGAAGTAGTTCTGGAATACATTAATACTAAAACTAAAAGTTTACAAATCCCCATCGGATAAAAACTTATTTCAAAATAGAGATCTGGGGACAAAAATCCCATTTTTTTTTAAATTTAAATAAGAAAATTTGTGGACAAAAGTTCAGAAAATCCCAAAAGTTTAAAAAAATACTTGTAGACATAAACTGCACAAACCGCTATCAATTTAAAGTGTTTGTTCATAATAGGGATTAGTAAACGGAATTTTACACATTCATTTACAAAATTTTATTTAAGCACACTTTTGTCCACTTGCAAGTGATTGGCCTGTTTTTCTAGGGTCTGGAAGTAGTTCTGGAAAAGCATAGTATCATTATTACTGATAGTGTTATGCACATTTGTAAATACTAAAATCTGTGATTTTTTAAATTACTTTATTTCAATATTAAATGCAATGTGTTTCCACATTTGTAAATTACCGAGTCGATTATACTTAAATCTGAGATTTTAAAATTACTTAAGATCCATATGTTGTTGTGGAGCGTATTTTGCACATTTGTGAATTAGGTACCTTCTTAAAGCTGTGATTAAATATTATATAACTAACGTCAATAATAACACATCTAGCAATATAGACAATCATTCGTCTGACTATTATTATATCCAATTATACTAATTCAATTTGAGAATTAAGTCATAAGAAATAAATATTGAAGTAATAATATATAACAATATGTTTTATTTTTGATTTATGTTTTCGGAAAGTCCCCACAATTTTTCAATATAATTTATAATAAATGGATGATAATTGTAAAATAAATAAAATTAGTAAATGAATGTGTAAAATTCCGTTTACCGTTCCGTCGCTATTATGAACAAACACTATAAATTGATAGCGGTTTGTGCAGTTTATGTCTACAAGTATTTTTTTAAACTTTTGGGAATTTCTGAACTTTTGTCCACAAATTTTCTTATTTAAATTTAAAAAAAAATTATGATTTTTTGTGCACATATCTCCATTTTAAAATAAGTTTCTTATCCGATGGGGATTTGTAAACTTTTAATTTTAGTATCAATGTATTCCAGAACTACTTCCAGACACTAGAAAAACAGGCCAATCACTTACAAGTGGACAAAAGTGTGCTTTTGTGCTAATCCAAGTGCATTTTTGAACTAGAAGCCCGCCGCTTTAACCAAAAGATAGGTCAGTCACAGCCTTCATTTTATTTTTCCTAAACGTGTGGTTCAACATTGATGGTAGGTAGGTGTAAAGACTGCTGTAAGTATACTTTATATTAATACATATTTTATTTTTATTTAAATTAGGCGGTTGTTTATTCGAATAATTTGTTCCATCATAATATTTTTTTTTTAATTGTGTAAGAAAAAAAAATAGTTCCTATTATTCCGTCCACTAATCCCGATTTTGAATAGGGGTTTGTGTAGTTTCTGTCCTAAAAAAAATCTCGTATTCAAATAAACTTTTTATACTAATGGGGATTTGTGAACTTTTTGTCCACAAATCCCCATTTTTTGAAAATCTGAAAATAATGGGGATTTGTGGACAAAAAGTACACAAATCCCCATTAATAGGGATTATCAATGGGGATTAGTGGAATAACTCTACACTAGCTGCATCTCGCGGTTATATCTGAACAAGGATAGGGACTAGGACATAACATAACTTAAATAATAAATAACCATGTACAATTATAATGAAAATGCCCACAATAACATCATTATACCATCTTTATTCAATTACATAATCCAACTAATTGATATAATAAATGTTTGATCAACATAGAAAACATTTTGACACTTACTGGCTACGGCTAGTACAAAAATATTCTTTTACATTCAATGTAATTAATTTTGTTTAAAACAGTTTATCGGCCGAATACAGAAACGCTACCTAAAAATTGTGGCCTACTAAACAAAATCAGTTCTGAATTCCAAATTATTCTGGATTTGTTTAGGAGCTGGTCAAATGTTTAAGTAGCCCTCAAATTTTGATTAGCGTTTCAGTGTTCGACCGTAGATTACTTGTATTATAATAAAAAGCGACACGAGCCTTACTAATTTGAAGTACTTAAGTTTTATGAAGTGTTTAAGATGACACTGTGTAATAGGCCTGCCACACACTCGCCTTGTGGCATGACAAACAACGTGGTAAGAGGGCAAAGAGGTTGTGTGGCCATGTTATTCGCCACTCCGCACGTCATTGTTAACGCCATGCCTCTCGCTTCTTGCTTTAATTTGTGCGAGTCTAGCCACAGAATACATAAATAGTTTATTTATTAGAAACATTAAAAGTAATAGTAGAGCGTAGTTTGACTGTCACATAATGGAAGCAACATTATAGTCGTGCCACACACTTGTCAAGTGGCATGGAAAGTAGTAAAGAAAAGAGGCAGCGAGAGACGTATTGTGTCAACATCGGTTTAAACCACATAAAAAGTCCGGATCGCTTATTAAATAAATATTGTTTGACATAGCAAACAGCGCCAAGAAGCACCAAAATAAGCAAATACGCTTGTAATATGGAGGCCAAAGAATTAATAGAAAGTTACGCATTTTTTTTAATTATAAATACATACTGTGCTATTCAACTTAGAATCGGATCGCGTACCTAACCTGCAACTATGTTTAACGTGGGCGGGTCAACAGTTGAATACTCGTGTGCGACGCGAATCACGCGCACATCGTATTAAAATACAAGATCTAAGATAACAGCAAAGGATCACAAGAAAGAAACACAAATCTTTAACAAACCACTCAAAAAAAAAAAACCAACAGGTACTTACTTTAAAAACAAGTGCGGTTGAAAAGGTAGATAATAAGATTCTGCAAACAATGCTGCTATTTGACACTATCACAATAACTGTGCATCTGTCAATGTTGCGGGGGCAACGAGGCATTCGAATCTACATATCAGACCCGTGCGGGCCAGGTGCACATTGATTGTGACCATGTCAAAAAGCATAATTGCTAACAGCTCCTAAACTATCTTTTTAACGCCCCAAGTCGCACCAAACGCATCGCGTGAGTCTCCCTCTTTCTGTTTACATTTTATGAAACTGAAACAGATATGCTACAACAAATGCGCGAAATTTACGCACGTGTGTGCTGCATCTCTTCACTTTCATACAACGTAAGAGAGTTGATATTACTACACATTGATGATTGATGTGACCCGGACTTTAGCTTCAATTAATTGTTAGGCAACAAAAACATATTATCTATTAATTATATGAATACGAAGGGGTCTTTATTTCGTTCCAAGAAAGAAAGGGGTTTACCGGGTCTACCCGTGAGCAAGAAGTCTGTAAAGACCTCGAAAAGTCGAGCACTGAAAAAGGCTTATAATAAAAGCAACGCGATTAAACCGAAAAAAATGAGTTCAACATCGAAAAAACCGAAGAAAAATCTATATCTATTCATTTTCCGGCCAAAAAGATCGATAGATTTCGATCTTTTTATACACGTATAGCGAGAATTATTGTTACACGAGTAAAGCCGCTGATTAAAACTTGTTATATAAATGTCTGATATAAGTATTAAATGCACAACATTGTTAATTTCTCTATTTGATTAGGATAACATGTGAAAGTCCATAAGTTATAATTTGTATACCGTTCTTACAAATGAGTAAATTACAAGGCCTTTTTATTGTTATACGCAATGGCGCCCGTGCGGGTCAGACCCGCATGCGCGCCGCCCGCTAACTATGTTATCAATTATCATTATCATACATATTTTCATTAACACTGCGCCCTACACGCACTCCACTCGGGACTCGGGCGATACGTGGTTCGGTCGCACGAATGCGTGCCACCCGTGCGCGTTTGGGTGCAGGCGCAAACTCGCATGACAATAAAATGGCCCTTACAGTCCTACAAGCTTATTTGGGATATTTTACATTTCAGGGTTCCATATATCCAAAGGGTAAAACGGGACCCTTTTACTAAGATTTCACTATCCGTGTGTCTTATCTGGGTTTCATACAGCGTGGCATTTGTTGTTAGTTTTGATCTGAAACCATTCCGTCGCGGTGCGATTATGGAAGGACCGACGAACGAAGCGAATTTTTTAGTACGGAACACCACACAAATAAGTCGCTTCGTTTGGTCAACTAAGAACCGATAACCTGTTACTTCTGAGAAATGTAGTATATTATATTGAACCAACATAAGCTTATAGTACTGTTAAGTATGTATTATGTTAAGTACTTGTAAGACGGTAGGTATAGTCATCAGGTACAATACGTTCAAAATAAGTCAGAAGTTGCAGCGACCGTTTGATCCGTTTTACCACCACTACGTTTCGTGTAAACGAAACGTAGTGGTTCGCGTCGCGAAGGGTCATGTGATTAAAGAGGTATGAGGCGGTATGTCTTTCTTTCACCAACCAGGTGTTAAAGGTACCACAACATTAATAGTTCGCCAGGCATTTTGGCATGTTAGTCCCATATCGAATTTGCAATATATGTAACTAACATTCGGCGGCCTGCCTTTAAATTCAAAATATATTTATTCAATATCGTTTTAAAACGTCAGCAATTCACTGTCTTCTGAACGCGACCTCCATCGAGAAGAAAGACACAAGAAAGTCATGGGCTTTTTTTGCGATGATCATGTATTTCATACTGCCTGCTGGCGAAAGGTTGTGTAGGAAGATAGACGTGTAAAAGTACGCCGTACAAGTTAGCGTAATTTACTAAACTCGGAAAAGTTTCGTAAGCGCGATGCAGGATTTCACATCGGTAAAGCGCCATCTATACTTGACTGCCATTCGCTGCAACGTTCGGTCGGTGCAACTTGCGCCCCTTGTATTGTATTATAGGGTATGTTACTAGTATGTATCGTAGAACGTGTATCATAACCTGAGTTGTTCTAGTTCCTTCAAGAGAGCCGGCTCGTTCTTGATCTTCTCGAGCTGATTGAGTTCAAGGGCCTTACCGGATGTCTTCTGTTGCTTCAGTTTGTCTATGTCGCTTAGTTTCTGAAAAAAAAACAACACAATTCATTTAAACTTAACCAGATGCGTCCTTATCCAAAAACCCTTTTTATCTCACTGATGGTAAGTGATATGATATGGTGTAAAATGTAGCACGCTAATCTAGAAGAAAGGGGAACAACGACTTCCTCATGGAATGCTACGACTTAGGTCGGGGTAACACGCCGTGCCGGAAACCTCCCACCTAGAAGATCGTAATTTCTCTGTTTTGTTTCACTCCCGTGTAAATACGTCACCAGCGAAAATATGCGGTATTTACAGGAACGTCAAAGACGCTCTAATGAGCGTCTTTGATTTTCCTGTTTGACGTTTCCGTTTCTGATTAGTATCAGAAATTAATATACGAAAATATACAATGCGACAATGTCTTGTTTTAACGTTAAAATTAGATTTTGACATTGTTCGCAATATCTTAATTAGGGGGTTAGATTCCAACGCCATCTTTTATATGAAGAAATGTTTTTCAAAAATTGCACCCGACAGGACTTGAACCTGCAATCTCGACATTCCGTGTCGCGCGTTTACCAATTGCGCTACAGGTGCCTGTTCTGTCGTGATGAAATTATGAACCACATCTCTTCGTTTTTCTTACGACTAAGGCACGTAGCGACATCTACCGGTCACTTTGCAGTTTACCGGCTTGCGTTTTTCCCATTTACATGGAAATAAACACAACATTGAAATTAAAAAAAAAAAAAAAAAAAAATCAAGGTAAATGGAAGTCACATCTCAATGTTGTGTTTATTTCCATGTAAATGGGAAAAACGCAAGCCGGTAAACTGCAAAGTGACCGGTAGATGTCGCTACGTGCCTTAGTCGTAAGAAAAACGAAGAGATGTGGTTCATAATTTCATCACGACAGAACAGGCACCTGTAGCGCAATTGGTAAACGCGCGACACGGAATGTCGAGATTGCAGGTTCAAGTCCTGTCCGGTGCAATTTTTGAAAAACATTTCTTCATATAAAATCAATTATCCAAGTGTAGGAAACACTTTAAAAAAAATCAATTAAGTTATTGTTAACAAAAGTATCCTATGTTATTCCGCGATAATGTAACTTTTTATTGGTGAAACAATTTTTAAATCGATCCAGTAGTTTCGGGGCCTATTAGATAGTCAAAAGGTTCTTAAAAGAACAGGGAATAGCTACCTTAGAAAAATTATTTTCAAGGAAAGAATAGCATTCAAAAATTTTCACTTGCGGCGAGGCCGAGCCTTGAGCTACATACAAAAATTAATAGAAATTTATAGTAGCTACCTTATTAATATTCTTAATCTTCTTGTCTTTTTCCGGGTCCCCCGTGGAGACGAATGGAGCGCGGTTCGAAGCCGGGGCGGGCGAAACATCAGTAGGCTCACCGCTGGCTTTCTCCTCAGCTTTCCGCGCTTTGCGAGCTTCCCGCTTGTCCTTCTGTTTCTGAGCTTGTTTTGATGGAGCCGCTAGAAATTGTTCCTCCTATTAACTCTCGATTTCTCATTAGAACTTTTTGAAAAATCCTACTAAAATTATAATCGCCAAAGTTTGCGATTACTTCAGTAATAGCAAATACTTTTCATTATAAAATTACTTAACTGATTGCGAATAAATCTGGAATGTAAACAGCTGGAATAACCCGTATTTAGGCTATTTTTTTATTCAGATATTCTCGCGGACTTACGCGGGAGAACCGCTCTGGGCAAAGCTATTAGTTCTCCAGAAGAATAATTTCTATCATCTTTCATAAATTGGCGAAATGTTAATGATTGGATGCGTATCTAATATCAAATCTAACCGCAATTGGTTATATGTAAATCTAACAAAACGTCGAACAACATACCTATTGTAAAAATAACGAAGAAATCCTGAATGTTTAGATTACTTACCACTAGGCGTGTCACCAGGCTTATGAGGTTTCTCATGCTCATGGAAAGTGAAGGTGGAAGGTTTGTTCCTCGCACTGGGAGGTCGGTAAGCCCCCATCGGCTTGGGAGTCGAGTCAACAATCCCTTCAGGAGCAGCCTTAGATAGCTCCGTCTTCGCATAGCTGCCTGGTTTCCATGTCACAGAGAGTAAATTCTCTTTCTCAGGAAACTCACTTTTGTGCATCAGTACACCGGTGTAGTGCCAGATTTTGTACCTAAAAGATGTTAGTATAATGTTAGATATTTGTATTTTAGTATATGTTCCTATTGCCCGCTAATAGTGAACCATTAAGCTAGTGCTTGGGACGCATTATTTTAGCAGTGTGTAACTGTCCTAACACAAATGTACTAAAAATCGATATCGCAGAAACGCACGCGATAAAAACGCGTCTGTGTGTCCTTTACACTGTAGCTACTAACTAAGGGTATGTTTTATGCTTGATCTTTAGGTAAGTGATCTTTAATATTAGCATGTCTGGATTAGTCGGAGAATTTATCAAACGCCAGAGATTCGAAAACTCTTTATTAAATACATGATGCTGTCTACGTTTAACTAGAAGACATGATTGAGGTCATGCCACTGGAATGAGTTCAGTCCTATCTTCCTTAATGGCTGCACTGGCCTCAGTCTCGGAGAATGGGCGAGTCTGCTTTAACATACTCATAGACAAAAAGGTCAGACTTTTAACATCTTCAAATCCTTACCCATTTCCCTGCACGAGCCGCGGGTAAGTGGTAGCAGTAACAAAAGCTTCTCCTCTAGGGTCCCATTCTAAGTAGGTTGTGTCAGGCGCCGAACACTGACCAAGTTTCTTGTACCCCCTGAGATCCCAAACTTCGACGGACCCTGTGGCTATATTTCCAAATCCACTGAGCAACACATGTGCTATGGAGTTAAGGTTTTATAGTGGAATCAATATTGGAGATTTCAATTCTCAAGGCGTGTCAGAGGTCTTATCTTGAACTCTCTAAAACAGTATAAGTACTGGACTTTTGCTAGCGTCAAGGTTTACGATTAAGCTTATTGGCTTTCGTAAAAAGTGGGATTCCAGACGACGACAGAAGTTTGTATTAGGAAGATCAACTTGAAATCATTTCAAGTTCACTGAAGTACGAGCGAGACCCTCCTAGCGGAATATGTATCTACCCAACGACTTATATTCTCAATAGCAGCAATCCCGCGGTTTCACTCACGTAAGTCCCGATCTCTCGAGATTTTCTAAAACTCTTTTTCATGTCTTTAGGACCACCGGTTTAGGCTGCGCGTTGATATATCAGTCAGTCAGGACTTTGTATTTTATTTATATTTATACAGATAAATGTCGCATAATTTACGACATTTTGGGTAAGTGTATTTACGTACACTAACGCCTTTACCTGTTAAATGTTTTTTTTCTCTTTCAGATAATATATTTTGGACTTCCATTATGAACATATGGTTAAATAAAGACATGAGAGTACATTTATGTTTACTATGTAATATACTGATATTGTAAAGGATATGGCTCCCTTCAGACGGGAAATAGATGCTGTTCCAAGCTCCGGTCCCGAACTCGAATAGCGGTTCACATTTAGCGTTGAAGACGGTCGCTTTAGCGGGAGCGTGACCGTACACCGCCACCCACTCGTTCCAGTTGCCAGGGTTCCAGGCTGTCGCGTGGATTGGACCCTCTTTACCTGAATAAATGTATGTTTAAGCTAGAAAATACCTTGAAATATTTATACATCGACGAGACTCCAAATGGCGTCTTTACCGCAGTGTGTTAACGAATTATTACACCACGCGAGTTCCCGCGCTTTCCTTAACATATTTCTAGTAGCTATGCTTAGCTAGAGCATTCAAATAAAATTACAAAATTCAGAAATGACTTCTTGATATTTGTGGCAAAATAAATGACAAAAAAATAAGAAAGATTGAAGTGAATAAAGGAATATCTGTATTATGAGTGCGTTTCCACGCGTTTCCAGTGATGTTAATAGGGCAATTATACTATTTTCATTGATGCTGTAGAGTGGAGATTTCAAGCACTGTGATTTACCAATTCACGTTTCACTCTATCAAGCTCAGCTTTAGTGAAAATCAAACCCGAATCTGGTAATATGTATTCAATTATTTTAAGGGTGTAACGTCCTGTACAGTCAGGGAATTCGGCCATCGCGTCACAGAGTTCGTTGCTGAATAAGAGGTCAGAGAAAAGACTTACTGAAAACAACATTTCCAGAGTTCCCCTTGACATCCCCATAGGAAAGTGATTGCTTTCCATAGTAAGACCCTCCAGTTTTATCCACCTTTGAAACATAATTGTAATTTAAGTCATTGAAAGTTTTAAATTATCAATTACGGAAGGATAAATACATACATCAGTTTGTGTCATCGCTAGCAAATTGGTACCCTTTCGATTCCACTTAAAGGAAACTTTGTCAGCTTGAAATGAGGATCGGCTCACAACAGCATCATTTATACCAAAATTAGGATACTGGTATACGCGCCAGAATGAGGGCTGGCCTGGTTTACCAATAGTAAACACAGATATGTAGTATGTTGGAGCCGAGCTTGGTGACATGCTGAATGACTTCAGCTTCTCTGTACTAAATTTCTGCAAGTATCTATCCAGTTTGCTGTCCTCATACACTGTCACTGTATTGTTTGCTTGAATAGCACATAGTTTCTCATCTGATGACCATTGTGGTTCCCTAGGAAAAAAAAATATAAATAAGTATTTACATAATGTTCTATTTTAGGGGAATGAGCCAGAATTAAATGATTGCAAAGTATGTACAGAGAAAAAGTATGTAAATGACAAATCATTATCAAAAGTTTAAAACAACTTGATTTTGAGATTTTCCATAAAAAGTATCTTAACATTAATATGAAAGTCTGTGTATGACACCATTAAATGTAAAAACTACGGAACCAATTGCAATTAAAATGTGTAATTAAGTACTTAAATTATGTAGATATCCAGCATTGTACGGGTACTTTATACTGATTTTATTATCAGGAATAAAGTGTTCACTTGAATTAAGTTTAATTACCATCCCATTTGAGTCTTCTGTGTGAATGAGCCCACTAGTTCACCATTTGCTGACCTGTACACACCAATGTTTGGTTTGCCCTGAAAAGTCATCAATTCAATTTTACACATATAATAGCAATTCCAATTTTCATGTCAGTGCCTATAACAGGATTGGGATTCCAAAGGGGAAAGTCTACCTACTCTTTTCTCCGCGTGACTTTAAGCTATATGTTTCCTCACAATGATTTCTGTCACCTTTATATGTGTCTTTGAAAGTACTGTAATGTAATGGAAAATGTCCAGCAAAATCTTAACCCTAGGATACTGTTCAATGTTACCTGTGGATTCTCCTTAGTCATAGAAAATAGTTCAAAGACCATCAGATAAGTGTCCAATGGAGTGAATACCATTTCTTTGATGTTGCCATCAATTGTTGCAGTGATAGACCAATCAGAGGTTCTCCGGATTTCAACTCTGGAAATAAAAGATCACTGAATGATCAACTGAAATTTGTATATGTTAAGTTTACGAATAACTAAATGAATAGATTATGTAGGTTGTGGGTTTTGGAAATTCTGTATTGATTGGGTAATTAATGCGTCAGTAAAACTGTGGGGAGCAACTAGTGATACTATACAGAGAAAATGTGACAATATGTTACCAACTTTTTGTCAGTTCTGACTGCTAGATATGCCCCCTTAGGGCTATATAAAATACTGCGTAGAATTGCATTTCTTTCATTTTCCAGTGGTTTCTGTTCATATGGTTTCTTTGGTTCTACCAGAAAAATTGAATTCTTGCTGGTTAAACCTGAAATCACACAAGAATATTATAAAAGCTTGCAATTGCACATAACCTTACATAGTGTTTTTTTTATATTGATTTGAGTGTCGGATAGATTTATAACTTACCAGTGAGAAATAGAGATTCACTCATCTTGGTTTTATTAAATGTGACGATGATATTGATTAGGTTTTATCAAATATTTTTCAATTTTTAAAAAAATAATCAACACGCACCGGACAATTGCATTTTTGACAGTTTCTGTCAGGGTGACAGATGACATTGAAGTTTTAGAAAAATAGGTTTTTTTTTTGGATAAGCCGTATGCATAGATTGTAGTTTTTTACAATTTTATTAAATAATAGATAAAAAAAATCAGAGGCCATCCAGATGTTTTAAATCGACAGAATGCTATAAAAGGAACACAAAGTTCATATTTTGACGGAAGACACGTCACCAACGAAAGATTAATTAAATTCCTGGACAAGATAAATATTCATACTTTTTCTAGAATAATTTAAAAACTATAGATTTGGTTCAGTTTCAAAATGGCTGTATAATGTTTAAGAATTTTATGAATTGTTGTAATTTTATGTCGAAAAATTAAGTTTTTGGGCTGCTTTGATCGATAATTATTGTAAAAAGCCTAGATCAATGTTTAGCAGTAAAGCTCAATTGAATAAAAGGACCCCCGAAGGTGGAACTGACCGTGAAAGTTTTCTATCACTCTTGGTGGATGAATTCTTGCATTCCACTTCGTATGGTGAGTAAAATGTTGCAATACTGAGTTAAATTAACCATGAACGATGCGCTAAATTGTAATTTAATTGATTTTTGCAATATATTTACTGTTTTGACTGACGTCCCTAATCTTGTTTCTTTCAGAAGCAAGGAGCCAAGTCCTAGCTAATTTGGCCAATTTCGCTTACGATCCCATCAACTACGTTTACATTAGAGACGTCGGTGTGTTGGATATCTTCATCCATGTGGTGAAGAAGGAGTCTGATCAGAAACTGCTGCAGTTTGCTGTCTCTGGAATTTGTAATTTGTGTATAGGTAAGGTTGGCCTCTAAAGTACTAAAGTATCAAGTACCATCCAGGTATCCGTTATTTTCCGTGTAAATAGTATCACTACCACCTAAATGTACCTACATGCAGAGGTACCATTTAGGTGGTCACTCAATCATATAAATGATAGTGTTGATCTAATTTACTGTCATCTAGCTCCTCCACCTCAGATCATTTGTTCACTTGATCATTTGTATTCGACCTGTTTAAATTGAAGTGACCTCTTTATTTAAAACCAATGTACAAAACACTAATACAATAGAGGGGAGTTTCTGTCTGTATCCATGTTGAATTGTATCTTATACCTAACTAGCTGTGGCCCGCAGTTTTATCTATGTAAGTCATGATCCCTCGGGAATATGAAGATAAAACATAGCCTATGGGTTAATCCAGATCTCAACCTTAGATAGGTTGAGATCTGGATTAACCCATAGCCTTGGTAACCCATACCAAGGTTAATAGCAAACAGTTCAGTAGATTTTGCATGAAGGAGTAACAAACATACTAACTTTCACATTTATAATATTAGTCGCATATTTTATAAAGGACAATTTAGGTACTTCTAAAAAAATATTCTTTTATTTATGCTGACAAATTGTGTTCAGTTCATGCTATTCGTGGTCTCGGTTTCACTGATTGTATTTTTTTTAAATGATGAAAAGTAGTCCCTATTTTAATCCAGGACCATCTACAAACTGCATAACATAGTTAAATATAATTAAGTACTTATTCGACAAATTATTTAAGTCAATATTATATCTGAATACTCTTTTTTTCATTACTATTTGGAAAGCAGTGTTATTTAAGTTATGAGAAGATGACTTTTTGATAAGTATTATTTTAGTTTTAATTTCTAAAGTAGTTGTTTTGTTTGTTAGAGGGTAGTTAGATGTAGAGGTATTGTAGTTTATTTATTTTCAACAAAGAAGTTATTTACTTACTATTTAATTGTTATGAATTTCAGATCCACAGAATGCAGACTACATATTGAATCATCTTGGGTTGAACCCTCTGAAAGGATTATTGAAGTTAAACAACAGTGATATAATAGGCAATGTAATCACCACCCTTCTTTACTTGGATACTGAAAAAACACACACTGACATAAATACCCCTGATGTGCAACAACTTCTGAAAGAAATACAGAAATCTCAAGATAAAAGACTTGTAAACTTGGCAACTATTTTTCTACAAGATGTTTGTGAAATAAATAAAGAACAGTGAGAGGATTGATTAAGATAATAACAATGAACAAAATGCTTTCAAATCGGTTTCCTTACATTGTTGTAAACAACAAGAATTATCAGAAAATCTGTAAAATTCATACTACAACATTCAGCAATACTGCTTTTAAAGCTGGCGATAAGATTCGGATACAGAAAACTCTTACACAGAAAGACTTGGATGCATTCTCGAATTTAACAAGTGATCATAATTATTTGCACCAGAATAATGGAAACAAAAGGCCAATAGTTCATGGAGCTTTATTGAATGGTCTGGTGGCTGGCCTCATCGGGACACACCTACCTGGACCCGGAACAGTACTTGTTTCACAAACTATGAAATTCCCAAATAAATGTTTTGTTGGAGAAAAACTCACAATCAGTGTGGAACTGGTTGATGTCAGAAAGATACTTAAAGTTAAGTTCTTCTGCATAGTTGAAGAAGAAAAGAAGGTTGTGTTTGAGGGAGAGGCTAAACTAGTTTTAGCTAAAGACTGTTGAGTTTGAATGAAAGTATAATATAATTTATTTCTTAGCTTATAAGCTAAATATAAGAAGACATTGAATAATTGAAAAAGTATGAAGTAGATGACTATGGTCTGTACTCTACATTGTGCCAATTGAATATAATTAATTAATTCAACATTAAACATAAAGTACAATTTAGTATTAATATTTTTATTATGTTTAATACTTTTTCGATAAATAAGCAATGTGATTGTAACAAACTCTGTCCAAAATCCTCTTCTATGTGTACCTAATGTCCAAATGGGTGTCGCCACAGCTACTCAACCAATATAAAAATATAAGCATGCATGAAAGCAAACATAAAATATATAATCTTTGTTGAAAAATCTCATTAAATGTTTATTCAGCAACAAAGTCAATAAAATAAATATTTGTGAAAGAGTCTGCATATACTAAGACTGAATAATTTATAGTACCATATAAAAGTTTATACCACTTTCGGAACAAATGTTGTTACTATTCCCTACTTACTCATATGTACATGCATTTGTAAAAGCACATTTCATTGAAAATTTTTAATAAAACCGGATATGTGCCAAATTAAAAAAAACCACATGTAACACATTTTTGTTTTGGAATTTAGGTCTTTGTTATTCCTGAAAACCTTTTTCATTTTCGTATATTTCGGGCATCCGATATAGAATGGTCATAACTGGGAATGTTATTATTTTACCAATTTTGTAACTGATATTTTGTAAATACTCGGCGAAATATGTTAATTTTATACTTTTGAAATATATCTATCTCTCCTCATTATAAAGTAAGTTCAAAATAAGCTAAAAAAGATCAATGATCTTTGTGTTAAACATTAAACTTTTAATTTTATTAAGTTTCTGTGAAATAGAGATAAAATCTAATGTTATTATTTTTATTTTCAATTGATTTGTTGCCTTGTTGTATCTGTTTGTTATTTACTTTTATTTTTATTCGTAACTAGCTGACCCGGCAAACGTTGTTTTGCCTTATAAATTATAGATAATTAAATTTTTCCTGAATTTTCTTTGCTATAAACCTCACGGAGCCCAAGACCTTTCCAACGAATGCAAAACCGTGGAAATCGGTTCGTGCGTTCTGGAGTTATAGCGTCAGGAAGGAAAACCCGACTTATTTTTATATAGTAGATTAAATGTGAACCTACCACATTTCATTTTTTTTTATTTTCCTAGAACATGGATTTTGTTATCTTCATCTTCTATTTTGATCTTAAATTTTGAATTATATTAACCTAGTTAGATGTAATTAATAATCTTTTAAGGTTTTACATACCTACATGCTGAATACTTGCTTTTTTATGTAGAGATGCGTAAACGGCAGTAGTTTTTAAAATTTTATTGGATTTAGCTCATCTGGTTAGAGCATTTTAGAACGCTAGTACAGATTTTTAGAATGTATTCGGAATATGAGAAAAAGTGTAGTATAAAAAGGCTGTGAAGTAGACTTATTTCAAAATTTTGAGATTTCTCGTAGAACACAGTCTGATTTTGTTGATATTTGTCAATTTTATTGATGTGATGTTTATGGAATCGATTAAAATTCTAATGAAATATAATTATTATGGTTTCTGTTGTCCATCACTAGTACCCGAAGATGCACACAAGACAGTTTCGTACCACGCGTATATTATCATCATATCACGCCAATTAAATAGGTTTAGATGTAGAAAGAAATAGTATGTTAATTGTAACGTAGAAATCTGTCAATTCAAGTATACGTGTACTATGTACATATTATTATAATGCATTATTTAATAGCTAGGTATATAGCTAGGCTCTGTGACCCTGCAGCGCGTCACGCAAACGCACTGCAGGGCCACAGAGCGCAGAATGTTGCGGGTTTGAATCGCGCCGAGGACAAGTATTATGCTGACCATAAAGGTCTGTTTCTGGTTGTAGGTGTTTTCTATATGTACCCACCATATGTGTACCTATTGTGTATTTGCAAAAAAACCGGTCTAGTGCTAGTCGAACTCGCGCGCCTTCTTTCGTACCTACCCATTACACCGCCCCATAATGGGTGCCCTGCCCATACAACTCGGAGGACTAACTAGCTTAATTGGCGCCATCAATGTGTGTAGTACCTCTTAATTTTCAACTTTATTTGTGCTGTTAGACCTTGCTTTTTAAAAAAGTTGAAAATTAAGCTCCATTTTGGTTCTTCGTTTAGTTTTCGCGAAAATTTAATTTGCCTATATCTTTTTATGTGGGCTAGTGTGCAACGTCCTGAAATATCTCTTATTATTTTTCAATTTTAGTATTCAGTTTACCTACCTATTAATTGTCTTACCTACCTATTTCACATAATCACATAGCTTACAATTTAAGTTTTCTCTATAGACATATTCCCCAGTTTTCTAGTTTTCCTTAATAGAACACAAGACGATATCTCATAAAAAAATTGAAGAATATTGATAACGATTTTAGCCATAGATTGTCATAGAGTCACGTATCGAGTTCTAGAGACCAATTTCACGTAAGAATTTTAAAGCAAACTTATTTGCCGGCACGTAGGAATTGATATGGCGAAGATTGCTGATTTAGCAGATCTTCTGGTATCGTACGTTGTTATCGTTACCGTTAAAAGGAAGCCGGTCAAGTTCACGAGAACATTTGAGGTGGTGCAAGGAAAGTGGTCAGAGGAGGACCAGGGCTCAGTGGAACATCTTGGTTACATCGTTATATTGAATTGATTGATAACATAAAGCAATTTTGGTAAGTACTTCATATTTTCCTATTCCTTTTACATTTGGTTTCGTCAGAACTGTATCTATCCAGGAGCTTTCTGGAATGTTATAAAATATTTTCAGTGATATTTCGTAGCTCATTTTCGTTAATATTGGAAAGCAAAGTCGATGTTTCTGTTTTCCACTACCTTCTTCTAAAGCAACTGACAATTATTTTGAGGACTCTTTCCGAAGAGCTTATATTTTTTGCTCGAAAATGTTTGTACCTTTGTATGTAAACGAGTGTGTTTGTTAGTCATTCACGCAAAAACTACTGAACCGATTGCGATGAAACTTCATATGCAGAAAGCTGGAAATCTAGATTAATACATTTCTATTCCTTCTATTCCGATATTCTTAATAAATATCTCCAGGAGCTTTTTAAATTTGGTTAAAATAAGGTGGTTTGATCATTGATGCGTATCTTTTTTTCTACTCGACTATGTAATCATGTAATTTTGTAGGTGATCCAAAATGCAGTTTCATCTCGGTCTGGCCCTCGCTGCCTGTATCCTGCTGACGAACGTGGACGCTCTGCGTCGAAAGCTGAAGAGAGAACAGCCGTCGGAAGAAGTCGAATTCGAAGTTGACGGTGATTATGATGATGTAAGTTTCAAAACTATGACGCTTTCTTGAGTTACTTAGAACTGATATTCAAAAATTATAGATAAAATATCCAAAAATGAGCAATTTACTGTACTTTGGGATGCTTTTCTGCTCATCAATCTGAAGTTACTCATGTTATCTTTCTTTACCAACCAATACATCTATACTATAATTATAAAGAGGTAACGTTGGTAACATGTATGTATGTATGTATGTATATTGGGGGTAATCTACGAAACTTCCGGACCGATTTCAAAAATTCTTTCACCATTAGAAAGCTATATTCACCCTGAGTAACATAGGCTACTTTTGATCCCGATATTGCCACGGGATCGGGACTTACGCGGGTGAATCCGCGGGAATCTGCTAGTTTCTAATAGAAAACGAAGGGAATCAGGCGGCATTAGACGGCGGAGATATCCCGTAACATACACAAAAAAACATACATCCGAATTCATAACCTCCTGCTTTTTGGAAGTCTGTTAAAAAGAGCGGATAAGACCTATCTATCGTTTTCAAATATCAGCATATATCTAACTATGTAGGTATCTAGGTAATTAGCTGGTATACAAGTAATACGAGTAGGTATACTAGGTATACAAAGTTACATACAGTTGCGTTTTATTATATTTAGCTAGTGACATAAAAATATCAATCGAAAGACTAAGTATTAATTTTTTTTTTTTAGTTTACTTAAATATCTTCAAAAAATTTACAAAAAAAAGAAATACTTAAATAACATTTAAGAAAAACCAATGAGGTTTGTAAATAATGTTATACTATCTAATCTACGACGTCGACGACGAATTAATTACCTATGTGTTAAAAATAAACAAACATATAAACAGACACGCTCGCACATTACGATTTCATACTTAATGGCAAGCGTTTTATGATTTGTTTGTAATCAAAAGGGTTTAAAGCTTGGAAAATTAGCCGTAAACAGTTCAAAAGGTTAATTTGTTAGATACTTATATTATAATTAACTTTTACACTAAAAGGTGAAGGGAAGGGATCATTTCGATCTCCATCCGCTATATTGCAATTTGTGTAATAATTCTGCAGCAGAACTAATGAATGCTGTTATGATTAATTCAGTTTATTTTAGAGTTGTTATGAGGACTGCTCGATATAAAAAGAAAAGCTATTTTGCTCCCCATAACATTATCCATTTCTTATTTTGGTTTGTCAAAAGGTGTTTATGTTTTCACACTGTGTATTTCCGCAACTAGCCCTAAACTGGGCCTTTTTGCGTGACTTTAAGCTGTGGGTTTTCTCATGAGGTTTTCCTTCTTCTTAAGTGCGATGAAACTTTAATATATAGCGCGTATATGCTTTTTTGAAAAAATAAAGACATGCATACGCGGTCGGCTGGGGTTCGCAACCACGATGGCTACGTTCAGAATATCTACCACTAGACCACCGCTCTAGTAAGGGGTTTATAACCGTTTCTGTATAGGGGATTAATCCTTCTCTTCTGCATTTAAGGTGGAACCGTGTCAATGTGGAGTATTCATGTCCCAGCAAGTCGGGTTGGGACCGGGTCGTCGCGCTAGGCCGAGGGGACCTCCCCAGGGCGAGCCTGTGGTCACGTACGATACCGACTCTCCAAGTCTGCCCTGCGGGTTGGGAGGCAATAAACACTGCATTAGCACGTGTCTGGATGTGGTGAGTGGTATTACTTGGGGATTTGTTCTATAAGATTATTAGGTGATGTCTTCGAAGTAGAGTCTGGAAACGGTGGCATTATGATATCACCGTTTCCAGGCACTCGACGCCGAGTGGCTAGAAGTAACTGGAAATCGCGGCGCATGGCAGAATATGGGGAAAGCATTTTGCTCGTCATGCGAGAGTGGGACACAATAGGCAAAAGGCATAAATAAAAGTTAAATTTCTTACAGTGAAGTTTAATATGAGCATAAGAAAATACTTGAAAGATACTAAAGTAAGACAAACAGCCACGTTTGACGTTTGCCGTTTCAAGTCGTAATAAAGTTGCCAAAGTGATAATACGCCTTTTATAGCAAAGTTAGAACTCTACGTTTGATGTTGACTTTTGTTGCCGCCGGTACATAATAAAAAACGTTGTTGTAGTTTATATTGATGTTATAATTACTTAGAAGTTCAACCGTGACGATATGGGACTAAAAACGTGTGCGATAAACCGTACTTAGTATTATTAAAGCTTGTTTAAATCACAATCTTCCGTATGCGTTGTTGTTTTCAGTTTTTATAATAGGAAAGCGTTTGAACATTATCTCACCAAGGCACTATTCTTTACCTTAGTCGTGTCAACATCGTCTCAGCATCGTCAGCATCGCTTGGAGACACAACTTAGGCTGCGTTTCCACCAGAGATGGGCAAGGATGCGTAGCTACGGGTGTGTTGTTAAGAACCAACAGAATCCATTTTGCTTAGCGCAGCGTCTGTGGAAACAGTTTAGCGGAGAGATGCTAGGCAAATGGAGCGATTTTATTGATTATTATTATCATCTTTGCGTATCACTGGTAGAAGGAATCCGCTGCATGGGCTGTGGCATGATATCAAAAAATACTACGACAGGACATTTTCGGGGTGCAACAGATGAAACCATCATCGCAATGTTAGAAAAATTCCTAATATTGGGACAATGGCGTGATCTGTTGACGCCAGGATTGTCAAACCTTGTTTTCCTGGCCTGTCGGTGGGTAGTCAAAAATAAATATGTGATATTAAACAGATTCCGGTTTTCCGGTTTTAATTGCTTTTTTAAGCATTTTTCCGACGGCTTACGTTTCGAGACCATTTCAGACCTTTTGCTCACGGGTAGACAGGTTGTCGGTGTTAGGTGTTAGTCTTATTGCAACCTAGATAGATGGGGTATTATTGACCCATCTATCTAGGTTGGCGAAGAAGAAGATTTCAATCCAAGACACAGAATACATAAATAGTCCAAGATCGCGAAAACAAAAGAAAAATCTAGGTAATATAAATATGTATTTATTCCAGATTTTGAAATACCTGCCCAAAGCTGGTCCAGTGATCTGCGGCGCTGTAGAAAGGGACGTTCACCGTGAGAAGGCGTTTCTTTTCATAAAGAACTGCGGCGGAGAATGGACGCCGACCAGCTTTTCCGCGGGCAAAGAGTTCTGCTGTACTGATGGAGAACATCACAAGTGTTAAGGTTCACCATGTTTAAAGACGTATTTAGTTTGAAAGTACTCTTATTATAAGAACTATGAGTCTAGATCGCGTTAAAGATTTTTAAGCTATTGCATAGCTTTTAACGCGGGCTTTGAGCTCGGCGACCGAATCAAGAAATTCCGTAACGTAAATAAAACCTAACACAACACATGCTATGCAATAGCTTTGCCGTGGCAGTCCCCGAGTGCCACACGTTTTTAATTATTTTTATTAAAATAACGTATCGGCACAGGTTACACCGGCCGTGCTGTTCGCGACCTACAACACGATCTAGTCGCGTATTTCTAAAAATACTGGACATAAATGGTAATTTTGAAGTAGTTTTTGTAGTTAGTTGGAGGAAGGTCTTGAACTCGTAGTAGAGGTCTTTCGTACTTATAGCAAATGCTAAGCGCCAAAATTTTATGGAAATTTGTAAGGCACCCCTGGCAGACGCAGTGAGAAGCTTCGATATCGTGTACAATATTCGCGTTTACACAAACGTTTGCTGCGTTTGCTTTACAAAAAACTTACCTACACTACGAGTTCTGTATTTAGTTTGTAATTTATTGTTGTCACCATGTAATTCTTCTTATAGTTTCGCGCATGCATAAAAAATGAAGAGGGCACGTATTCTGATAACTTAACCGTCTCAACATCGCCTCAGCAGCGTCAGATTTTTCTCCCAAACGGATTAACAGTTTATGGAAATTTTGCAGTCTCGCTAAAGCTTCTGCATTAAATATTTCTAAATTTGATTATTTATTGCTCTAGGCAGATTTACTAGAAATATTTTAAAGGAAAAATACAGCTACAAAAATTTACTCGCGGCGAGGCTTTTGAATTGTTTACAAAATTACCAAAAAAGTTGAACCGTTTTCGAGAATATCTAACGATGCTAAGCCGATGTTGGGACGATTTAGTTTTGGAATATTTGACCTGGCCGGGGTGGAAGTAATATTACATTTTTAGTTAAAAATTCACAAACCTTCATGCAACCACGCGCCGACTTGAATTTATATGTGTATTAGTCAATTTATTAGCAAAAGTAAATAATATTCAATACCACTGTGAGGTCCATTACTACAAACTACTTGTAGTAGCACGAGATTTAGTTCAACTAAATCAATTTTCAACTTAATTTCTAAGAAATAAGGTTCGGTTTTTAATAGAATTTTAAAGATAAGCGGGATTATCATCGCTCGCTAAGACGATTTATCTTAGTTCGCGCAACGATAATGTTTAACTGAGTTTACTTAAGCTATTAGTTAAGATAGCTTATGGTTACCTAATAGTTTCTAGCTAGATTTTATATTTTACCTACTTAATATGTAGGTGTACTTGACATCACAGTCTAGTTTTAACTAAGTATATTAATATGATTACTATATCTATCTATACTATAGATAATCTTAATATTATAAAGTGGAAAAAAATAATTGTTTGTAATGAAAAGGCTCCGAAACTACAGGACCGATTTCGAAAATTTTATTACCAATAGAAAGCTACATTATGAAGGCAAATATAAAATTTTAATACCGGTATTCCCAAGGGATCGGGACTTACGTGGGTGAAACCGCGGGACGCAGCTAGTATTATATAAAATGATTTGTCCTGAATGACTGATGGATCAACGCACAGCCTAAACCGTTGATAGTAAGGACCAGAAATTTGGATTGTGTTCTCTATATGACGTAGGCATCCGATAAGAAAGGGTTTTTCGAAATCCCCGCGGGATTGATTACGCGGGCGAAACCGCGGGACTCGGATAGTTTTTAATAACTTTTGAAACTTTAAGTCCTTATTTATTTTAGACAACTATTGTATCAAATGTAATTTTAATATTTATTGTAAAAATCGATGTATTTGTAGGTATATTTAATTAACTTAAACTTTCTGACTGACTTAAGTCCTTAATTAGCCCCAAAATAAAAAAATTAACCTGTGTGTATGTGTGTGTAAAGTTTTGTAACAACACAAACGCTACATCCTGATTTCGATCCTGAACCCTAGCTTGCGCAGGTCAATCTGCGGGGCGAGGCTATTAATACATTTTGTTAGATAAACTATTAGAGCTATTTTAAGTGATAGTTAATAATTATAGGTAAATAATTATTTTTTACATTTTATAATAAAGTACTGTTTATTATAGATCGCATCGCTTTTTTCCGTACCCAAGGGTAAAAACTGCATCCTTTACTAAGACTCCACCGTTCGACAGTCTGTCTATCACCTGTCTCTCATGAACCGTGATAGCTAAAGAGTTGGAATTTTCCCAGATGATGTATTTCTCTTGCCGCTATAACAACAATTACCTACCAAAAAAGCTTAAAATAAATATTTAATTGTGGTTCTTATACTACAAACGTGTGTTGTTTTGTAATTGTACTGAACCCTTCGTGCGCGAATCCGACTCGCACTTGGCCGTTTTTTTTGTAATAATATTAAAAAATATGGTTACAGACACACTAACGTAACAACGGTTTCCTTTAAAAAAATCAATAAACCCCGTTTTTTGAAGCCAGTTATAAAACGCCACCCTTTTCCCTTGATGGATAGCTAGGTAGATTAATTGAGACCGCGTTGGATACACAAATGAACGTTATCCGTTATCAAGTGTCGCCGTGCGAAATCGTGCGCAATCCTTCGAGCAACTCGCTCTAGTACCGGTAGGTGAGACTTGGGCGCGTCTAGGAGTGCCTTATCCAATGACCCGGTTACGCGATATGGTGTCAACGAAGTTCCCTTATCTGCACACTTGAGTACTTAAAACTGGCTCTAAATCATATTATGGGAAGCGACAATCGTGTATTGTCAACGATATCATTTTTTTTGGTAACCACACCACTAGCTGTGCAATGAGGTTGTTATAAGTACTAATACTCAATACTTCGGTTTATTTCAATTAAGAATGTTTAGGTTAATATGTGCAAATACATGATCATTTTAAAATTAGGAGTATAGTGTGGTTTCGGAACGCGCCTTCCGAAAAGAAGAACCCACAAGAAACTCGCGAGGGCTTACTGATTGTGATCATGTGTCCGTCAGTCGTCGTAATATAATCTAATATATAAAATTTCCATTTCGGATCAGGATGTTTTGGAAGCTAAATGTTCTTGAATACACATCGACTGTAATGTAAAATGCTTTGAGAGCATAACGTCCTCAATTTAAAATGACTGCTAGTTGTCGGAGCACATAGTCCTTATTACTAAATATTCGCAATCTAAAATGTCATGAAACTTAAATGTCCTCATTAACTGAATAACCGCAATGTTAAAAGTCATGAAAGTTAAATGTCTGCAATGTGAAATTCACATATGCCAGACATCTTAAAATCCTGTCTTCCTAAATCCTCTTTTGAGATTACATGATACTGAACCCTCCGGGTGACGACAACTTCCCAAAACAACAACTTTCAAAAACAACAACTTCCTATGAAAAAGTTTCAATAAATATTTTCTCCTTGTAATAGAAGAATAAAAGGAAAATTTAATTTATTTCTTAAAATCTTTATTAATTTTTTTAAGGTACTTAACATAAGAAGAACATACTTACCTAAGATTAAACGTTAACATAACATAACACGTAACATAAAATTGTTATTTATTTATTAAGGAAGGCTATATGCTACTTTTGATTCCGATATTCCGGGATCGGGACTTACGCGGGTGAAACCGCGGGACGCAGCTATAAGAACATAAAACACATATTGCGTAACATGCTGTACTGCAAGTGTACTTACACTTACAGAACAGTACAGCATGTTAAACATTGAGGATCTTTTTTATATTTGAAATTCTTTTTAAAAATTCGTAAGGTGTGGTACACTCTTCTTCTAGTTTTTTCTTTTCTTCGGCGTATCGAATATTGAAGCTTATATCAACCTTACGTCTCTTCGCACCATGAAACAAGCAATATTTATATCTTATTTCCTGCCATTTTGCTTCTTTCCTTAGTGCATCAATAAACAGTATTAATGTTGGTTTTCTATTCACCTTTGAATTAAAACGTCTATTCCAGCCTTCCAGGGGATTATTGGTTCGAAAAATGTCATTGTAGCAACTTATATCCAGACTTGGTTTTAACCATTGTTTTTCGAAGTAATTCAGAAAATTTTGCATATTTTCATTATTTCCAGCATGCTCTTTAATGTACGCCCAACATTCAGTGTAGCGATCTGCAGGTAAGAGGGGGAAATTTGCACAGATTCTTATTATGTCCCTCGATTCTATGCTATAATCTGCCTTTAAAGTGTCTGCTTTTTTCCATACAGCTTTATTGAAATGGAAGTAGCATCCGGACACGTTAATATGCGGAAAACCATTTTTTATTGCGTTAATAAGCCCGGCCTCATAGTCACACTTAATATTTGTAATATTTATTTCTAAATGTTGTTTCAATAGTTCAAAAAAACGTTCATAAGTATGCTGAAGTTTATTAGGCAGTAAGGCATAAATTACCCCTACCACATGTACAGATTCACTACTACTGCCTAGGTTAACATGTATAGACATTATTTGGGAAAATGGTTTAGGAGTCCTTGTAAACGTACCATCGATAAAAAATAAATTATTTTGAAGTGTCTTTAAAGCGGATCTCGTCATCATAGGACAAAATATTAATATTTTATTATCGTCTGTACCATCTTCACATAACAGAAAATCTTTTGCTAATATTTCAGGGATTTTAACATCATTTAAATTAGTAACTTCTGTTCTTTGCAAGTTTAGAAAATTTCTTCTAGCTCGACGGAGTGTGTCTTTTTTTGACTGAAAATTTGGTACGAATTCATCGCCCAGTTCAGTGAAAATTTTTTCAAATATCTTTTGTACCGGAGTATATTTGTTACATACAGCTTTTTTGCATTTATCCATACTGGTGTCGATTTTATTTTTAATAAAATTCGGTTTACATGTGTGTTCAGCTGAACGCAGAATTCTATTTTGGTCTTTATTTATTGTAATACTTGCACTACAATTCTCCCGATACGCACATCTCCATCGTGAAGATCCACCTTTATTTATAATTATGCGGTTATATCTGTAACCATCGACCAACAAAACTGGTTTATTCTTTTGACTATCAATGAAAATAAAACTTGGATTATTTTCCATTTTGAACGATTTGACGACAACAGGCAATTTATATATAGAACAAACGTCGAATGCATCTTTGCTGACATATCTATGACAATAACAATCATACTCAAGATAATATTCTAAAGAGGTTTTACATACAAGAAGTTCGTTCAAATTATTTTCTATCTATACTAAATACTTTCTGAAATGAGGACGACTTGCTCCTTGGTTGTTTTTCCGTAATGGTCAAATTGATTCAAATACATTATGACTAGAGGACTAACTATTGGAAAGGGCATTTAGCTTAAAAAAACCATTATAAATTGAGGACGTTTTGCTCTCAAAGCATTTTACATTACAGTCGATGTGTATTCAAGAACATTTAGCTTCCAAAACATCCTGATCCGAAATGAAAATTTCCATGTCACAGTGTTAGTTACCGTACTCCTCCGAAACGGCTTCACCGATCTCCACCAAACTCCACATACGCATTCAGTAGGTCTGAGAATCGGCTACTATCTATAATTTATAAGGCAAAACAACGTTTGCCGGGTCAGCTAGTGTAATCTAAAATTTGAAAAGGAACTATTATTAATATTCACGTCCTTGGGAGTGTCCATGGAAAAGGATCTAATAATACTTTTCATTTTAATAAGATGACGACGTATTATAGTACGCCTTATTAGTTATTTATTACATAATTAAAGTTTAATATATCTTTTGAATCTAGTTATGCTAAACTTATTTATAAAATGTATCAGTCCTAAGATCACAACATGACAGTTGATCTCTATGTACAGACAGATCTAATTTGCCTCTAGGTAAAATTATGTGTATTGGTAGTCTGCAGTGGTGTAGTTATAAAATATGTAAACGACAAGCGACATGAGTTTGTACGCGCGATACCTACTGCAAGGTTACCATTGTGCAGTTCTTAGGGAGTCCTGTTTAGGTCGTGCATTAATTGAACAATTTGCTACCAATATAGGGTAATTTCGCCAGTTCGCGTCCATTTAGTGCAGTTGGCAACTTTGAAGGAGAAGATAAAAATGTTCCAGGACTAGTTTTTAATGAAAAAGTTATGTAATGTGTTCATTATATAGTCTATTATAGGGTTCGCTTTCACTTTTGTTCGAAACTACTTGTGTTTTTTTTATAAATAGACAAACTTCAAAAATACGCGTTTTACCCACTTTGCGTCCAAAAAATCTAAATTGCGTCCACCCATAGACCATTTTGCGTCCACCAGCTAAGAAAAGGAATGTAGAGGTGATATTTTTAAGATATTGAAAAGAAAAATGGTATTTTAACAGATTCTTTATTCAAGAATATAGTTATTTGAAAATCAACATTATTATCATTCATAATATTATCACTATAAAGAAAATAAGAATACCTATTTATTTATCTCAACATTGATAGAACTTAAAACAAAATTACTTAAAAAACGAAATATTATTCTGATTTATTTATTATTAAATTATTTTTACAAATAAGTAAAAACAAATATTTAAAAATATAATGGACGCAATTTGGTACAATACTATTTCGTATTTTCATAGTTTGCGTCCACATGTGATAAACGGTATTTGTATTTTTTTCTGCAATCATATTGTGGACGCAAATTGCTCATTACAATTGTATGATATTAATACATAAATAAAAAATAAAAACAAATTCCCTTTCAGAATTTAATCACATAAAAATAAACACTAACTAAATCATAAATAGACGAGTTCGCGTCCATTGTGGTCGCAAAGTGGAAGTTTTATAAATTCGGTATAGTAATTCGCGTCCACCGTATTTTAACTGTTAACTTTATAAAAAAACAAGAAAATACATAATTAATATTACTCCTTTTTTCATGCTTTATGTCTAGAAACAGCTGTGAATTCTAAAATACGCATAAAACAATAAAATACTTACCGTCGAACGCGAATCTGCACACTATTTTTTTGCCGACATTCCGTGCATCCGCGCTTCTTTGTTGAAGAACGGATACTAACTATTTTTTCTACACATGATTGATTGGGCACACAGAACTTTTGTCTATTTGTGTGTGCCTCTTATATGATGAGGTATTGGCGGGAACGACTTTTCGGTGATTTAGTGTGTTAATATACCTATTTTCGAGAATTTTTGTAGGGAGTTCCGAAAAATGGACGCGAATAGGGTGATGGACGCGAACTGGCGAAATTACCCTACCAGAAAATGTTTAATGATTTTGGTAAATAATGGCCTATAAGAGTTTGGAATGTTATTTATTTATTTTTTATATTGGAAAAAATAAATCAAAGTTTATCTTCAGTTTGCACTATATTGATATGACAATAACACTACTTCTACTTTTTCGATTTTTATCGCGTTGCTTTTATTAAGTATATTAAGCATTTTCCAACGCTCCACGTTTCGAGGTCTTTCCCAAACACCAACGCAATTAAAACCGAAAAAATGGGTTTTATTTCATAAGACGGTAAAGAACTGCACGCATCAGGTCCTGCCATTAAGACGTGACGGTAAAGGCCCTGGTCTACGTAGGTACTCTAGGCGAGGCGTGGCCACGTGACCCGGATCGCGCAGGGTGAACAACCCCAACACGTGCCACTTTCTAAAAAGAAACGCGCGTCGCCCGCGCATCCTTGCGTGGACGCTGGGCTGGATCTGGCTTCTCTATTAACGGATCGAAACGTTTTACCTAACGACTGAGACTGTCTGGATATTAAGATTGATTACATGAACCGAAACACGTGTTCTCTTTTTACTAATTAGCAGAACGGAGATGTAGACGAGTTTTTTGAAATAAAATTTGTTTTTTACTGTTTCCGCAGTTGATTGGTTTTATGTTTTTGTCATTACGATGTGTAAGTACCTAATTGGTTTAGATGCTATCTTCTTATCAGGTACCTATGCCATGAAAGGAGAATTAATACGTATTCTGACAAGCACACAGTTTACAGATTTAGTAGGTAACACACCTGTGTAAAGATATCACAGGAATGATAATAAAAAATACAGTCACGTGTATCGAAAACTGCTAGTGTAACTCTACTATAATTGTAGAGTTGTCTTCAACCAGTCTTTAAGCATTTTCAGGCTTCTTGAGATTCACGGTCAAGGAAAAACCATTGATCATTCTAATTATACCAAAATATCTGAAAATTGTGTACGTTTACTCTTCCGAGGGCGTAATGGGATAACCCAAAACAATATCTTTGAATCCTGTTAAATTCAAATGTGTTAGTGTCATCTGACAATTACAAGATTTTTAAAATACTTCAATTCTAGTTCAAAGATCAAATCTTATCTAAAATATCGATTACCCATTTCAGCGTTTGCATATTTATCGTCTCTAGGCGTGTCAATACCGCCTGCGTTCCCCGAATCGGTGCGGGCATGACCCCTGCGCGGGCGCAGCGGCCGCGGCACGTAATGTCGCGTTATTGTAATGCATTGCGCAATGCCCTCAGCTCACTGCCCCCCTTCTATCCTCCTCCCCCTCCCCCTCTCCCGGCGCCGCTGCCCTCACACTGAGGGTATTAATTTCAATGAGCCTTATGAATACGACGTAGCCGGACTTTATAGACTCGTACTAACAATTGGACGAACGCACCCTTATTTGCATATAAATGTTCCATAGTAAGATAGCAGATAGAATTCTTGTTGTTACTCGTTCAACCTGATGTTTACCAATAGGAAATGCATAATAGATGATACAATACCTTAGGTAGAATTAATAAATTAACGCTCGGTAGTATATGCTACTATACAAAGGTACTCTACCAAAGGACTTGAGAATTATTGTAGTAGTTGTACTATTTCAATGCAATCAGCCTACTATGTTAAAGAGAATACCAACCTTCAACGGCGTATGTAATTAAGGATTTCATTGTTACAACATACTATTAGAAATAATTGTCTTTGGCAATTAGAATTTGAAGCACTTCCTTTCGTGTGCGCGGCGGACAGTGATGGGCTGTGTTTGTCAGAGAACGAACGGTAATTTGTACGGAAACGCGAATGGTGCTTCTCTATGCAGCTACATAGCTGATAATGACGCTCTCAGTCCGACGGAAAACTATAAAATGCATACATGGATGTTTTCCAGCGGAGGCGGTGTGCCGCGACGAGGTAAGCGGGGGCCGCTCGGCCGTCGACACACTTTCTGAAGGGCTCTAAAACTCCGGCTTTTGTGGCCACCTTTATGACCACCTATTCGTAGACCTTTTGATTTATCACAAACAGTTAGATAGAGCTTTGAAAAAACAGCTTTTATGTTTCGAAAGCTGCGTGTGTGTGCGTGGGTGGTTTGCCTCCTTTGAAAATTGAATTGGTTTCATAGGCGTTTTTCGTGCATACAACCTAAGAAATTATTCTTATTACATGCTAATCCGTATTTATAAGGGTGGTGCATTATAATAGTGGTCTCATGAATATATTTGCAAGTTATTATGAGTATCGTAACAAGGTCATACCTGGTTGGCAGTTGGCCATCCTAATCGAGGACCCACTCTGAACTTGTTGCATAACATACTAAACCACACACATAAAGGTTAGATGCGTACTTACTTTTGGTTTACATAATGCTATAAGTATTTACTTTTCATGGTTATAATATCTGCTTGCTAAACCTTGCGTAAACTTAACATATTTTGCAAATCTTTCATAGTTAGTGATTCAAGTTACTAAGTCCAACTCGCAAAGCTATTCTAAGCTATAAAATTGTTAATAACTTTAACTGGGAGTAACGAACGATGAGGACTTCAAGTTATTGTGCTTAGATAAATAAAGCTGTGAAACAATTTCTGTTAAACAATAAGAAATACCGCAAGCACATTATGCGATCACAATGCGTGGTGGATCATCAAGGAAGGAAATAGGATAACGGTGTACGCAAGCGTCGTCATCGGCACCAGCAGTAGTCGCAAGAAGTTCTCGATATCACGAACCGTTCCCCTGTCTGAAACCAACAATGTATCATTAAATCCGTCCGCGATGGATGGACTGCCAACCCCCGCGCGTTAGCTGGGACCTCGGTTCTCGCGGTGCTCGCTCATCCGATGTGACATCTCAGTTTACATTGGCCCCGGTGTAATAGCTCTCGATGTCGCCCCGCCCGCTGCTTCTCCGTTCACAACTTTTTGCGATTGCAAATGGAAACTACGGAGACAGTGGGGTGAATCGAGGCCGATACACCGCCATCGCCAGGCGCAAGGTACTCGCAGGCAGAAATGAAAGATGTATCTCGATTAGAAATCAACAATTATTGAGTGTGGCACGCGAATCGTACCCGTACCCATTTCTATCTCACATCCATTATTTGTGATTGCTATTGTTCTATGACTAATTGATGATATTAGGATTCCATAGAACACGAATCCTTAGCGTGTCTGTCTAGTTGGCATGCTTAGGACTTTATTTTCCGAAGTCATATAATCTCACTCCACCAGTTAGAGAAAAAAAATGGTCTGATAGCAGTCGTTAGGTCAAGTTAGATTTTAGGGCGACCTAAAAACTCTAACACTAGGTGCGTACACCTACCACTACAAAAAGAAGTAGATAAAGTTGGAGAATATAGATTCTTTTTTGTATTTTTTTAAATCAAGGGTTGGCGTCGTGATATTATGTAGTTGTGTATTTTTACAATAACATGAAACGGATCTTCAAACCGTCAAGGCCAAACTACATTTATTTTAATAAAATCCATAAATTGCCATATGCTTGAATGTTGTGCATATTGTATTATTGTTGTAGTCGCTGTAGTCTAGGGTTAGCTAGCATTAAAAACTCAAAATAAATAATAGAAAAGTTACCTTTATTGAGTTTTACGAAATCACCCCAAGTGAACAGCATTGGTTATACGATATGCTGTTAACACCAATCGCGCGCCAAAGAAGGCTTTCAAACATTTTAGATTCATCTAAAATCAAAATTAAGAAATATTTTATACCTACCTACTATCACAAATGATAAAATCCATCTAAAATTTTTACATCCTTCTTAAGTCTACATCGAGGCTACTGATCACAGGTAGCCAATAATAAGAATGACAGAAATCGTGTAAGTTTAAAAAGTGTGAGCTAATAATTAGTACAAATGATTACCTACATAAAAATGAGCGTGCCAAATATGACGACCTAGAGTCGCGAGCTGCGACGGGCGCGGGCGGTCTGAAGATGCTAAAACTGTGTCAAGCTTACAAGGAAAAAGTATCGATTATGAAGCTGCAATCTCCTGATTGTATTGAACCACGGACAATGCAACTAAAAAATGTAAAAGCAATCACAAATGTTGATTAAAACCGCTACGCAAGAATCGAATCATTTTATTTGTGCTTTAAGCGACAAAATAAGTAAAGTAGAGAGCTACAAACTTAATTGAATGTTCCTGATGTTAATAATTATTTCTAATTATCGAATAAATTGGTTTGCTTTTTCATCCAAAAGAAAAGTGAATAAGGAATTGTATAAATAAATGTATCTGCTATTGTTACACAAATTGAGTTTTGACCGAGACTGAACTTTGAGACGTAATGTTTTTTGTTGAGGTGTTAGTTTCAGTCTGCTACAAAAGGAATTGTGAATTAGTAGAATAAATACTATATTGTACCATAATATATTACATAGCGAGCATCTGATTCCTAAACTCAGATTGTGATATAAACACCAGGGTGCCAGACTACTAAAGTACTTATTATGAAAGAACTAGGATATCTGCATACGTAACGTTTCCCGGACAGGACGTGTCAATTTCTACATACAAAATCCTGTGCCATCCCCCCATCGTCGCCCCGATTTTTGTATGTACAAATTGGCACGTCCTGTCCGGGAAACGTTACGTATGCAGAGACCTTAACTTTGAACCCGTAACAACATCTGTAAATTATACTTACATCAAATATTATGTTTTAGTTTGAAATCGAACCCGAAAATAAAGTAAGAAATTCAATCGTAAAATGCAATCTGATCAAATGTAACTTATTTAATACGAAGGTCTGGTCAAAAACAGTCGATGACTTTAACGGAATCACGGAAACTCGGTATGCGCTTGCGCAACGTCGGGTTCAACAGCAACGCTTGAGGACGTACCAACTCGTAAAAGAACTTGGACTATGCCACTTTGGAACCGGTTTTTTTTCTCGATGAACTCTAAGAAATAACGAATTTGGTTTTATGTTTAGACGGCAATAGAAGAATCCCAGTTTTTAAATTCGGTTCGTTTTATTCAAAAATCTTTATTTATTTAACCGCTTACAGTTAGTAGTAAGTAAACTTAAACTTGAAGTTTGAACACGTTTAAGTTTTCACTTCAAGTACCTTTAGCCGATCGTTTTGCGGTTTTATCCGCTTAGATCCCGATGAAATAGAAGTATATTTAAATCCTTTGTTAGTAGTTCTTCTTCCGCGACGATAAAGCTGAGGATGTGTGGCTTAAACGTCATAGATCCCATTGACTTTTGGTCCTCCTTTAAATCCTCTGAGGTTTTATCTATACTTTTAAAATAAATCTAACCTTCTTAGGGTTTCCAATGACCCCATATACGTATAATCTAATTATGCGTCTAAATTAAAGACGACCAAAATGTGTAGGCGGGCATAAATTGTAATTCATTGGTAATATACTTAATGTTGTCTTCAACTGGTTTTGCAAGCTAACGAAATTAAGTATAGATAAGTAGGTAACCGTTGCTAGGCTATTTAAAAAAAAGTTTTGATTGCGTTGCGAGTACAAAAATGAAAGATTTACTTATTTTTCCAAGTTACGTAAGGTTTTACGATGTATGTAATAGGTATAATTCTAACTAGGTACCTATAGTCTTCAAATAACGAGTAAAGCGGTTGGTTGTCCCGTGTTGTATTCATTAAAAGTATACAATACGTAGTATATCCGTTGTCTAGTATTTACCTAGTACCTATAGTACAAGCCAAGTGCATAGTTTGGAGCTAGATTGCGTTATGTGCAACGTCGTATAATATTTATTCATTTATTTATTACTAGCTGTCTTACTAGCGTAAGTTCCGATCCCGAGTGAATATCGGGATACAAGTAGCCTATCTAAAACTCCAGCTTACCAAATTTCACATTTTTATGTCATGTAAAATCATATTTCATATTTTATTTCATATAATTCTACCTACGAACCATAAAAATAATAACGTAAGCACCCAAAAAATGGACTACTTAGGGGCTATTAAATATTTTTGTGCAAAATTTGCAATATTAAATTAAAATGCCAAGTTTGATTTTTAGATTATCTACGCACCACATTGCCACTTACATACATATATATACCTACTTCGTTTTTTAATTGTTGACTACGATTTAACACCTAGTCACAAAACTAGTGCTCGTTTATATGAAGGGTTTACGTAAATTTTGCTTGTATGCCGCCGGACGATAGATTTGCCATTGATTTTCATAGGACTACGACCCGTGATGTGATGATATGAAACAAGTAGTTTTAGATGCGCTTTCTTTGATTTTTTATGGCTACAAAAACCTTCAGTTTGAAGCAAGGGCGAAATGTACTTATGGTATTTTAAGTGAGAGCGAAAAAGACGACTGCTGTCGAATTTCAATGGCAAATTGCTATTTAGTTAGGACAATGCGTTTCTATGGTTACATTTCTCTGGCTACGACAAAATAATGTTTGACGGAACTAGTGGCTCGCGTCTGATACATTTGTGCTTACGATTCGTGGCGAGAACTCTATCATCACATGAGATGGATCCAGCCTTTGTTTCGTAGTTTCGCCTAAAAAATAAAGATAATTGTTATTTTACTCTTAGTAGACGCAGATACCAAGCCTTTATACATGGTCGCGGGAAGTTGTATTCTTTTTGGATTTTTATGCCAAGGATATTTCGTTTTTCGTTCAGTAACTTGTCATAGGAATACTTACCTGCATTACGCTTTGTTAATCTATACTTCTATACCAATATTATAAAGAGGAAACGTTGGTAACATGTATGTATGTACCTACTTTTCTGATAATCTCTGAAACCACTGAACCACCGATTACAAAAAATCTTTCACCAATAGAAGCTGCATTAGCGAGGAGTAACTTTAGACTTTTCATCCCAATTTTCCCACGGGGTCGGGACTTACGCGGGTAAAACCGCGGAGCGCATGCATTTAAAGTGAAATAATTTTGATTTGAAAAAAATGACGAATTTGTTTGAGCACATATCGAAACAAATTCTTGTATCCACAAATGTCTCTCTAAAATATACGAAACCACCCTACATGCAGGCTCCCTTTGTCGACACCAACAGCACAACTGTACCTAGGTGTCTAGGTTTGTTAGTCTCCCTCAGACCCCTTATTCGCCTTTAACGTCACCCTCAGGAAGAGATGGGGTAACCCGATTTCATGGCTACATATTATTATGGTATTATTAGCTACTTACATTTAATCCAGTGTCCTTTGCCTACGTCAATATTAAATTAGGCTTAGTAACTCACATACATACATAGATTTCAGCGCAGAATAGCGAACTTAGCGAGGCCGCGCAAATACGATCATTACGTTAGTTCAAATTTAGAGGTTTTGCCTTTCATGTTCTTAGTTAGCAAGCTTTTAGATTATACTATAGTACTACTACTACTATTTTAGTTATATCTATGCTAATATTTTAAAGAGGTAACGTTGGTAACATTTATGTATGTATGTATTTTCCAGGTAATCTCTGAAACCTCTGAACCGATTTCAATAAGTCTTTCATCAATAGAAATCTACATTATCGAGGAGTAACATGGGCTACTTTTGATCCCGATATTCTTACAGGATCGGGACTTACGCAGGTGAAACCGCGGGACTCTTCTAGTACCTTATAAATACGCACTAGCAACGTCCCGCACTTGCACCCGTTTAAGTTCTGATCTCTAGGGAATATCCAAATGAATATCGGAATAAAAAGATAAACAACATTTGCCTTACGAAAATGACAATATATTAGGTACTAAAAATAAAACGATAAAACTGCCAAATAAGTATAAGTATAATATTATAATCCAAATAGAGCAGCATCAAATTCTAATTCAAATTTATTCTTAGTTAATTTATGGATGATTCTTCCGATTGATATACATGTATAACATTAGGTAGACATGGTTATCTACTTACTTGTGTTCCTTGTGATAATTTTATCTATTTTGCCTTTCGTAACTCCTTGAGTTCCTAAATTGTAGTTACCTTAAGACGTTTTCAAATCTTAGAGTAGATAATTATATACTTATGCGACACAAGACGTAATGAGTCCTGTCTCGTGAACATCTCGAACACAGATTTCGAGCTCCGAAATAATCATAAACTTTTTAGCTCAATATGTTATCTCCAGGTTCAAATTATATGTATGCTAAAGAAACCAATAAAATATATTACGTTCTAGCTTCGTCCCGCGGTTTCACCCGCGTAAGTACCGATCCCGTAGGAATATCGTGATCAAAAGTATAAAAGATAATGTAGCTTTCTTTTAGTGAAAGATTTTTTTTAAATCGGCCAGTAGTTTCGGAGGTTATTCTTAACAAAAAACCTTTTCTCTTTGTAATATTAGTATAGATAGATGATCAGTGTCCAGTATTTGATGATTTTAGTTAAATACCCATGTTAGTGAAATCCCAGATCTACTTGCCAGTAAGCTATAACCTATTTATAACGTTAGCTAGCTAGACACGATGCGGTGATGCGCAGTCGGACGTCAGCAGGACAACCGAAGGTTGCACACCGCCCACCAATCGCTTCGCTCACCGATCAATGTTTGCTATTGCAGTTTTGTTGAGTTAGCATTCTCTTCCACAAAGTTAGGGAATTTAAGCCGATGTTATTCATATTCATATAATTTATTGGTAATCATTTCATTACAAGTCATACAAAATATTATATCATCAAATCACATGGTAATTCATGAAATAAATAATATAGGTAATACATTATATACATAATACATTACATAATATAGGTAATACCTAATACATTCATAAACAAAAAACACATTAATAATCGTCATTATTACCAATGATTCTTTGTTTTATCTATAGTTTTGTTGTCAACGGGGGTTTTAATTTAAAGTTAAGGATCTAAATCTAGTCCGAATTAAGCATGGGACATTCGCCAATCCGAAGCAGGCTGGCTACTTATTGCCAATCACTCCCTAAGAGGAGGTTCTTGCCCTACAGTGTGACAATTTTCGAAGGTCTTTTTTATTAAATACAATCCCACTTGTATTGCGTGTAAGTCCGGGATCGAGATTGGGATGTACCTATAGTTCCTTATGTGGCATTTTACTTACCAAGGTTTATCGCAATCGGTGTAGTGTAGTTTCCGTTCTCCTTTTCGATGTTATGTCAAATTCTACAGATTTGTACAAGATTACCAGCCGGGCAGTCCTCGTCTTCAGCTTTGGTGTGCTGCCGCTTCCCCATACAAACATTATTCTCTAGTTTCCTTCCTGCATATTGCCTCAAGAGCAGTTTTTAGGGTTCCGTACCCAAAGGGTAAAAACGGGACCCTATTACTAAGACTTCGCTGTCTGTCCGTCCGTCCTTTTAAATTAATATTTTGTTTTGCTGTAGGTACACTGCTCAAATTTTGAAAATTACCACTTCCAGATCTGTTTAAAAAACCGACAGGTAAGCGTACAGCAAAACTAAATATTTTCATACAGTCTAGGCATATATCGTGGGCTCGTGTGGTCCAGAGGACGGGCGGAAACCGAATTATACGAGTTCGAACCTCGTCGCGAGCGAATTTTTGAATTCTTGAGTTCCGTCTCACAATGTTTAAAAGTAGGTACCTATTTGTCTGAATCAATATTAGGTTTACAAAGATCCGTTGAAGTTATGCTATGAAAGATAATTACCGATGAAGTATTAGAAGTTATACAGACCCTTGCTGTACGACAAAATCTTTGCCACGGTAGTGTTATATACGAAGATTGTAAAAGGTTGAGAATTGGCACCTTTCCATTTGCCTTTCTAACGTGTAGGTATTTTGTACGCAACATTTCGGTAACTCAATGAAGAAGCCCGTTAGATTTAACTACGGCACTGGAACTTAATAAGGGTCTGAGCTTTATGTGAAACTTAAACTTAGCTTGACTATTTTGTTAGTAAACGGATCGTCCTAATACCCACTTAGGTTTATTAAAAGTGCCAAGTGCCATAGTATGAATGACATAAATGAAGACGATTTTTTAATTAATAATAATCGTTGAAATTTATATAGAAGTCACGTAACTCTTCTGTGTTTCATTTCCTTATTATTTATAGGTCATCCGAACATGTGTATTCTATTTCACAAGTATGATTTGACATGATTAGAAGTGAGACCACCCGGTCAACGAAACAAATTGTCCTAGAACATCTAATTGTCGCGCATTAACAAGGCAGTGTCCTCAATAGCTCGAAGCGTTGCGCCCTGCGTCTCCGCCGCCTGCACCGAGTGCCACCCCTAAGGATGCCCACTTCCTTGTAGCTGATTACAGCTCACGGACTAAAAAAGTACAATCATAGTGCTCTCCGGTGCGGAACGCACTGTCCTCATTTGAATACAAACGCAATGCGCGTGCGCACACACCCTTAACTGTACACAAATAACATCCCACGCTCCAAAAGCAACTCTAAAACCGAGATCCGATGATCAGAAGTCGTCTGCGAGACCACGACAACGTGCCCTCTTTTTGAAGTTGAAAGAAGAGGGACTCTCGTGTGCGAGAACGGGAGGGAGCTACTACCGAGGAGGACGGAGGACGTTAAGGGCATTCACCCCGTACCCCGTGGGTTGCGACTAGCGGGGCTCTACAAATGATGTACAAGCACATAGATGCCTTTCTCTATTTAGGCGCGCACGAGTTTCGAAATAGTGGCCGTGGAACTTTTTGTTGGGAGGTGGATCCTGTTTCGGTTGCGTCAGTGTATGGCGATAAGTTCGGCTGTTGCCGCTTGAATGTCCGATACAGGTGTGCGCCTGCGCACCACACCACACTACCCGCTCTCGATCGGTGTACCGCATACAGCACAGATACCTTTCCAATGTCCATCTCCAACGAATGCATAATACTTACCTCGACTCTGTTAACTAAACAGTTGCATGTTTGTTTACATTAAACTTGATTATATTACGTTTCACATTCATCATAATTTAAATACGACCGGATTGAATAAGGGTCTTTACAGAGCACGTATTGTGTGCACTACTTTACATTGAGTACCTACATAACCTAAATGTAACTATAAAGTTATATGACTGCAACAGTATGCAACCTTGTCAATCTATAAGTTATACCCTCACGTCTGTCTGACAAAGTAAAGCTTAATATTGTCTGAGATTGTAGGTAGGTACATAACTGTTTAGCCATAAACAACACTGTTCATCATTGCAATAGCTTTTGCTTCAATAAAGCTGAAACTATCGGGGTTAATTAAGATTCCGAATGCGTCGGGTGCGATTCTAAAGGCACATTGAATTGAGCTAAGTATTCTTGTAAAATCAGTATACGTATCAAATAACATGTTTCAAGCACATTTGTTTGCAGTAGGTATTAATTTCTGTTATTCAGACGGAGCGTTAAATTATTTCTTACATTTTAGCGAGTTATTTGAGCTTCCTTACATAGTACCTACTACTTAAAGGTAAAACAGAACAGCTTTCCTCGTCTTTCTGTCTGTTTATCGGCTAACTTAACCTAAACCACATAATGGATTTGTATGTGATTATCGCCGTCACTTAATTAAATAATATCTTTCGGAAGTTCGACCTGGTAATATCTATAAAACATCCACGTGTAGGTCGCTATAAGAAAAAAAATAGGCCATACTAATATTCTATTTATGATGATCACTGTTTTATAAGGTACCTACTAGCTGCGTCCCGCGGTTTCACCCGCGTTAGTTCCGATCCCGTGGGAATATCGGGATTAAAAGTAGCCTATGTTACTCAGAGTAAATGTAGCTTTCTAATGGTGAAAGAATTTTTGAAATCGGTCTAGTAGTTTTTGAGTTTATTCATTACAAATATACAGACACACATACACACAAAAATACAAATCTTTCCTCTTTATAATATTAGTGTAGATGTAGAGTAGGTGCGTCCCGCGGTTTCACCCGCGTAAGTCCCGATCCCGTGGGAATATCGGGATCAAAAGGGTGAATGTAGCTTTCTAATGGTGTAAGAATTTTTGAAATCGGTCCAGTATTTGAGTTTATTCATAACAAACATACTGACGCACACACACACACACACAAATACAAATCTTTCCTCTTTATAATATTAGTGAAGATAGAGCCTTATTAATGCTGAAACGTTCATAGAATCAAAATAGTTTTGTAGGTACCTACCTAGGCAATCATAAACCCTTGCATCCATATATGCAATCCATACCTACCAACCTACAACGTGCATCATGTTAATATACATAATTCTGTCTGTAGTTTTCCAGTATCGATCGGCGCAGATAACTGCCATGTCCTGAGGGTGGGGGGGTTACACCACCCCTCAATCGATTTATCGATAGTGCCCGCATCATGTAGCATAGTTAATTGACAAGAGGGATATGCGCCCCTTCCAACCTAGACAGACTAATTTCGTGCGATATGCAATGGACGGTATTTACTGAATATTGTAATTAGATTTGCCTTGTATACCTAGGAAATCATAGTAATTGAGTGCCCGCTCATGCCTGTAACATTGTTTTAGTAGGGTAGGTAGATAAATGAAGTGTGAAGGATTATGAAAAATTGACAAACTTAAACCTTGTAGGTTACGAACCAACCCCATACGTAAAACAGTAACCTACTGGAAAAAATATGCTAATATGCATTTGGGATAAGTTTAAACACAACTGTTGCACTAATTAGATAAACGTAATGAAATATGAATGAATGAATAAACTCTTTATTGTAACGCGCCAAACAAAGAAAACACACACAACTGAAAACTAGGCGACACAATGGGTGGCGTTATCACTTAGAGCGATCTTTTTCAGGCAACCTTTACAGTAGGTATAAGTACTTTTTGTCGAACTATAAAATATTATTTTGAGGAACTTAATTACCAGAAGTTCTCGATAATTGTCTAGACGCGTTTCAAATTAACGCCTTCGTTTTGGTACGGGTTAAGATTGGTACAACAGAAACAAAAGTGGAGAAAAATAACATCTCGGTCAACCCCCTCGCGGCGGCAGCAAAAAGTACAAAACGATCGTCTCCCGCCGTTCCCAGGAATGCCTGCGTCCCCTTCGTCGGCCCATCGTTTCGTGGGAGAGATTTCCACCACTGGTTTTTGTACACTTATTTTGATTTACGTCCATTTCAAATAGGGAATTCTATTTATTATTAACCCCTGTCACATTGCCTGTGTATATTGTCAATTTCGTTTTGTGTTACATAACGAATCAAAGGCAAATTACTCGTCTGATAATATTATACCTACCTGAATGTATTTAAAACATTGATTTTATTTTAAGATCAACTGGTTATGCAGAGTACTACTTTTCTTCAATAAAAAGAAAAGTCAAAGAGAAAAACATAATAATATTTGTGCAACTATTTCACTAACTTCAATCATCGTCTTACACCTCTGAAAAACTGAAAAATCATAACGAATTCTTTTGTTCAACTTAGATTTAACTTCAAAAGTCCATAATTCGTGAGTCACGTGATTCAAAATGAAAAGAGTACCCATAAAACGCCACTTCCACATACCTAATGCTTATTTATTGTCCCGTGACGTGTGGTAACCAAACCACGAGCACTTGTCGCCCGACACCGAATCCCGCGATAACACGAGGGACGCAGGTTATACCCACGCAACAATAAGGGGAGTGTTTGCTTTATTTTAATATTTATAATGATAAACATTGACGGTTGTATCGAATTTCTGTGGGGGCGTTACACTATCCCGTACAATGCGTTTGTGTTTCTGATTTGTAACTTTTATGTTTCTTTGTCAAACTAATTTATAAATTACTGAACTTAGTTTAAAATTAGTTTGGTGATTGATGGATTGAGTGAGTGCTATTAGTTATTTGTAACTAGGTACTTACCTATATAAATCCTCTTATTGACCTTCCGCAGTTAAAATGCACTGATTTTCCTTGTTGGGTAACTTGTTCTAATGATGCTTAATAAATAGTTTTATTAGTCAACTTGAGCAATATGCTCGATTAGTTTAAAGGAGAACTTTTGGGGAATGAAACGTAATTCGGGAATCCTCGATTGGATTTCTGCTAAAATGTTTTCATAAACCATTGTAGGCGTACTTGTTGACGGAACATTGTTAGTACTTACTAATCGATTTCGTGTATCAGACATCCGACGATGTAAATTATGGAACAGTAATAAAATCCATTATAACCCATATATAGTGCAATAGTCATATTCTTATTTAGATATATACAGATTCACCGTTAAACTTGTTGAGGTGTGTAGAATAAACGTATCATAAAAAGTAGACTATTTTATGAATGAATACATTAACCTTATTGATAGGAAGTAACCACCCTCATATCTTGATTCACCCTCGCGTGACGTTCATAAAGTGGCAATTTAAAAAACAATTTAGTACATTAACTATGCATTTCCCGGTGTCATTAAGATTTAAAATTGTATAAAAATGCGCGTGAGTGTCGATTGTTCTCTAAATTCAGTTCAATTTGATACAAGCGATGGCATGCGGGTGGGGTGCGTTCGTGTTTTTATTTCAATAGCAACCCGGCGACTTGAAGGGTGCCTCTTTGTTTTTTTGTTAGGTTATTAGTATGTTTAAAGGACTATTGAACTGCAGACGACTATAATTGCGATGATTTATTTTAATCGTTTTGTTCTTGATATTTTTCAATCGGTGCCGTAAAAGGCACCAACTTTGCCCGTTTTTTTTATAAAATCGAAAAAAAAATCCTTTTTTTTCTATAGGAACATACATTTTTTATTTATTTGTAAGGTGTATTACGATCATATGGTGCATTACATAACCATTTGAATAAATATATTACACTTTAAAACTATTTTTTTCTTGATTTTGATCGCGGGCAAAATAATCCGCAGTTGTGACCAACATTGCCCACGCCTATTTTTTGACTTAATTCGAGTCCTATTTATACGTAATTCAGATAATATCTAGAAAAATATATAATCTAGGCCTAGTCTTTGAATTTTCGTTTGTAGCATAAGCAGTTTTGCAGTAAAATCAGTGGGCAATATTACCTAGCGATTATTACTCTTTTCCATACAAATCCTAACAAGCTGTTGTAACTCTCTAGGGTTGTCACATGTCTATTATAAGTTTCGAATGTTGCAGAATATCAGAAATGCTGTTTCAATTAGAATTTAGTATTAGAAATAAAAATGTATTATCAAAGTTTGACAAACTAAGTAACTAAGTATGTATTTTTTATAATTTTTAAAAAAAAATATAACGAATCCACTATATTTTGCGAATTACACAGTGACTTATGTTTGTGATTGTTTAGTTTGTTTCAAGAAAACAGTCTAAATGATACATAAAAAATCGATAAGTTGGGATTCTCATTTTTTTTGTGTCGGTTAAAATGAAATTTTTGCAACCCTATGTGCTTTTTGATGAAGGGCAAAGTTGACAAGAATAGGTCTGAACAGTTCAGGGTATCTTTGCCCACCGCCATTACTGTTGTATTTTAAGGCTTAGAATACTGAAACCTAATCAAAAATGCTTTAAAATTGGTATTCTATTACATACAGTAAAATCAACTTTCCAGCGTTTTCGCCGTGACGTAAAATTCACTCTAAAATATCTGAAAAATTTGCCCGCAAAAAACACATCACATTCGACAAGACCTGACAGGTGACTGAACGGAGTTGGGAACCAAGGCAATGCATCGTGTTGTCAGATACATAATCTACTTTTCTTCCAATTAGTAAATATAACCATAACGCTACAATATTTTTCAATTTTAACAGATTTGCTTAGAAACTGCTTTTTGGGCAATGTTTTGGTGTTGGCAAAGTTGGTGCCTTTTACGGTGCTTTACCATGTTAGTCGTAGAATTATCTCTTAATTAAAATATACGATGGCCGCTGATAAGTTCTCGGCCTAAGGTACCTACTTCTAATTATTCTACCTGCTTATGGTTTGTATGGTTGTACGTTTCAGTAGCAACTCATTGAGCAAATTACAGCTCATTAGCCCAGTTGCGCAATATATAACATCTTGTTTTGACTCAACTTGCTCTTCAGGTTAATTATTTAACCTATCAGTTTTTACTCAACGGAAATCATGTAATTTGTTATTATCAGTTCACGGTGTTTTCCTACCCTCGATAGTTGCGGACGAAATATTTAACATACGTTTAAATAATACACACAGGGGGATGTCTCCACTCTCCATGGGAGAGTGGTCTCTACTTCGAGGGAATGTGGGGTGTTTTATTAATTTTCTGATTTAATTGCGGAAGTCGCGTCCTGTTGAATAAATTCTGGTATTGTAGATGGACGCTTTGATTTTAATTAATAAATATGTAGGTACCTATTGTGCGGCTTACCTAATGTATTACATTGGATGAAGAGATGTATATTGATCCACATGTTGCATATGTAGCAGTAACTTCTGCTGTAAGAAATGGATCCAGCAGTTACTGCAGCTTATATTGCATTTGTTATCCAGCTTCAAAAAAAATCCTTCGGTACTTATTTTTCTACAGTTCAGTTTTGATGGAGAGGTAGTATGTAAAGTATTTACGCTTTTGCGGCATGATTCATTAATTAAGTACAACGATTTTAACATTTAAAGTGCCCACTTACTTAGTTAAGTGGTTTGTTAAGATATTTAAGGATTTCTAATGTCGTAATATTGTATTATCAAGGAAATAATTAGGGATTGTTTATTACCAACATGTGACTACACAGGACTTACAGGTGTAAGATAATTTACAATTAAGGAACTTCGAAAAGATTCATTCGGAATAGATGATGAGCACCTGCCTTTACGTATTATCGTTTCCTTATATCTTTATTGGACTGTCGATAGATAGGTACTAGAGGTATATCCACTCATACGTTTCAACCATGTTTTTTTGTATTTGTCACAAATCAACCATCATCAGTATAATCAACCTTCCTATCCGAAGACTTTAAATATACGTCCCTACATAATTTCGGTATTTGATTTGAGCAGCCGTAATAAGAAATGATTTCGTTGCTTAAGTAAAACCAGTCAGGGCCAGTTGGACTCCACTTACCTGAGACGGAGAGGGTCGTTAGAAGGCAAAACAAAGAAAAGGAGTCCTTGCCCTCCCGTAGCCAGAGTAGCCCTCGCCTCACAAAGGGCTGAGATTGTGCGGGCAGGGTGGCGGCGCGCGGAGGGGAGGTGAGTGACCTCGGCTGGGGTGGCCGCCCCCTGCGTCCGCGCACGCTTGGCCGACGGTCTGTGACGTCCCTCATTCCTTCACATAGAAGGTTTTAAAAAAATATTTCATGCTCAGATAAATCTCGGTGCACTGAATAAAAAAATATACACCCATAAGTTTTAATTATTTAACCATTTAGATTACTCTTGGAAAATGTAATAAAAACATAATCAGTAAGTACATGCCCAAATAAATGACGATTTCTGTTGAACTTTTTTGAATATTGTTTTTGTTTTGTTTTAGGTTTAAGACCACATTCACAGCTACTTCTACCTTTGGTACTTCAGTAAAGCTACTACGCAAGTGATTCATAACTCATAACAGATTGCTAAGTGCTTATTCGTATATTTTAGATACTTAAGTAAATTTTAAGAGGATAGTCTCCATTCTCTTTCTCCATACAAACGTAGTTTACATTTTCCTCCCTGGATAAAGACATTAGAGCAAATATGTTTATGTCATAAAACCTATATCTGTCATGACAATGCATCTACCTTTTTATGAAAGAAAGAGAATGGAGCCTATCCTCTTAAATTGTTCAGTAAGACGTGATTCAAATTATAAGAAAAAGTTTCGAAAACGTTTTTCAAAACATATTTCTATTTAGCAGACCACAAAATCTCAAACATCACATGCCCTCATTAATCAATAACCAGTATAATAAGTCTTAGATACCCTAAGACTTATTATACTGGTTATGTTTCCCGGACGGGACGGGTCGATTTCTACATACAAAAATCCCGTGCCATCCCCTCCATCGTCGCCCCGACGGGATTTTTGCATGCAGAAATTGACACGTCGCGTCCGTGAAACGTTACGTATGCGAGACCTTAAATAAGTGATCCATTTAGTTTAGTCTACCAAACAAAATCAGCCAGTAGTGTCTAACATACGTAGGTAGTGTATTACATACGTAGTGTTCGTCTCGTCACTCGCCCCACCTGTGTTCCCGGATGCAGGGGCTCTGCTTCACAATCAAACGAACCCTAACGCTGCCCCTGTCCGTGTCATCAATGATGCCCTCCTCGTAATCACTGACGCAAACGTCTATTTCCGTTGATGGTAGTTCCTTTGGGATTTATTGGTGTTATACTATAATACTTTTTCCTGCGTTTTCTTTAGTTCTTCCAACGCTGAATTTAAGAGTTTCTGCGGGAATCTATTTACAGATCGCAAGTTTATAACAGTCGTTAAGCTAGTTGAAAGTGATTGGTGTAGGTACTACTAAGGAATAAGTATTCAGGTTTCATGTAGGTAGAGCCTTTAAATTAGCCACGATAACAAAAGCATTATACGGCAAGTCATGATAAAGCAGTTATATAAAACATAATTTCCAGGTACGTTGCAATTTTGCATTAAAATGAACTCTATTACAAAGGGTGGTCGGAAAATGATGATTGTTGAGTTGTATTTCATGGTAGGTAGGATTGTAGATGAGTGAGCGCTTATCGTGCGGAGCAGCGGAGACCCTCCATGACCTTCTGATTATTGTAGGACACGTTCGCCCCTCGTGTCCTGCGTGAACTTCGCTCCGCACCTCTACTCTAACAAAAGTCTTATTGCTACGTGAGCTAAATGCGCCCGAGTCTTTTCTTTATTATGCTGAAAATTATACTTGTGTAGGTATTATTGTTTATTGCTAATGAACGCTTAGTAATCAAAACTGATTCTAAACATTTTAAATGAGCAATTTTAAAATTTAATAAGTAGTTTCGTAGCAGGTGTAAGACAATTATTGAATATCTTTGTTTCCATAAACTTTTTAAATTTACACGATTTGTTAACATAGTTACACACATGGTGCCCCCTCGCGACCAAGACCATTGTAACATGGTTGAAACGTCGAGGTAAAAAAATAAATAATAATCCATGATTAAGACCCGGGAAAATGTTACTATTCTTTGCTTCCTCGAGCAGTTAAATAAATAAATATTAATAAATGTTGCACGACGTTACACACAGCGCAATCTAGCCCCAAACTAAGCACTTGTACTATGGGTACTAGACAACGGATATACTACATATTATACTTTTTTTTTTTTGTAAATACATAGGTACATATAATGCATAGAAAACACTGAATATCCCATGTCTTCGGACCGTGGTGAGTCCTAGGACATGTTGGTTTCCTCACGATGTTTTCCTTCACCGTAAGAGCGATGTTAGTAGCGCACATAACTTTTTCTTAAAGAAAAAGACATTGGTGCGCGGTCGGTCTGGATTCGAACCCACGACTCTCAGAATGAAAGCCGGGGTATCTACCACTAGACAGTTTGTGCGACTATTCCAAAATATTATCTAAAAAATACTATAAATACATTTTTAAATTTGTTACTATTTCAATTATTACTTACTATTGGTAGTAGCAACAGCTTCTAACCTTTATAACATTCGTAAGTGCATTAATAATTGTTAGTGTTTCTTTCTTCTTAGGTTTTCGTACCCAAAGGGTAAAAACGGGGACCTCTTTCTAAGACTCCACTGCCCGTTTATTTGTCTGTCACCGAGCAGCTGTTACTCGTTTTCTATGAAAGCTATAGGTATTACAGTTGATTTTTTTTTACAGTTAATGTATTTTTTTTTCATGATGTCAGTTCTGTTATCCGATTTCGTTCCTCAAGTTATGTCTTAAATTCTATTTTTATTTTAAGTAGTTACTGCACTGGGCATTCATACTTCTTATAGTTTCCAAAAAATGTAACAAACGTAATTAACATCTGTAAAGAGTCTACTTATGTGATATTTGTCAATTGAGTGTGCCCTGTTTGGAAACATTTGCACGATTCTCATGGTAGTCGTAATAACGAATGTAAACATGTAACTCCCTCCGCTCGAGTTCACCAAGTCAATCGGTAGTAATATTGTTAGCCACCTCTTGATAAGGATACAGAAACAAAATGGTTAACAGTAGCTACTATATTTTCTAATAAAATGTATTGAAGAGGCTAGGAAAAGGGAAACTAGATATAGATTTTCCATGAAAATCCTGTTATCCCGGTTTCAATTTAATGTTTTGAAAATTTTATCCGGCAATCCGAAAAACTATCGCATTCGTAGGTAGATTGTCTAAATACCGCCTGTCTACATATTTTCTTAGGGTGATTTAATTTTATTATACCTGCGACTAAGTGGTTGGTTGATGTTTGTCGCTAGTCCGCCAGGCAGGGTCAAGGCAAACCAGTGTTTTTTACAAGCTCTGTTCTTTTACATTAGACCCTGACTATCGCGGTTTTGTGTAAAAAATAAGCTTCTAATTTATCCGTGGTGTTCTAGCCCTTTCAGAACGACAAAATTTTTTTTTGATTTTGTTAGACTTTTCGATTTATATGTAGTCTCTAGCAGGTAAAGAGCCCCAGAAAAATAATAAAAAAAATCCAACCCCTACCTATCGCCCTGGAACCCCCCCGCACGAATGTGCGTTCCCGGTTTTATGGTACTAATGCACGTTCGTGCGTTTCTATGGAAATGAGGCAAATAAAACCGATTTTTGATAATTGAAACAAGTATTTATTACTTTTCTTATATAATAATCAGAACACAGACTTTCGAGATCAATATTTATGACATAGAATCAAAGTTATACTAAATAATTGCTACTTAAATCAGTCTTCGACTTACAAAGTTATTTTTTTACGTAGAATATCAAATATTTAACATGATTATCAGTACTTAGTATTATAAATCAAGAAATATAACATAATAATATGAAAAGTAAATAAAAATGCAAAAGAAAATTTGAATGGAATCGAAAAAGTTTCGAAAAAATGTTATGATATGCTAAGAAACAATTTTGGTTCCTTAGGATACACAAGTAGACGTCGCATTTTGTGCACCGTACTTTTGTAGTGACCCTCGTTCTTCTACGTATCTCCTCATTTCTGATTCGATCCCGTAGAGAAACCCCGAGCATAGCTCTCTCCATAGCTCTTTGAGCAACTCTAAGCTTATTCATAAGGCCTATAGTGAAGCACCACGTTTCGGATCCGTATGTCATCACGAGAACGAGGGTCACCGACATAGCGAAACGGATTAGCTCTTTGAAGTGGCAGTGGGCAGGACATATAGCACGGAGAGCAGTTGGTCGTTGGGGCCGAAAAGTTCTCGAATGGAGACCGCGGATCGGAAAGCGCAGCGTTGGACGTCCACCAACGAGATGGACGGACGACTTAGTTAAGGCCGCGGGTTCTCGATGGATGCAGGCCACTTATGACCGAAGCATCTGGAGCGATCTCTAGGCATTCGATTTGCGATTACTTCTAATCTCATACCGGTACGCCAGTACATATTAATGCGTGGATACGGGATACATCCCATCAACAGAAGTATACCGAACAATTTGCGCATCTCTTGACTATTCGTATTTAATACTGAACCGTTTTTACGAAGGTAATATAGATTGGTGCAGTTCGCAAGGTTTTCAAAAAAATCTTCGTTGAAGTATTTTGCAAGATACTGTAATGGAGTCTTTACTTCCGTACTACACGGGAATAATGGATAACCATGAGCCTTATCCGTGAAATCAGTGGCTCTCCAAAGTCTGGACCTATTCGCTTGTCGACGACGGGTGGTCCCACTGTTAGCGGGAGGACAATCAGCAGCAGCAGGTGGTATGTTTTCCTGGTTCCTAGTACGTAATTGATTTATTGGAACATCGAATTCTGGATCACTATCAGTAATAGTGTCGTCAGGCGGATTCTGCAATGGTATATCCTCATCAAGAAGTCGAGGTGGCTGAACTACTGGTTCTGTCTCCTCGTCCGATATCTCCAGGTCTGACTGACACCCATCGCCAAGCAATTCATGCAATAAATTGTCGTCTAGAGGCCGTCCTGTGAATAAAAAATCTTCAATTAGTTGTATGGAACTTCAGCTTCATTAGAACAATTACAAACGACAGCGCAAGATTGTGCGTTCAAAATTCGTGGACACAGTGTGATGTGAAAAACTTTAAATTTTAGAAAAAAAATATCATATTACTGTAGTTTAACATTTAAAGCACCTATTTAAACTAAATCAGTATCAATTAACACATTTTAAACAAATAATTACAATACTTACGTTGGCCGGTGTCGTCCAAAAACATAACCTCCATCTTTGAACACGATTTGACTGGTCACTGACCCCTCACCGCACCGCCAACCCCTTTAGACGCGTGGACTAGATCAACGTACGAACGATCGAGTCCGTTTCGGATGCATGAAATGAAATTCCGCGCCAAAAAAAATTTTTTTTCCTGAACGCACGTTTGGTACAGTGCGTTCTGAAAGGGCTAGAATAGTTGATTTTCAAAGGACAAAGAGATTTTCACTTTTTGACGATAACGATGTGCCTAAGTAGAATATCAGGTTAAGGAAAACGGATTACAATTCGCAAATAGCCATTAATGGAGGTAGGTAACTCACGATGATTACTACCCTAGATCAAGGTGAGCATCTGCGACAAGTAACAATTTTCTTGACAATCACGTCGCATCGCATGTCAAGAGTGTGTCATCAAGTCGTATAAATTTTCCTGCGATGATGTGTGACAGGAGGGTAGTGGTGGCGCGGGGAGGGGCTGAGGGCGCGGCGGGCGGCGCGAGCGCACCCGCCGGGGCCTCTCGCTCGCCTGCGCTGCGCCCGCGCAACCAACACGAACGACGACGGACGATTCGCCTGCGATCTATGACGCCGGTCGAGGGCAACTCTCGGGGGGACTTTTCATTGTCTCGTTGACGTCACCCTGTTTAAAATCTATTACAGCCACATACGGATCGATTATAAAACAGCAAAATAGATACTGCAACCCGTGCGGACATCGTGGGCCGCAGCATCCGAAATGATGACCGAGTACCGTGAAGCCCTTTCTCTAATTAAACATTCCTACTTTTACGATTTGAACAACTATAATACCTGCTGAGAAGTAGGAAAACTAACGGTGCAAAGAATGATGAGTGCGCCTTTCGGATGCACACGTGTGGGACGCGTTTGCGCAAGGCGACTCCCAAAATGCGGACTCGAGCGTCGCCCGTCGCCGTAGTCAACAGATGCTGTACTAGAAATTGTATTCAATTATTGAGATTGCAAGTCATCCTTTATTTTGGAATTATAGACATTCGGAGTTTTAAATTTTAGGTTAATCTATCTCTATATATGTCTATGCATAGATTCCTACGTGGTTATATTATTTCCCTAACTAAACTAATACAACTGAGATGAAAATATTTAGAAAGTTTAAAAAAAAATCATCTTCATCGTCGTCTTAAATACCTGCCATTCAGGAGCATGCAGCATTGAGATGGAATATTGATTTGGCTCAAAAAATGAATGGAATTATTTCTATGCGTGCTTAATCTGAAACGATTCGAGGTATGCATAGGAAAGATGTGGAAACGAACGGGAAAAATCACGTTTTATATGGATGCCTTCGAATCACCTGCGCCTTCGATACACGTGGAACGCGGCGCTTGCGCAACTCGCCCGCGCTGCTTTCCTTACGGTCACTACCCTTCACGCAGGGACAGTTACCAACGCTTGCCCACGAGGTTCTTTGTGATTGAATCTTTGGAGTTTCGAGAAAAATATTTTTATTAGAAAGGCTTGAGTAAACGGACAAAAACTTTAACAAAGGCAATTGAAGGAAAGATTTAGAAAACTATGTATCTACCTACCACAGTAATCATTGCTAAAGGATAGGTATCATTGTATAGACCGAAGTTTAAGCACTTATGAGGTGTACTTATCACGCTGTTATAAAACCATTTTTGCAATGGAACTTAGAACTTTCCATTGAATCATTTAAATAACATGATATCATGAAATTGTAAGAAGACTCCAGTCAATGCATCAGCGGCTTGCTTGTCATAAGACTCAGTATTTCATATTTTCAGGACAATTTGCTAATTAAACTTTTTAAATTCACACGATTTGTTAACATAGTACATTTTCCCGGGTCCTGTCCCCTCGCGACCAAGACCATTGTAACATGGTTGAAACGTCGAGGTAAGAAAAATAAATAATGATATGCGATAAAGACCCGGGAAAATGTAAATTTGCTTAGTGCATGGCGTTCGGCAACCCTTTAGCTAGATAAGTATTCATTTAGGTATTAATTTTCGATTTCCCGCAAATGTTTTCTGTCGGTTAATTTCGGGGATGCTAAATTGCTAATGCATAAATACTTACATAAAACTTAAATAAAGTGAAGGTCATCATTATCATATAATGGCAACGAACTGAACTGTATGTCACGTCACGGTTTGTCGCATGGAACGGTGACAGAATCGTTATGCAACATGATTTAAAACTAAAGTTGTCTCCGAATTCTTTTTCGACCAAAACTTTGCAGTTTGTGTATTCGTACAAATTAATACGACACGTTATACCTACCTACTTTATTGTAATTTTGATGACACTATTTTTATAATGAGTAAGTAATCCTAATATTGCTGATATTATTTCTGTTGTATTAATAATTTCGTAATTGTTAAATATTGTCTGCCAAAGTGTATTGCTGATGCAGGTTTTCGTCCTCGCACTCCAAAAGATTTATAATTGTGTTGATGTTTTGAAGAATTGAATCATTGACATAATATTTGAGTAGGTAGGTAGATATACCTATCGGCATTTATCTATATTTTAATTGTGGTCGATGAAATAGAGTATTAAATTCAAACCTGAAATGATTTAACAAAAAAGTCAATTTGTGTTTGAAACCACAAGTCGTTAGAAGGAATTTTGATACTAATTAATCAGTCAATCGTCAATTATATCGTGTAGAGCGTAGTACACGTTTATGGCATACACATAGTAGGTGAGGCCCTTACAAATGTTTTCGTGAGTTGTCTTTGTCTATCTATTATCTTCTGGGACTTCTGAGTGCCAAGACGAAAATTTTGTCCCAAAACCCAAATTATAAAAATCACCGATACGCGTGTCGTGGTAGGTCGTTGACCTTATGAGGAACCACCCTGATTTCACATTTTCCATCTCCGTCTAACAAACGTTGATTGTATACTGCCGTGTCGTTCGTTTGGATCATTCTCACGCGCGCACGCAGCAATACCGAGAGATATCAAAAAGTTCTATCCCTCTCTAGGAAATAGCAGTATGAGCGTATGGCAGAGCAGAGCCTTTGCCCGCGACATGCGTGGGCCTCAAGGTCTAACATCCAGTTTTCTGTTTAATATTTTTAAACCAAGCTAAGTTTTGAAAATAATACGTAGGTACCTATGTTACCTCTACAATAAATGTAGGTTCCTTACCTACCTTATGTGGTGATCAGATTAGTCGAAGTCTACTTATCAGTTTCAGATACAATATCGAAGATTAATGTCAGGATTGAAATCGTTTACCATCTATACTAAGCACTTCGGTCAATGAAGTTTAGTCTATAAAGTAAGCAAGTAGAGCAGAGCAATTGAGTAAAATAGTCTATTTATCAGGGATGAATTATTTTTGAAATATGAGGTGGAAAAATGGCACGTTTTGAATCAGCATCGATTTGAATACGATTAATTTAAACCATTAATAAATTGGAGAACGATGGAGGAGGCCTTTACTCAAAAAGAGGTCCTCGAATGAACGATTTTTTAAAGTTTTTATAATTAGTTTAATTTAATTTTTATCTATTTAGTTTTAAACTTATTATTATTACGTGTTTTATAAGTATCATTCATAGGATAAATAAAGGCTAAAATATAATAAATATATAAATTTAAACCATTAAGAATGTAGGTTTTTTATAAGGTTCTTTAAATAACCCCCCAGAGGAGAAACTTGTTTTTTTTTTAATTATTTAGTAAAAAATACGATGAAACATATTATTCTTTGGCACTGTAGAGGTGGATACACGATATTATAATAACGATAAACATAAAAAATGTGTGTGTTGCATGCGCAACAGTAGGGACATGTAGCGTTAGGTAGGTCTCGTAGATCTCTATTTTAACTTCAATAAGTGCTTGGGTAATTACTTTATTTGGAATAAAAGGCACCCCCACGCAAAATTTTAGACTCCTAGCACTTGTAGTTTCTGAGATTTCGTGATGGATGAGTCAGTCAGTGATTTTCGCTTTTATATATATAGATTGTAGTAACATAGTTTTTTTGCTTATTGATATACTTTTCTTGTAATTTTCAACATTTTACGCTCTAAACGTGCCGGAGTCATATTCCAAGTCCTCTTACACATCTGATATCCTAAACTATCCCTGTAGCGCATTTGCGAAATGGCACGCTCTTAAAGTAAACTTGCAATCACGTTTTACAATCATTGTAATCAGTTGAAATGTGGTTAAAATGTGTATTCTCAACCGTAACTGATCCCTCTTCACAACGCCTCCGCCAGCCACCGCACCGTTCACTTTGCACCGTGGAAAAGTAGTAGGAAAGGCACACTTTTTTCTAGCACCTGCTTGTCGCCCCATTCTTTTTAATTTATTTTGCCGCTCGAGGCTCTGAGAACGCAACGGATACCGCTACTCTTATTCGAATTTGCTCGAGTTAATTTTCTATTCACAGGTAATTTTATACAGTTTACTCGAGTCTTAGAGAGAAGGTTACAGCTTTTAATAATTGCTTATGTACATACATACAACAAAGGTAATTTATTCACACGTATTCGTTTAGTATTAAAATTTTTGTAGAACGATTCGTGAATAAAATCATGAATAAGATGCTACGGCGTAGCACTTATTCTGGCTAGGTTTTGTTTGACCATTATCTCATCTAATGGTACCTAAGCCTGTAATGTAGTACCTACTTATGATACCTTCAAAAGCTTTCAATGGCATTAGATCCGACTCGTCTACCTTTAGTGGCTACACCGGCCAAGTCAGAGTCGAATCACGGCCCAGTCCGCTTGACTATACGACTTCAGCTGGTAGATATAATCCCACCTAGGAGGAGGAGTTCTAAAGCAGGGGTTCCCTAACTTATTTGAGTCGCGCCCCCTTTCGACCATAAAAAGAAATCCGCGCCCCCCCCCCCCCCCCATCCTCCAGTCCAGATTATCAGGTCAGAATAAAAATGGATTTAATAACAAAATAAGTAGGTAAGTCAAAGTCATACAAAAAGTATTTGGTAAGAAGTACTAAATACCTTTTATAGCCCCCTCGAGGTTGGCACGGGGCCAGGCTAGAAGCTGATAAAGTTCTTAATATTCGCCTACTGAGGCATCAATGAGGTTCTTGACAAGCGTCAATTTCAAATATTTTCATTGATCGTATCGAGCAGTGGAATGCATTCTCTCAGCGATCGCAGGTTTTTCTGCACAGGTGGCCCGCGCCCGCCTGGAAAGGTCTCTGCGCCCCCCCTGGGGGGCGCGCCCCCCACTTAGGGAACCACTGTTCTAAAGGAATAATCACTTTTGGTAACCCGTATTATCTATATAGTTGATAACTATGCAGTACATTACTGCTTTGACGTATCGCCGTAATCACCAGTGACTACATAAAAGCAGTAATGTACTGCATATTGGCCATTAAAGTCAGTATTCAACTAGATAGATAATACGGATGCATGTGTTACGTGAAGGACAATAGAGTTAGTATCGTACTAACGAAGAACACGAGTCCTGTAAAAATACCTAATTGGGTATTAAAGGTATATAAGGAGTTTCTTACAAAACTCTTTAAATTCAATAACATCGCATAATTGAAGTTCTTGTAATATATGTTCTTTAACCGATAATCATCCTGAACACAATGCCACAACGAGGATACTTATTAGGTAATCTGCGTTAGGTAGGTAGGTTGTAGTGTAGTCATGGCAAATAATGTAGGTAGACGCTTCAAGGTCTCACGTTATGCGGTGGTGGCGGGCTGAGATTATCTCCATTTATCTACCTACCCATACATTACGTTACGTACTATAGGTAGAGGTAACTAAGATCATTCGTAGAAAACACTAAGATTTTTCATTATGTAGATATCGTAATATTGAATGTCCAGCTCTATACTTCGTTTTTTAATAGTAGGTACATCTTCCTGAAAAAAAATGTCAAATACATAATGAAGTTTGCTTCTTTGTATTTGGCATTTTTTCTTTAGTTTTAGATTATAGTCTGAAATTAAACAAACGTACGTACGGTGACTTAAGCTTGTTTTACAATAATCCGGAGTCGAAAACGACGTTTCCACCAGAGATATGCGAGGATGTGTTCTTGAGAATCAATAATAGCTCCGTTTATCTAGCCCCGCTTAGTTTAGCTTAGGTAGAAATGGCTTAGCAGACCGAGGCTAGATAAATAAAGTTATTCTATTCTATCTCTGCCGAACCGCTACTTTCTTCTTATTTTTGTGTAGTGGTGTGGCTGTAGTGTAAGAGTTTTCAGGTCGTCCTAACACCTTTAACTTGACCTAAAGTCATTAGGTCAAGTTAAAGGTGTTAGGACGACCCGTGCCATCAGAGATAACAACCGGGACCGACTGCTTAACATGCCTTCCGAAGCACCCTAAGATTTTTAATGCCACGTAGGCTAGTTCACAATAACAGTTCCTCTTTCTGTAAACTAGCCTACGTTAGAGAGTTAGAGATACAACTCAATACACGATGAAGCAATACAAGAACCTACTCTTTGATAGTTTCGCCGAATCGTAAAACAAAGCTATAAAATGATCCTAAAATTGAATAGCAGAATCACTTCATACAGTCGCAGAGTAATTTGTAGTAAAGATTCTAGGCAGTTAAAACGTACACGAAAGTCGTAGACGGATAGATCCATCGAGTTTCTATTTCATTATTCCTAAATTGAGTAACTTGGTGCCAAACGTAGTGAAAGAGAATAATTAAAGCCGTGTATTAAGTGAAAAGTAATTGGCTTTGAATTCAGTTGCAGATTCCATTAAATCTCTACTCGTGAAAAGATGAAAGGAGGCGGTATCAACTTATTTTTCGATAGATTATCTATACAACAGATTTTGTTTTGATAGGTATAGCGCGTTTCATCTTTAATTACCTATGCCGTCATGTTGGTAGCAAAAGGGGGCACACATTTTACCACTTTGGAAGTGTCTCTCGCGCAAACTATTCAGTGACATTAGAAACCTCAACATCATTTTTAAAGACCATAGATACCCCACACGTATAGGTTTGATGAAATTTTTTTTTGAGTTTCAGTTCTAAGTATTGGGAAACCCAAAAATTTAATGTTTTTTTCTATTTCTGTGTGAAAATCTTAATGCGGTTCACCGAATACATCTACTTACCAAGTTTCAACAGTATAGCTCTTATAGTTTCGGAAAAAAGTGGCTGTGACATACTGACGGACGGACAGACAGACATGAAGAATCTATAAGGGTTCCGTTTTTTTGCCATTTGGCTACGGAACCCTAAAAATGAACAATAATCTACATTATTCGATTATTCGTCTGTTATAAATAAATTCTAAACTTTAGTATTATTTAGAACTAGCTGTGCCCGCGACTTCGTCAGCGTTTTTCGAACATCTACCCATTGCTGTGCAAAGGTCTACACTTAAACGAACGACCAGGAAAGTACTGAGCAAAAGAGAATCATGGCAGAGTTTGTTTAAGTGTGATTTTTGCACATCGGTATGTAACTTGTTACATGCTTATTCACATTATTATAAGAAGTGTCAAAAATCTATAAAAGTTGAAACTCGACTTCGAAAAAAAGGATAAAAAATAATAATAAGCTTGTCTACATAATGTACAAAGCAACCGACTTATTTGTTATGTAATCTGAAGTCGGGCAGCTTAACTAAATGCAATATTTTTTTTACTTGGGTAATGCCCCTTATGTACCGTCAGGCCACTCTCGGGGCAAATGACCCGGTTTGTTGGGCTCCCTACCACAGTTTGTCAACTAAACCCCAACGGCGTCCCTCGCTTCTCAAGTGTAGAGGCCAGTGGGAATTCCTCATGGACTACATCCGTCAACCCCGACAACGGCGGCCTTTCCAAGCCTCATCTCTGCCCGTCTCATGGCTCCCAAACCCCCCCCCGCCCCCCCCGGGCTTACGGGACATCTGGAGGGTAAAACGTAACGTCGTGCCCGGGACTCGGGACTCGAACGCGGTACCCTCGACTCGGAATCCACACTCTGCCGCAGCTGCCATCGTGCCTCGTAAACTACATGCAATCTGCATCTACCCAGTTAAACGACCCGATTTTTTTCCCTTTTTCATGCATTTTCGACTGCCACTAAAAATATCAAAATTGTAACCGTAACTTTAATAATTGAGTTTTCTGATGAGACTTTCTCATCAGAGAAGTTTCAGGTGGTCCATCAATTCGTACCGAGTTCTTTATAAGCTGATTATATTGATGGAAGTCCAAAAATTAGTAATTTACTGCATTGTGGGATGCTATTCTGCTCATCATTCCGAAGGTTCTCATCAGATCTTCACCAACAATTTGTGGGACCAATTCGAGACTCTCACTTTCCAAATCTAAAAAGAATATTCATATGCTGGAGTCCGGCGTGAACATATCCCCATACAAACAATATGCGGGTCGAATTGAGATGATCCTCTTTTTAAAAGTCGGTTAAAAACAACCATCATAAATTTCCGTATGTCCGAAAGATCCGAATATATGGAGAGACATAGTTATACGGTATTTTAAAAATTACCAGATATCCGGCTTTTTTAATTACGTGCCGGATATCCGGCTTTTTAATTACCTACCGGATATCCGGTTTATCATGTGTTAATTCAACACAACATACTTCTTCAATACAACATTCAAATTAATTAGGTAAAAGTAGAAATAACACTTTATCCGGATAACCAGATTAAATAACCGGATAAAAAGTAGCCTATATGTTAATCGGGGTATAAAGCTATCTGCATACCAAATTTAGTTAAAATCGGATAAGCCGTTTCTGAGATTAGCGGGCACAAAGGCACACACAAACAGACAAACAGATAAACAGATAAACAGACAACCAGAAAAACAGAAAAATGGGTTCTACTGCGTTAATAGATACACATACAATTTATATTTTTTTTATATCTTCCAAAAACAGACACCGCTGAGTTACGATTTTATTATATGTATAGATGTATAGATTGAATAAATATGAAGAATATTTAGGTTCACAAATGTAATGGATAACCGCAAATACGGAAGGGTCAAAAGCGTGGCTATTTTTTGTTGGATTTGGCCTTTAGTTTGTAGAAAATTGATTGTTTTGAGGTCGTCCGCTATTATTCCCAATGAACGTTATTATGTGCATAAGTAAATAACTAAACATTTGCTTTCATCAGGCGAAAGGCAATCCTCCGATCTAAGCACTGGGACACAGAATTGCTATGCAGGCTAGACTTCTACAGCATCTCAAATTCTAGTATTTTCACTTCTTTTCCAGATAGAAGGTCTACATATACTCGTAGATTGGAGCTACGAAAAGTAAGGCTCTATTTTATCAATTTATATTTGACCTAATGCCATTTCAAAAAAAAGGGTAAAATGAATTGATAAATCTTTAGGATACCTTTAAATATATATATTTTTTTATGTAAATAGGGATTCCTTTTTAAATTAAGCAATATAGCAAAATAAATTCAAATAGGTACCTATCTATTTTTATTTAACGTAAGTACCTCAGGTTTTATATGTATAGTTTAAATCGAAAGCTCGAGACTCCGTGATAACAAATACATAAAATGGTAAGGCCGGCATCGATACTAGACCAGGAATATCACACTATTTCGATAAGTTGCTTACATCACAACTTTTTTTATGTACCGTCACAATTATGTTAAAATTCAATGTGTGAGTTAGCTTGGATTTGAGAACAGAATGCAATAAAAATCAGTAGGTAGGTACCTACGTATATATAATACAACAAACCCCAGGTTATAAAATGACTGTAACGTTCAACCGCTGATTGGTTAGGAAGATTGACGACGCCGCCGTTTCACAAAGTGAAATTTCAATAAAAAATCTAGGTAAAGATTGCGATGAATTGCAGTATCGTGAAGAATGAGTATGCAATAGATACCTAGAGTGACGCAAAGGTTTTGTATAAATCTAACTATAATAAATCGGACGCTATAATATAATCCATAGACGCTCATCATCTTTATGTACACCTTCACATATGCACCCGGCTTATGGGCATAATAACTAAATCGCATATTTTATTATCTCCATAACGATTTGTTTCTGAATAGTAATAAGTTGGCTCTTTTTAAAGGTTTTATAATAATTCTGTAATTTTTGGGATTTTTCATTGAGCAAATAATCTGAAAATTAAGAGAAATCTCTATACTTAGATTTCTCTTAATTTTCGTTTCAAACTTTAACATTAAATTAATGTTCATTGGTTATTTATAAATAACATAGTTTTGATCAATTAACTTTATTATTTTAATTACTTAATCAACAATTAAATAAATTAGATAGGTAGGTACTAATTGAATATAAGGAAAGATTAAATCGACTTTTAGAATTGTAACAAAATACATAGGTAGCTAATGATGGTGGGTAAGTAAGATCTCAGCAGCGATCGATGGTGACCTTGCTGCGTGGGAAGTCGCGCTAGAAATCGGCCCCTTGCGCTTACGCAATCGCTACAAGAGCGCGGGCGTAGCCTGGTGCCGTACCTTCGCAGTACGCACATACACCACTATAAAATGAACTGTGATATCCTGCCAAATATATATAACTATTATTCTCATTAATGATACCAAATACTTGGCCCATTCAGTCTTGGTAGAGTCCAGTAATAGCGTAATTAATCAGACATCACAACTAGCTAGCTGGTTTGAAATAAAAATCATTCCTATTTTTTTATCACCTGCAGGATTCGCACCTGTGACTAGCAGTATTCCGTTGCACTGCGTTAGTTAGACCAATCGCCGTATTTTGAAATTTCAGGTTGAAATACTAAAAAATTGTATCATTACGGATTTAAGATATGAAAAGCAAATTTGAATCCTTAAACGGAATATCCTAAGATCCGGTAAACAGTTATTATAGAAAATGATACTTAAAAACAATATTTTAAACTTTCGTAGGTACTCGTAGCTGTTTCTCAGACAATTCTCAGACAAAAATTTAAAAAATAAAAGTTGTAGAAATCGTTGCGACGATGATGTGCCCCGGAAATTATTTAGGGTTAATCGATTTACAAGTAGTAGAGTGGAGGTTTCGTGAGGCAGAATTAGTGATGAGTCGTGCTGTAACGGGATGCTCTCTAAATACTTACTGAGCCCTATTTTACAAACTTTTCGATTATTTAAAAAAATACTCGTAGGCGTATACAGGGTGTTCCGTAATGAATGGTTAACCCGGCACGTGCGTATGCGGGGCCAAGGCGTGGATCCACCCCCTGAATTTCAGTTTCCTATTCCAAGCCGTTTGAGCTCTAGGCCATTTTTTGTGAATTTTTGAAAATTTCTACCTTTTCCCACATTTATGGGTATCACGTCCACAGTTTAAGTCATAGCACCATTTTTTTTCTTTTAATATCTTCCCTAATAATAGTGTTTGTAAATTGCATTTAAATAATTTCGGTAGCTGGGCGTAATAAAGTACAAGACGTCCCTAAACATCAATTTTAGTTTAATATTTTTTATCTGCCAACTTTGAGCACCTGTGGTGTAAAAACAAAGTGCAGGACCTATGTGTTCAACCATTTTAAAAACTAGCCCACATTATGAGGATTCTAAAACAGTAGCCAAGTACGTACTTTAGATCATGAAATTTCTGAGATATTGCCATTCGAGTATCGAAATAGGTAATTTTAGTTACAAAATCTCAATAGACAGTTTGTTAAAAAAAGTTTCATTTTTAATTAAAATTCTTCATCAGGGTTTGCGGGAGATTAAATTCATCAACAAACACTGAGAAACATCAAGGTAACAACGACGCCAACAACAGTAAAAACACCAACAACAACCAAATCCGGAACATTCGACGAAGCAAAATCCGTGAACGTAACGTTACTATCCATTTTACCACTGGCGCAAGTACATCTTTAGTTGGCGCCAGTTGTAAAAATAAATCGCGCCTTTATTCTATTTATCTAACTTTTATTATAGAACTGTGCCCTGCGGTTTTATCCGCATAATTCCTGATTCTGTCTGAATTTTTAAAAATCCTTTCTTATCGGATGCCTCACATAAAAAACACTCTCCAAACTTCAATTTTCTACAATCAGCGGTTTAGACGGTGCGTTGATCAGTCAGTCAGTCAGTCAGGACAAAGCCTTTTATAGTTATAGATTGAGACTAGCGTTCAGTATATGTCTTCGTAGTAACAAACATTGAATAGAAAAAGATTCCTTATGATACCTTCGACAGGTGTCTCTGATACGAGTCTTACTGATAAGTTTGACATGATTTATCAAGATATCGCACTCTACTCGTATTTTGCCAACGATGAAATTAAGCAATACATTCCACGACGACCGGTCGCAATTAATGCAATTTGTTCTAATGTGATCTTAATGTTATTGTAACTTATCCTTATTGGAATCGAGGAAATAATTGCGAATACCTAATGTTGTTGCAGTAAAATATTAGGTGACTCATTGAATAATTGCTGGTAGTTATGTCATTTGTATAATACCAATAAGTAATATAGTTTCACTTGAATAAAAACAATGATTTGAAAACCTATAGGACTTATAATTTCTTTGTACCAAATAAAGAAAATCATTTGTGAATTCCAATAAAAAATGTACATATTTTTTAAATTGGCTGTCCTGAATTGGGGTCAAAGACTAATGAAAATAATCATACAAACACAAAGATTTTGAAAAAAAGGTGCGGATATTATATTGTCGATCCGTAGTTGCATTTTAACATACCTACAAAATTCTAATTTACACTTTGAATTTACCGTTTAAAGTAGATAAAAAAGATAGTAACTATTTCAAGTTTCAAAGCGTAATTAAAAGCTTTAAATTACCTAATGCTCTTTATTACTTGGTAATAGCAAAGCGTAATTAAAAGCTTTAAATTACCTAATGCTCTTTATTACTTGGTAATAGAATTAGACACTTATTTATATCTTAAACCGAAGATATTGTTGGCGAAAAACTAATTTTTTTTCACTGATGCTCAATTTTATGGGGCGTCCTCCCAATAACCAATTGAGTTGGTACTAGCATGACTGGCCCCGATTACACCCGCAAGCGTTTCTGATAAATAATCGAATCATCCAATTTGTACTCACTACACCTTAAATTAATCGGTCATTTACGGTACATAATTATTAAGGTGTAATCGTTGTATCTGATAATGTGCTCTCAGAAAGCTTTAAAAAGTTTAACAGCTAATAATCTTCCTCGCAAATATATACTTAATCTACCTATATTCCTTAATTTACGTATTCAGAGAACTCGAATTTGAAGCCCTTTTTGAACCTTAGTCATAAACCAAGGTGAAACCTATAGGAACTTGATTAGTCAGAATTGAAAATGGTGACTAGTGTCACCCGCTGTCCTTCTCGGAACTGGGAGGTGGTCGAGGAATCAGGCCGTCCGCGTCCTCAGTTGCTACTGACACACTTAGCGAGAATCCAATACGATAAAACCTAAACAGCATGCTTATGTAATGATTTGCTATCGGTTATAGTTTCTTAGAGCTTTAAAAGACATATCTTTTTAAAGTTAAAGATTTAGAAATTATTTTATTGAGTCGATTACATCGTGACAATTTATAGTACGGATGTAGGTACATCATAGAGATTCCCAATAAAGAAAGGATGATGATATGTCTAGCTAAACGCACTCTAACACAGCTTGCAACTAAGCACCTACTCCAAGAAAAAGTATAATGAGAACTGCGTGTCCGAGGTCCGTCGCAGCATCCGGGACACATTCTCCGTCGCTGTATGTTATTGCTTGCTGAGATATCTAACAGTACCCAGCGAAAATTGAGCGTCCGAATCGAGTCATTGAACCGAAACCCAACCGTTATCCGCACTGATTTCTAGCAGGACGGCCGGGCCCTTCAACCACCTACTATTATAAACTCAAAAACTGACTGTGGGTGGCATAGAACATGTATTTAACGTCACTGTAGACTCACTACTGTTGTTTGTGAACGATCAGCTAACAATTTGTTGTATTAACATCAGGTATGCGTATCGGAAACGTTACAATCTTGTATCAGTGTAAACAATGAATGATGATTGAAGTGGCGATGATTAAAACCTCGCGCGAATGTGATCTTATTTTAGGTTCTTTTATATTAAGCACCCATATCCGTGATGCCTTCATTTTACAATTTAGAATAATGTACTTTTGTTTATAAATTAGAAGATATATCAATTTTTCTTGTATTAACTACAGACTGACTCAGTAACGCTCTTGACAAATAAATATATAAAACCTATTGACTTAAGAGGACAGTCTACCTACTCTTTCTCCATACAATCGACTGTTTCCTCTCTGCACTAAGACATTAGAGCAAATATGTATAAACCATAAAACCGATATCTGACATGAGTAGGGGTATCTACGTTTTGGTATTTTTCATTTTCTAATTAGAATAAAAATTAAAATTAAAAAAATAGAAAACGAAGAAAATCAAAACCCCGACGTTTTGATTTTCTTCGTTCTTCGTGGTCATGGCTGATATAGGACTTATATGGCATAATCATATTTTTTCTAATATCTTTATCCACGGAGGAAACAGTCGACTACGTTTGTAAAGTTTGTATGGAGAAAAGAGTAGGTAAACTGTCCCCTTAACTAACATTTCTTAAAAGCATGCAAATGTATATGGAAAAGTTTACGTTTTCCAATAGCATTTTGTAGGAATGGAGGACGCAGCAAATGGTTTGCTGAAAGTTACTTTGTTAAAGTGTACTAAAGGAAACAAAGTAAAAGCAAACATGCATGTTAATGCATCTTGAGTATCTATCTAATAAATAATAATACATTATTTATGTAAAGACAAAAACCCTAGATGCGTTGCTGTAAGTGAAAACTATGTTCTAAAATTTCCATTTGGGTTGTAGTTTCCTAGAAAGATTTACAGGGATTTGTAAAAAGCTTGCAGTACATTAACGTTAAACCAAGCACCTAGTGCTTTTGAAAATGCTTATCTACTTAGTTAGACTATTACTAACATCCACCTTATTCTGACTTCTCTTTAAATATCGGGAGTTAAAAAAATCCATGATTCGAGGAAAGCTTTTCACGATATCATGGCCACACTAAAGTGGCTTTGCGATACATAATATATTTGTCTGTGGGTACGTAGGTACCTTATGGATATAAAATATTGTAAAGACTGCACGCACGCCTTAGCCTCGCTAGAAAGCCACAGGATTTCTTTTTGTTCGCAGCTTTTACAACTCGCGTAGTTTTTAACAGTTACCATCGCTTGACCGTTCACCGTGCCGTTACAGAAATTTCGCTTATTCATTGGACACTCGAAACAACTAAACTTATTAAATTATGTCTATGTACAATTGTACATATTCTGTATATCTAAACTATCTTACGATGGTTAAGGCTTAAAGTTCTTTTCGGAACAATCGCTGCCTAAAAGAATTATACTTACTCTAATACAACAGCAACTACTACTAGCTACTAGTGCAATTATTTCGATACAGAAGATGAATATGTAATTATTAATTAAAATACCTACATATATACCTACCAACTTTATTTTTAGTATAACCTTACCTATAACGTTAATTCAAACGTGTTATTAATTAAAGTCATTTAAAAATAGAACAATGAGATTCAATTAACAAATTGCATTTCAAATTCTACATTCTGTTTGAAAATATTTAAATGTTTGTTATTTTCGCGACTGTGACCTAAAACAGACCTTAAAATGCGGCACCTTTATTCCGTAGCATGTTTGTTATTAAGGGGAAAGTATGTTGGCAAGCTTTTATGCACCAGGCCGCCTGAAACTGGGTCAGCCGGCTGTAAGGACTTCAGCTAACACTGGCACGATGACCTAGGTCAGGTCAACACTGAATTATAGGTAGCTCTCGCTTCAACCAATCAATATTTCACTAGCTTTACATCGGGCAGGTGCATATCGTTTTCAATATGGGAGTTATTATCATCATTCCGTATTAGCAACACGGTAGAATTAGTTCTGCTCATAGTATCGGTTTTCCAAAGATTTTAAGTATATTCAAAACACTACATCATTAAGACTAATTAATAATGTATTTTTTTACTGTATTAACGGCTACGATCTTACTAACATAGAAATTAAATCAACGTGATATAAGTACAAAGGTAAAATCGGACAAATAATAATCATTGTAGGATAGGGGGTTTATTTATTCAGTTATTTACCTATGTATTTATTTACATTTATTTTGGACTTGGTTAATGTGTTATTCAAGTGTGTAAACTGCAGTAGATTACTGAATACCGAGTATTATCAATTGTATTAAAACTAAATCGGTTTACTTCGTTGTCCTATGTTACTATTCTGTAACTGACGTTCTTCGGCATCATATAAATAATACTGTTCTTGTTTCACATCTCCCAATATCTCCTTGATTGATAACCTAGTAGGTATGTAATTCATAAAATTCTCATGTGCCGAGATTATGTTAATTATGACCTTGAAGGACTGTCATTGTTATTGATTCGGTTATCTGCTTGGGGTTAAATATTTTATTTTTGAATGACATAATAATCAAAGTTGTTCAATTTCATCCTTTGCATTAGTTACAATTTTGTGTGAGATTTCGAGATTTTGATAGCATTACGCTACCAATTAAATGTAACTAGATGAGATAAATGAATGCGGAAGTATAAAAAATGTAGATGATTTCCTAGGCTCCTGTGAACCTCTCACGGTGTGCTCGCTCCCAGGACGCCATTGCCGTGTTCGTGTTTTCCACGATTCGCTTTTGAAACTTTCTAACCCTGTGTCGGAGTGTAGCAGCAGGGAGGGGCGCGCGCGGGTGCCAGAGAGAGGGTACCGACCTCATTGCCCATTGCCACTCCTCCCGCCGAGGCGGCAGGCCATTTTTATTAAAAATACTTCCGAGTAACAACAACGCGCGCGGTTTTTTTTTTCAAACCCTGAACTTGCCTGATTTCCATTACTTATCTACAATTTCAATGATGTAAACAGTGACTTTAAAAAAATACGCCGATGAACAGAACTTCTGCTTATTTGGAATGTTTAAAACTTTAGTGATTGTCGAAGTGGAGTTTTGAACTTTAAAAAATTAAGTGCACCCCGCGTTCTATTTTCCGTGTGAAGTCGGGTGGGTTCGGCTGCGAAAAGTGGCGGCAATCGGCCATTGTCGGCGGAGATCGCTTCGAGCAGGGCGTCTGGCCAACCCCGTGCGTGCAAAACAGAGACAGACAACACTGCTGACATGGCGACAACAAGAATGGATTGATGTTTTTCACGTGGAAAATTCAACCCTTCATTTATATCTGTGTGAAGGTATGTCAATATAATGAATAATGCGCCGTAAATAGATTACAACATTATAAGAGGTCGCCTCCGTCGTCGTTTCGCTATGTTTCTGTAGATACCGTGCGATAATATGAGTTTAGAGGTGGTGTATGGAAAACTGAATTATCCATTTTGCAGGATTTCAATTTTGTTTTACAGCATTTTTATCATATTTTTTTTATAACAAAGATTAAAGATTGGATTAATAATAAGTATTAGGATCATACTGGTAGTGATCTTATACTTGTAGTTGGTACTGATCTACCATTAAGGACTCGTAGCCTTGATAAATCTAACCTAAAAACGTTCAACCATAGCAAGGGGTAGATAGAACACGATACGATTGAGAAGATTAGTTCTGATTGCTACATTTTATTTTTGGGTATCCTTTTTTGACTTTTAAATCTGAAATCATAAATAGAATCCTGTTAAGGAACTATAAATAGTGCCGAGATGTAGGTAGGTTAGCTCGTATGAGGCGGCGCTTACGGAGGGTTGATAATCTTAGTTGGCAGGATATAAAATCGATAGATAATATAAAATAAATCAATATTTTAGCGTGCAGGGTGCGGTGTATATCCGCTGCCGCCATTTCGATGATGACGGCGTATTTTTTGTGAGATATTCGAGTCGCGGAGCGAGTGAGTGCTCGTCGCGCGGGGTTGCGTTGCGGGCTTGCGGGCTGCGGCCGTCAGTCGTCGGGTGAGCGGGGTGCGACGTAAACGCGGACTCGGACTATGGCGGAAGGGCTGATCCTCATTCCCATAAAAGGGTCGAGTTGATTGTGGTGCGGATACGTGTGGTATGTTCCCTTATGTTTGTGCAGTGATATAATTATTCTGAAACCGTGCTTATCGCGATCTATCAGCGGATTTAGTGTGGATATCGGAGGTAATAATGCCATTGTGATGACGTAATGTAACGCGCTCGACTGGGTGCGTAGTAATAATTTGAGCGCCCGTTTATGCCGCGATAACGTTGTGGTCAGCACCTGTGGATGTGGACACAATTTTCGTGTTTTTGTAGAGTTTCGATAAATTCGAGATGATTCTAATCGGATTCTTATTGGAATTTGGAAATGTTTTGAATTTAATTTGACATTTTTGGTTATTTCTGAATGTATACGAGCCTTAAATAGATTATGGTTTACCTTTTTTTTTATTTTGAATCGTTCGTGATTTTACCAGGTTGAGGTTGATAAGTCGACTGTTTTCATCGCTCAGCCAATGGTGGTGTGTTGCTATATCTAAATATCCTCTAGTGCAGTTCGGTCGATTTTTGCACGGTTTCTTGTTTCCGAACACGGCGTCTGTCTGTGCCTCAACTGAAACATCGTAGTGGCTCAATAACTATCATTTTTATTTAACCTTGATTTTATATCAACATAATTCGCCGAGATATGCTAAATTATGAGCCATATCATTTACAGCAATTAGGTTATGTCAGACTACAGTACAGCTTTTAAATGTTATATGTAAGAGGTTGTTTCTTAACAGACTTTTGTGGATTTACTTTAGACGTACAAATACCTATTTTTTGTTTTGTTAAGCTTAGCTTTTTCCTTATTTTCTTTTTTTTAATTAATCAATAGTTTTAGGATACGAAATGAATGCATCTATCTGCCTACATGGATTTTATATCAATGTAGCATACCTATATCTAATAATGTTACTTTTAACTGAGTTTTATTTCATTAGGTAGCCGATATTAGGATACGGTGTCGTTATAAAATCCTTCCTATTTAAATAATTATGTGGATATGTTGTTTTCATTAATTCTCAAAAGGATACTGAAAAATCAAAATGCCTTAAGCTATGGTTGTTCATACATAACGCAGAACAAAAATCTTAATATACCTATTACACTCTTTAAGTGTTCCGATAATACTGGGTTGAAAACAGACTGGTTGCGCCATCTGTTATGGTGCAGCGAAATGAAATAGGGTTGTAAATTATCCTAGATGCACATATTTTTTCTGGTTTCATATTTTCAGTCCGATAAGTTATTCTTAAATAATAATTGTTATTAAAGATACATATGTAAACAATAACATTTTCTGATTTCAACTTGTTAATTTATGAATCAAAATTAGTTATATAAGTATATCTACATGTAGTTATGTAGTTATACTTCAAAGAAAACATAACTTTGAGATCGATAAAGAATTTAATAATAAGGAATTAACACAAATTGCATCTGCAGTCAAATATATTATTTCCGAACAGTTGAAAATGTTTCACATTTTTTTTTTAATTTCATTTTGAAACCTTTATAGCTAAATGTCTCGCCCACCAAACGGCATTTTTAAATTGACTTCAGTAACTTATCTGAGGCCTACTTTCAGCTCTGAATAGCAAGACCAAACTCTTGCAGTTCTTAAGCGGGACTGATTAGATCCTGCATTTAAATTGTTAGGTTTGTTAAAATTAAAATTGTTCATCGTTGAAATGCATAACTAACTAATACCTATGCCAAAGTCTTAGTGATTTTTGTTGTTTGTAATGTTATTATTAAATTGTTCGAAATAAAAGTAAACAAATTCAAAGGATAACAATTGCCCGAGTTAGCTCTTGCAACTAAGACGCCATGGTAAAAGTAGGTAAATAATATCATTCTCTACAGTAGGTACTATCAATTTACAAAATGTGTCAATGTTAATAGTACAAGTAATTAGTTACGTATAACTATGTTAAACATTTTAATGAAGTGAAATTACTTTAAAGATCATTGATACAGGTTGATTGACCACTTTGCTTGGTTTACAACTAAACGCTGCACTAATAGTTGTGTAGGCAATCACTGTAAAAAATAAAAAGTAGATACACTTTCGGTCGTTTGAATATCGCGTGCTCCTTCATGAGGATAATAGCGTGACAAATACCTTAATGTCTAAGATCGATCGTACAATTTTAATCACACGTGCCGCGGTATCATTAACACGAAAGCAGAGAAATCATATTTAGATGAAACTTTCGGTTTCAGAGAAACTTCTTCCGACTGTTTTAGATGGTAAAATTTGAAACATAACGCACATCTGCTATAATGAGTTCAGATTCGCAAGATTAGCTTTAGACAAGAATTCAGGATTTGCGCTTTGGCTTCAAACGGGTGTACCTACAGTATATCTATGAAATGCTTTGTTCTGATTGACTGATCAACGCACAGCCTAAACCACTGATAGTAGAAAGTTTAAATTTTTAGTGTGTTTCTTATATGATATAGCATCCGATAAGAAAAGGTGTTTCGAAATTCCCACGGAACTGGGACTTGCGCGGGTAAAATCGTGGGATACAGCTAGACATATAAACCTTGCGGAGAAAATAATATAAAGTACCTATATCTAAAACCGCCTCAAAATCCGATGTGTGGTTTAGAAGAAGTAACTGGGAAACTGGCGACAACGGCGATTTTTGTTCACAATGTTTAGAGATAACTCTGTATTACTGAACCCTCCAGGATGTGAAAGATTGCTTTATTTTTCATTTCAGGTCCCCGGCGCCCGTCACACAAACTGCACTAAGCACTATGAAACATATAAATTAAAATGGTTTTTAAAAAGTAATTGTTGAAGTTTTGTTGTAACGTTCATGGAACAAGAGAGAACTTATCTATGTATACATCATTGAATTGTTGTTGGTTTATTAGGACTTAAGTTCGGACTGGATAATCATATCTTCCAAAGAAATAAACACAAAAGTGAAGATGGCGACGCAAAGATTTTGCTTGAGGTGGAACAACCACCAGTCCAACATGTTATCTGTATTTGATCAGTTGTTGCACGCTGAAACGTTCACAGATGTTACTCTGGCCGTAGACGGTCAACTGCTGAAAGCACACAAAATGGTATTGTCGGCGTGCAGCCCGTACTTTCAAGCTCTATTCGTAAATCACCAGGAGAAACATCCTATTGTAATATTAAAGGATGTCCCTTACGCAGACATGAAAAGTTTGTTGGATTTTATGTACAGAGGTGAAGTGAGCGTCGATCAAGAACGACTAACGGCATTTCTAAAAGTGGCCGAGAGCTTAAGGATAAAGGGTCTCACAGAAGTAAACGAAGAAAAATGTGATATTCCAGCTTTGACAAACTCGTTGATACAACAACAGGGCAATGTGAACGCACATACGCCACCGCCCCAGCTCCACAGAATACATCCGTATATGCATCAGAAACGGCCAGCATCAGGAATGCCGACTGGTGGAGCACCACCAAATTTGTTAATGCCCCTTTTGGGAAACGCCTTAATGCAACCGAAAAGAAAACGAGGACGACCGCGAAAACTAAGCGGAAGTTCTAGTGATGCCTTGAACACGGCCGCCAGTCCTCCTGGTGAGTTCGTTCAAGAAGCCGCATCACATGCACCCACAAACAGACCCGGCGATCAACTTATACGAGGTTCACCAGAAATGTTAGAAGTAAAAATGTCAATGGACGGTTTCAATGCGGATGATGGTGGGACTTCTGGCGGCGAGGAGGCGGGCGAAGCGCTTCTCATCGACGAAGGCGACGATGCACAGTCAACCGAAGCGCCGATGCCTGGCAAAGACTCCGAGTCAGCAGGTATGTTACACTATTTTCACACGAAACAGATAAATGTAAACATTGTAGAATTTTGTTGGCGTATATTGAATTCTACTGAAATATACCCATTTAGTTACATGTAAAACGTATTGTAAAATATAAATATTTAAAAATCGGATGTGGAAAACCAATTACTTGCTTACCTTTTTGTAAATACTTATAATCTTCCTTTCCAAAAATCTAACATAATTTACGACGATAAATAAATTAAAATAATAAAAGGGAAAAGCTAATGGGATATAAGCTTTGATGTTAGGATCAACTTTTCATTTTTAAGTGAAAAAGTGCAGTGTAATTAAAAATATATTTAAAAAATCTATTATTAAACTTTATAGAAAAGGGGTAAGTGATAATATAAAATTATTTTTGAAATATTAAGGATAACAGATGCTTATTTCTTTATAAATCGTGAGATTTTTAACTATTGCTTGCTTTTCTGCTTTCGGGGAGAGCTATTAGAGGAATGGCCAGGGGCATACTCGGTGTGGTACCTACTTGAAAATGTTAAAATTATTTCTTCCTATTTTAAATTTATTTAAATCAATAACAAATTCAAAAACGATATAAATCACAAAGGGATAATGAAACAAGGCTTATTCCCAATAGCTTTCCTTCGTTAATGGCAGTCGGAAATATTTTAGTGAAAAATTATATTCTGCCACTATTATATTTCCAATGTCATAAAATTTTAGTACGAATAGTATTAAAAATAGAGTTTAATCATTATATTCGTGTACTGAGACCTGAAATCGTAATATTTCAGATCCTGATAAAGCAACAAAAGAAGATGCACAGCAAAATTATCCAACAAACGGACCCGTTCTCTCAGTAGAAAATGGATCCATAAAACAAGAACCCGCCACCGAAGCCAACGATGGCTATAATGAACCTATCGAATACAAGTATAATCCTGATAGAAGTCGCGAAAACTCCGTCTCACAGGATGCTCCAATCAAAGAAACAGAAGACAAAATCAGACTAGGTCGTAACTTAAAGCCAAAGAATAGCAAAAAAATACTTCCACAAATGTCAAAAATTAGGGCTCGAAACTTGTTCAACCAGCTCTCCGGTTTGTCAAACTTAAATCCCGCACTGAACTCATTCGACAAATTTCCACCAGAGACCGTTCTCATGCCCGCGTTAGCCACGCAGCTGTTTGCAGCCGAATTGGAACAAAACAATCTAAATCTCGCGAATAATGATTTATCAGATCTTTCCCAAACCAATTGGGAACATCGCATATTTCCCTCACCTATTAGGAAAAATAATATAGGCAGTGTAGGAAACTACCACGAAGATACAAATGAATCTGTCAGGGATTACTGTATCAAAGAGGGGGAAAATGTGTTTAGATGCAAGATTTGCGCGAGAGTATACACCCACATAAGTAACTTCTGTCGACATTACGTCACTTCTCACAAAAAAGATGTTAAAGTTTTCCCGTGTCCGATTTGCTTCAAAGAATTCACCAGAAAGGATAATATGATTGCACATTTGAAGATCATACATAAAAATCAGCCAAATAGTAACGAACAGATGGCTAAACAAGAATCTTAAGAATATTATTACCTTCTATTTCGCTGGTGGCGTTTAAAGATCTGATTAGGGACTTAAACAATAGTATCTATTGCAATTCAAATTCTAAAATAGAGAGTGAACGTAGATTGCGGTTGACTAGTTCGAGCTCTAAGAGAAGCCTCATTCACACGAGACCATTAGGCTGCCGTTAAAACGCTGTAATAAGTGTCTAGCCATTTACAAGACTTTGCGCGAGAGCAGATGAATCAAAAACTTCTGTTACTGACCTAGGAATTGCTATACGATCTACCTGAAACCCACTATTCTGAATATGATTCAGCGTTGTACTAATAATGGAAGTGGCCTATAAATTGTAACTTATTACCACGTTTTGAACCAGCTGAAACTGTGATGTGGTCTCGTATCAATCAGGCAACTATAAACACTTATATCAATGAATTAATTGTTGATATTAAACGATTCAAAGTCGTTTGTTGTTAATATTTATCTATTTATTTTACGTTGTTCCATTGTTTCTCAGAGTGCTAACTTCAAGAGATTTAAAATATTTATTTCTTTTACTTGTTATTTTGCACTTACTTGTTACTTAATTTTATTACCTACTTACAAATTTTTCAGGGTACAAAGTAACTACTCGTGGTGATCATTATTTCAAAAATAAGTAGTTATTAGAACATCGATGACTGTTATTTTGCTAAATATTACTCGCAATTCTCATTGAACTGAATTAGTTAGATTAGTTTTAGTAGTTATATATTATGGGTTATCTGAATCAATGGCTTGATCTTTTTGTAGGGTACTTATTTATTTACACTTAGTAAATTATTAAAAAGCGAAACGATTGTATTTACAAGAGGCTATATTTGAAGCAAAAAGATCAATTATTATGCCATTGATTGTGTAGTAGTGGTCTAAAATGCATTTTCGTTAAACTTGCCTTATTAGTGATCTTAGTTTTAAATCGTAATATGACTTCATTGAAGTAAAACTCAACACAGGCTATGATTTTATGTTCTAGAATTTGTTAAGAATAATTTTAAATAGTTTATTTATGTTGAAAAGGAATTTGGTTGTAAATGTTATAACTTATTCATATTTCAATTGTACTTTTAACAATCAATCTATAGTGAGAGAATCAATTTTAATAGCGAATCAAGTATTTATTAAAGCTTAATATATCTACAGCGAATCTTTAGAGTAAACATTATTATCATTGAGTTCCTGGATTGTAGCCCCAAATCAAGGCAGTTATTGAATCTAAACTTTAAAAAATACTAAATTCCTATCTTTGTAACTAGGTGCATCATAAAAATTATTATTTTTTGCAAATAATTGTAATGTTTATAGAAAGAGCGTCTATACATAATATAGTAGTTGACAATACAAATGTTATTTATTAAACAGTTGATGATTATGTGCGTAGAAATACACGCATAGTTAGAGTTAGAATACAAGATATATTACTTAAAGTACCTATTCATAATAAAAGAGTTTTGTATAACTTTGGTCATAGAAATGCTAAAGTTGTCGAAAATGAAACAAAGACGAGAAAATTGTTATAGTGCGTTGCTTAGTTTAGAAGGCTATATTTTTTTGTATTAGAACTTCTGACTTTTATTTAATAAAATAATAGGTAATTGAAATCATCGGAATGATTAAATTATTATATTATTATAGGTAAAAAAATAACAATTATAATTGTATATTTCGAAAGAAACAACCAAGGAGTTGTAAATAAGTGATCTTAGCAAGGTGCTTTGAAAGGAGAAATATAATTATTTAGATCGTATGGAATCATGAGATGATCTATGAGTAAATTCTATTTTAGTAGAAATCAAATTGCCTTAAATATGAATTAAGAAATTGTACTTATAAAAATTATTTACTTAGTTAAATTTAGAAAGCAAAGTAGTCTTCCAAATAAGATAGAGATGTTCACTTAATTCTCATACTTAAATACTTCTTTATTTACAAGGTACTTGGTATTTAGTATCCAAAATTGAATATAATGTTAAATATCGATAGGATGACCCAAAACCAAAATTGTGACACAAGACGAACCGTAGGTCCAGGGAACGCTTGCCTATTAGTGTGCCTTTACTTGTACTTATATTAATAAGTTACATAATTATCTACTACTTAACTAGACTATATTAAGATACTTCAAAGAATTATCGATTATTTATTTCCTTTATTCAAAGTTTACAAATTCTACCTTTTAAGATGCTTCCTTAGAAAATTTAGAACCTAGGCCCGAGTAGTTAAAATTGTATTGTAGGACATCATCTCATGTTTCCTCTTATGTTTATTGAATAAATTCGACGTGTTGTTGTTTATTAAATTCACGTAAAACATTTCGAGGCGCTCGAGTCTTGATAATCAATATTAAGACTGTTAAAATTCATAAATACGAATTTATTGTACCTACCTTTCATAATGTTTGTACAAAATTTACCTTGGACGTTGATAGGTACGTAAAATTGAAAAATTAGATGTAAATAAGGTGAGGCTACTATTCTTTCGAAATCCCTTACATTATGATAGTCAATTTAGCCAGTGCCTAAATCCTTGGATACCTATTTCTATCTTAAAATTAACGATTAGTTAATGCACTATAGTAACTCGGTTATGAATATTTGAATTTATATTTGATTTTTATATAAAACTATCGTTTTCATTGTCTTCAGTAATATATTATAAAATATAATAAAAATATGTATAATTTGTTAATATTTATATCATTAATTGGTGCTAAATTAAAATAAGGAAAATGTCGCATGTGATGAGACGTATAAAATGGCAAATGGAATGTCCAATTAAAATATTTTGTTGATTCGTTACTTTGACTTTGTTAGTTAAATTACATTTTTTATTATGGACCTATAAATATTCTATTATAATTTATTTATTATATAAGACAGATATATTGTTTACCACTTATATATATTCTAAGAACTTATTTATTACAGAATGTAATATTATCATACATTTTAAATTCAATTTGGGAAAACGGTCTTAACAATTGGCAATGTTATAATTTTGGGTTTATAGCACAACTCATTTATATACAAATATTAATTACAGTGTCAAAATATATTTATATAATTGTATCTTAAAATACCACAGAGTTAGCACGTAATAGATAATAGCAACGCAAAGCAATTATAAAAACTATACTATAACTAATATTTACAGAAAAATATAAAATTATATTCAGAGTTTAATATTTATTTTAATTCAGCTCTCATAAATTAAGTAACATTATGACTTACAGTTATATATTATGTGAATCGATTCACTTGACACAATAAAATAGAATGTAGCCAAATATTGTAATGAAGATTTAATAAAAAAACATGTTTTGTTATATGCACTTAGGCAATAGAAGACGCAAAAATATGATTAGATATTTTATAGAATTGGAAGTTACACATTACATTTCTAGAGTTACTTGTTAATTAAACAAATACATCGGTATACCTACAATAAGGTGTTAATTACTATTTTTAGAAACTTTAATGAAATAATAAAAGTTACAGCAAATCAATTCAAAGTATATTTCAATTTCTTGTCATTATGATTTGTTATTTATTTTGTCAGTTGTTATTTTTATTTATGGTCGTTGTCTGTTTTTATTTTATTTGAATTTATGTCAACCTTCTTATGTTTGTGTATGTCTTTTTTCTTTATTTACTTAATTAAGTATCAACGGTTGTTCAATAGGGAGGAAGTCCTTTAATAACCTTGCCAACCTGCTATACCTTGCCAAGTTTTTGAAATGACTTTGCAAACAAAAGCTATAGATTCTATAAATTATTTTAAAGACTTCTTTCCAATTGAATATTTTATGTTATTTACCTGGCATCTATCTGACTTAAATAAGTTTAAATAGTACTTTACTGTGTGTCTAACCTTATTCCCAAAGTTGAATTACTATTAAACGACAGTTTTCTAGTTTTCATGCAGCAACGACATTAAGCGCTTAATAAACATTTTTTTAAAGTAAATTTAATATATTCAATATTATTATAACTTAATAATATTCTAGCAAAGTAACAACACGGGTTATTATTAGTAAAGTTTAGTTTAATACATTTAAGTTATTTATATGATAGAATTAAAATAGTGTTGTTAATCGAGTGAACTATTTGTTGTTATAATGATAGTCACGAAGAGGAGAATGGTCCAGGTACGTCATCGAACGAGACTACTCTCAGTAGCTTGTGTGTTTAGAGCTAGTTAATTATTTATATGCTTTCTATGTTGCTCAATTTGAAGCTCTGCGGAACGTTGATTAGTTGGTCCAGTACAAATTGTTGCTTTTTTATTTTATTATGATTCCTACTACGCAGTATCTGTAACGAGGCTAACTGTTCCTTTATCTTTCGGCTTGTTTATTATTTTTTATCACTACATATCTAAAAGGGCAGCTATTTTATTTTACATAAATGTTTATTTGTATCGTTAAATGGATTGAAACTACAACAATAATGTTATAATCAACTCCAAACCCACCTTAAGTGATCTTTACTTAGATAACGGATGTTTTATTTTTAATGTACCTAACTTTTACTTAAACTTGCCGAAATAGTTCCAAATGCAAACACTTGAGTCCTATTATGTCATAGTGAAAAACTTCTTTTTTGTTTTTATTTTTTAATTTATTGTTTTATTTATATTTTAATAGTTAATTGACATAGTTTAAGGAAACGACATTGACCCAGTAGAGGTCTGTCTTTAGATTTTAAATCAAAAGTAAGGTAGCGTTTTAATTCATTAGGTGTCTTTATTTCTCCTATACTATTGGGACTGACTTCGAAATTTTAAAACTTAAATAAAATGTAAAAATTAGTTAGCTTTTATTCGAACGATAACTGATACACTTCGTCCATTGTGTCAGCACAATATATCTACTTAATTATTTTGTTTCATGAACATTTGATTCCGAAATTGATATTATTTTATGTTATTTTAGTTATAACTTCTTGATCATGTTCATAGTGGATTACCTTATCAAAGATACATGGTGCTAAAAACCTATCTGTTATAAAATGTTGAAGTAATATGAACTTGGTCTTGAAGTTTTTGTTTTTTTTTTCATTTTATTATGTAATAAATTGTCATTCGATTTGAACAAATAAAGGTTAATTATATTTTCTTTTATTGTTTTTTTTTGTTTCTTAGTTGACTTCACACGTTAGGCTGTAAGTATTGTCCTAGTCGGACTCGGAGTGATTTGATCATCTTAAATTTTAAAATAGATTTTTAAACGTAACTTCTTTAAAACAAAAACAGAAGAAGATTAAATGATCCTTACTAATTAGGCTACTAAGAACCTGCTAGCATCCTAAATATCAGGAGGTATTCGATCTGTAGGTTTACATTGGGTTTAAACTTGTTACTTATTTATTTGTTCAGTTAGCTTACCGTTGTTGTCTCAGCACTAAATACTTCTGGAGTATTATATCTAAATACATTCTCATTAATGATTGCAGGACGCGGCACACCCGATTCAGATATAAAGGAAATGAAACATTCACCTTCACACGACGGACACGGAAAGATCAGAGTGAACCCTGCGACCCAGCCTTCAACGTCTAACGAGTATCAAACAGATTCAATAAATAACAACACGTTACAGGCCGGCGGGCAAATGCAGCGCCCTGCCTCGGCCAGGAGAAGAATACGGAGACGAGCCAACTCGGCTTCAAACGACCCCGCGGAACAACTCACAGAAATGTCGGTCAGAGGGCTAAATCTATTTAGATACGCGTCAGTGAGCGAGGGACTCTACCAATGCACAGAATGTGCAAAAGACAACATTCAGAAGACATTCAAAAACAAATATTCATTCCAGAGGCACGCGTTCCTCTATCATGAAGGTCAGCAGCGGAAAGTGTTCCCGTGCCCGGTTTGCTGTAAAGAGTTCTCTAGACCGGACAAAATGAAGAATCATATGAAGACGACACACGATTGCTATGTGCCAAAAGATTGTGTTTATCCACCGAATGCGTTTTTTATAGGTTTTGAAGGTCAACTTCCGCCAGGGTTGAAGATGGAGGCGATGGGGTCGGGGTCACCGCATGGATCGACGCCTTCCCACTCCTCACCTGACCCCACGCAGGTCTAGATATCTCATTTGATTTTACTTATTTGTCAGTATTTCTATACATACTGGCAACATTTAAAAGGTCACAGTACCCTACCATCTTTATAATATTATGAAAATTATCTTATATTATCTAAAACGTGCCTTTGATAGAAAAGTCTTCTATATCGAGGTATTTTATAATGAGATCTATTTTTATATAAAATGTTCTTTATTAACAAATATTATATTATATATTCCCAATGATACTGTTGTGCATTTATATATCGTACGTTGTTAGAGTTCAGTTATAATATGTTATAATATCTATACTATTTGTGTAAAAAGTATGGTTGTGCAAATATTAGACAATAATTATACAATATTTTGATAATCGTGGCCAGTTACTGCGTTTTACAATTTAACAATAAAGCATGTATAGGTGCGATACAAGTCTGAAATGTGCCTTCCACATAGATTTTCAGATTTAAGTATAAAGTAAGTAATATTTCCTCAAAGTGCCTAAACGTTTGTTTCAATGTTTTCTATTCTCGTTTCAACAAGACAACCAAAGACTGTGTTTAATTTGACATCCATCAAAATATAATTCTGAAATTTATACTTTAATATTTCGCAATATCAACGCACCTATGTTCTTTATAAAACAAAGTCTAACAGATTTTTAAACTTTATTACATAGATTACTATTATTAATTCTAAAATCGCGGTTTTCTGGTGATCATACTAGTTTGTCACATCCAGTATGACTACGAGAATATACAATACAATGTAGTAATTTCATATTAGCCAGCCAAGTCGGAATTAAGAAGGCATTTCCTCGTGTTTTTGCGAAAAAAAATTGCACAAAAATAAAGACATTTCTTAAGTCTAGGTTAACACTTTTGAAATGTATGTTTTAAAAGTATTTTTAATTTTCTGAAGTATATTTTATCGGTAAAAGTATATTTTAAAGTATTTTAAATTCAAAGTTATTATATTTGATCGGTCAACAAACTGTTAGCAAGATCTGTCTCTAAGTATTTTGATATTTCGACCACTAGTTAAATATTGATGTCCTATCAATTACCTTAACTGTGTTTCTAAAGGAGGTACCTACAGAAATATGCCACGAATACGATTACATACAGGTCTTTGCAGTCATACGGATTGACAATCTCGCGTATGAGCACCAGGAAACTGCTAATTTTCTATTCTATCCATGTTAAAGACTTCTGTTAATATAGAGTTTAAAAATTATTGTAAGTGAGTTTATTGTTACATACGGATACTATTTTAATGTTTATTACAAAAGTTATTAGTAAGAAAATATATCTGGATACGACTTTTTATAGTGCCATAGCACAATCATTACACTTTTAATGTTTCTCGTAAATAAAAATTCCATATATTATCTTATATTCTTTTTAGAAATATAATTTAAGTATTAAGAAAAGTTCTAGATGGACTAGAACTTATGACGAAATCAGCAGTTCTTCCATTGATAAGGAAAAAAAGATTAATGTTTAGTTTTAGGATATAAATTCTATATAAACCCTAATATCTTAGATTATATGTTGGAAGTTCGTTACTAATCCCTTATTGATTAAGTTTTGGGAAGAATTTTGTATTATTTTTAAGCAATTTAATTAGATTTACAAGATTTGAACTTGATAATTGAATAAGTAATTAGATTTTATCTACCTAAAGTTTATTTAGCGCACAAGTTTAAAGTTAAGTTTAACATTTGACCCATTTTGTATATACATATTATTATATATATTTTATTTGTAGTTATATAACATAGTAATTATAATATCGGTGTATTGAATCGTTTAGATTTAATTATCGCCAAGAAGGTATTAACAATATTCAGTGTGATGTTTATTTTAATAGATGATAGTATCATTTGCGCCAGTCATTCGCACAAAATATTTTCACTTACAGTAACTTAGTTTTATCGGTATACTTATTATTTTATGGTTATTTGCACTTCATACTTTATTTTGTTTCTTATTGGTTTGTTTCTTGCGCGGTACGTTCTTGCACTAATAGGTAAATTTAGAGATCAGTATATCTTTTTTGAGATTGAACAGGATATAATCTAAAAAACGGAGTTTAATAATGCAGTAATTTGAAAGATTCTTTAAGCCTAAGCGTTAGAGTCCGACATTTTTGTATTGCATATTTCGATTTTTATCTTTGTAATATTATCCACAGAAGTGATCGTACACGTAAGTACAAATATAGTAAATTTTCAGATGGTCAATGACACTTATTAATTAACTGATGTTCATTATTAATTCGGATAAAAAAGCAAATATATATTTTCTTATTTCTTGTAACCTAGCTTTCAACGTTTTCACTAGCTTTCTTTTTTCCTTCGAGTATTTTTCCTTGTGCGAGAAACGTGCCTTATCTTTTCCTTGGCTTAGTAGACCGAAACGTCTAATGTTGTTTCTTTTGTATAGGCGAAGTTTATTTTTATTTTCTTTTACCTACTTATCTTTTTTTGTAGTATTTTATTTTGTGATATTAGAGCTAACTAAGTTGGCAAACTCGTTCATTGTTGAGTTATTATAATACAGACATATTACTTTTTTTTTTCTTCTTTCTTTTTATTAGTACGCACTAGCTGCAAGGCAGCGAGCATATTCGTATCTGCTTAGAACATTACAAAAAAGTATTAAATGTTTATCTTCTTGTAAGTTTTGGCGAATAAAGGTTTTATTTTACATATATTTCATGTCATGTTGGCGCGTGGATGTATGTGTGTGTGAATCTGTACTGTAAACATGCGCAGATTGATTTGTGTTGTTTGGACGATGGTAGCCACACTGGCTGGCTGTCTCACATATACAACCACGCGACAATATGAATTGAAAGATGTGGACTTTGTTTAAATATTTCAAATTAGTAGGTAATTAATGTACTTTATTGTAGAGTTTTATTGCACCGGTTTTAATGACCAGTAGGTACTTTAAGTGCAGTTTAAGTTTCGCGTTCGAGTATTTTGATAGAAAGCACTTTTATAATACTTAGGTATAATATTATGTTTTTTTGTTTACGGCAATAATTTAGTTCATGCTAATCGATTTATTTGAAACGTTGGTTATGTTAATCTCACATGAAAATGTTGTAATTTTAAGTGATTATATGTCACGTACCTATTATGTATATTATTATTGATGTGCAATTTATATCTACTTACGTAAACCCTCATATCTTTATTAGAACTGGAAAACCTACTTAATTACTTTGGTAGTTGCGCCTCGCGGTTTTACTCGCCTAAGGTTCGATCCCGTGAGAATTTTTGAGATACAAAGGAGTTCTTATATTATTCCAGTGTTCTAGCTATCGAGTTACATCGCAATCGGTTCATTACTTTATGCGTGACGGAGCAACAAACACACAATCTTTAACATTTATAATATTAATAGGACTTGTGAAAACCGTAACTTAGTAGGTATATTATCATACAGGTTTTACTCTCTCACTCTCATCCGAGCGATGTTCCCGGTTGCATCCCTCTCGGGAGCCCGGGGTCCGCTAAACCCCAAATATTTGGGGTTGGTGCAGTAGGTAAGTATTCGTTGACCATTCCTTCTGCTAATAGATTTGGCAATATTTTTACGGCCGGCCGCCTGCCTGACACCAACCCTTCTAGGGACCAAGCAGTTTATACGCCACCGCGCGGGGAGAACTTAAGTTTTGCTAGTCCCCCGTAAATCCCTTAGTCGCCTTTTACGACACCCACGGGAAAAGATGGGGTAACCTTATTCTATGCCGGGGCTACACGGCTTCAGATTTTACTACTTATACATTTTATTTTGATCCCAGACTTATGCGGGTGAAACCTTATGGAGATTTCTTACGCTAGCTCGATAGCTTGATTATGTACACTATTTTTGTGTGTTACGGGCCATACCTACAGTTAAATTTCTATTCCTACAAAACATAGGTTAAATATAGAATTTAGAAGCGTTAGATTTTGATAGTCTACTTAATTATTATGTATTGAAATACTTGCACAGGTACATAGGTGTATGTGTATCGAATAACAAATTTATAATTTAACAAAAGAAATGTATAAACTACCACAGTTTAACTGAATACTTGTAACTAATTAAAAGTTGTTTTAATATGTCGTTGCAAATATTAAAGCTTTAATAATAAAGATTCATGGAAAATTTCAATGATTTATTATTTTATTTGTATAAAAATAATGTTCCGAAGTATGTATGTATTGGATGTTTATACATTCGAATATAATGAAAATTGTAATTTCATATTCTGTTTTTATTTATTTTTAATATTTCTCCCCTTAATAGTTAGATGTGTTAATGGATAGACCCTTAATAGACAGAGTCTTTTTGAAACTATCATAAGCCGAGCCTGGTTGTTTTAGACGCTTTTCTATAAGTCGTGGAACAAAAGTTGTTCTTGTAGACGTCTAACCCTTGTCATTTTCAGCTTTTATTACCGTAACTCAATCCACATTGTATAGGCACCTAGTATTCCTTCGATTATCGGATTTACGTCTCACGACACAGAATCTACTCGTGACCGATATGCGTCTATGTACACACCGCTAAGCATCAAAATACAATACCCCGCTGTGAACATAGGCGCATACCATCAGTGGATTTCTTGTAGACGGCGAAAAAAATACATAGGTGGATGCAAATAATGACATTTATCAACTAAGGCGCATTAAAAGTCAGTACTTATGCAAAATAAGTACCTACCTGACTTAGGCTTCATAAGTCATGAAAAGTCGTGGCGGAGGCGCGTCGCCGTAGCGTCGTGAATTCCTTTGACTTACATAGCCCAAATCATTGCATAGGGACTTATTTGTAAGATTTGATTTTAGCACATAATGTATAGAGAAATTGGAGTTTTGTACTTACAGGTAGGTTAATCCTTTGTTATTTTTAACTTCTGAGAGTTGTTTTCGCCATTTTCTCTAAATAGAAATAGCAACTACATATCAATCTTCGATATTTTTGTTTTAGACTACCACTTCTTCGAAGACGACGAAAACATGCCTATAATAACTCTAGAAGTAATGCAAGACACGTTACCGGAGGCTCTAGAAGAGACCGAATATATCGATAGTCAAGAAACTCCACCAGACTCTAAAGAGACCGACATACAACTTCTCACACATAAAACTGAAGAATCCGAAGACAAAGAAGAAACTCAAGAAGAGTCGTTAAGAGTTAGGAACGACCTCTTGGAATATACTACAGGTCATCTTCAGCTCTAAATACCTAATTTATCTTTATTTCATCTCAAAATATTAAGTACATTTTTACAATAAGTACAGTACCCGTAGTGCGAATTTACGCAAATTGTCAATAGGAAGTTTAAGCTTGTCAGCTTAGATTTACCTTCAGCTTTTCAACTTCCCATTATTTCGCACACGTGATTGTAACATTTGTAATACTAAAAAAACTCGCACTAGAGATACTAGAGACACTTTATCGCGCCAACAAGTTTGCGTTATTGACACAAACAGGAGGGGTGTCTATTTACTTAATTTAGTTATTTGATTGTTTGTAAAGCTTTCTTTTATCATAGACAATTTTGTTTTATTTATTAGATATATATGACAAAGACATATGTATAACAAAATATTTTGAACTGTACACAGGTAGTGATGGCAGTGTGACTTGTAAACTATGTGGGAAGGTGTGGGCTAGTCGGTCACATTGGTATAGGCATAAGTATAGAGCACATGTCATGGGAACTGCTAATCCTGCGCCGGCGCCGCTTTTCCAATGCGAACAATGTCTCATCTACTTCAAAAGTAGAAAAGGTAAAAAAATATATATTTTTATATCTAGGTACAAATATGCTCTGCGTTTCGATAATACGATAAATGTATACGCGAGACTTGTGTCTAAGTAGTTAAAGCTTTATATTACATTCGCTCGTAGTTTGATCATTTATAATGAGGTAATAAATAATCGAAACTTTATATTTAAGTTCTCCAGCTATTGAAGTAATAATAAATCAAATCAAGCGCGTTTTTGGTTGCTAAACTGACACTTTGGTAAAAGGTATAGTGTGAGTAAATGAATGAATAAATATCATCAATTTTCAGGATATATAGGTCACATTGCCAGCAGACACAGTGAAATGTTACAAGACGCTAGCCCCGTCTTAACCAACGCCCAAGCCGAAGCTCTAGCCAAGGAGAAGGATCGACCAGTAACTACGCCCGCGGAGCCGGAGGTTAAAAAGGAACCAGACCCCGAAATGACCATACCTAAGGCTATTGTACCGAATTACCAGGCGCTAACCGTTAAACAAAGCATACCGAAAAATGAAACTACCCATAAAAAATCTGGTCGTTATAGAGGTGAGTAAAATTCAGAAGATTTTTTATTGATTTAAATTACTGAACAACAAGGAACATTAAATCGAGCCCTAAGAAGCATAATCGTTAATTCACCGTGTCTTTTGGGTTTATGTGAGCAAGCGAGGGGCAAAGGTTCGAATCCTGTCACGGAAGAAATTTTGATAAAGCAATTCTCCTTGTAAAATATTTCCAGGAACATAAAAACTAAAATAAGTGAGCTGTTATAACATCGCTCTCATGTTCTAAAAGCACTAGAATTTGGATCTGGAAAATCTCGAAATGTGTATTATGCTCCTGTAGCACCACCGTAGCTGTGCTACGAGTACCTGCACTCGTAGAACTTGTAGTTGGAATGTATTGTGCTCTTGTAGCACCACCGTAGCTGTGCTACGAGTACCTGTATTTCTAATAGGTGTCAAATGAGACATTCTACAATCCACATATTATCCATCTGCCATAGGGTGTTATTTTAATTGAAAATGGAATGTTTCGAATTCTACAGACACTTTAAAACTTGGACGGTTTAATATTTTACGCTCTAAAGCTATACGCTAATGCGATATTATTTGTGTAACATACCTTGAAGCTATTAAACTTTTTAAACTAACACGATTGGAACTCATAATTTTATTAGAATTAAAAAGTAAAAATCACGCGATTAAGACCCGGAAAATATAAAATCTTGAAGCTATTGTTCAAATATTGTTTTCAGAGAATATAAATAGCAAAGATTGGGAAGAGAAGAGGTCTAAAGAGGAGAAGTTGGTTGCTGACATCATTGCAAGGGTGCGCCGGGAGTGCGAAGCGCAAGGTCCTGGACCGGCTCGCCGAGGGTACTCTAGGAAATCGGCTATGCGCACGTAGACAGTAGACAAAAAAACAAGTTTCAGTTCTACGAACAATACTAAGTATTGCTGCATTTGAATCAGGAGACAAACAAGCACCTAAGAGTTAGGGTAGGTGCTTGAAAATCGATTAATAAATTGGCATGGGCGGTGATATTTGTTGTCGAATATTTTTAACCCTGTTGACAGGATAATGTAATTTGTGGTCGTGATTTATCGTTGTACCTATGTATGTTCTTAGACTAATACATACAAATACCTACTTAGATTAAGTTTCATATTAATAAGATTCGGCCTAGTTGCAAGGCCTATAATGTTGAATATATTTCAAAATATTTTGTGCTCATTTTGTGCCAATTTTTGTAAATAGTGTGCCAATATTATATTTAGATTGTAATTCGTAACTAAGTTATTTTATCGTCCGCTATAAAATTAATCTAAAGATGTACTTGTTTACACACCTCTAACTACATAAAGTAATTTATTTTTAAGCACGTAAGGAATGTAACTCTAACGAAATAATTTCGAACACAATTCCTGAATACCAATTCTATAACTAGATTATCTCAAGTCTCACCAATGCCTCAGCTTTGTTCAATTTTTTGAAAAACAGTTTAACAGTTTTTTTGGAATAATTGCCTTTTTTTGACGGATTCTGTGGGGCGCCGGGCGAAGGTCCGACTGCATTGCAGAATGTTGCCGGTTCGATTCCCACCAGGTGCAAGTATTTATGTTTAAAAAATAAATTTGTTTCTGGTCTAGGTGTTTTTCAATGTTTCTTGCGTAGGTATGTATTTACCTCTGTCATATTATATAGATACAAAAAAAAAGTAATATATCCATTGGGTACTAACCTATAGTACAAGCCTAGTACTTAGTTTGGGGCTAGATTACGCCGTGCAATATTTATTTTATTTTAACAGATTTTTCGCAAAAGTTCCAAAATTATTTACACGTTTAAAAAAAAAATACCAAACGGCAAACCTAATTGAGACATTTTAGTTATAGTAAGTAGGTATACAAAAAGATTAACCAAGTATTGTATAATATATTTGATTAAGGTCCCTGCAAATAGCTAATACTTACGTACTTACATCGGGTACTTACTAACCCATCTATGTGTTAGTAAAAATAAATCTGTCCTACTTACCTAAATGTATTTTAATAACTGACTAAGTAAATTTATGTTATAATTTTGTTTCAAACACGATTAGGTATTCCATGAAAAGGGGTAACAAAGATGCAATGTGGATGGGATTACTTGTACATACTTAAGTATACTAATTTAAGAATGAGAAGTGAGACTGGAAAAATTAAATGAATAGTCAGTCGTGGATTTTTTTTGTAGTTTGCTCCTCTTAAGCTGGGGTCACACGGCCCGTGTTTTATCAATCCAGATTGCGCCGTGGGACCCCAGCCTCACTCCGTCATTGTCAAGGAACAGCGCGAGCGCAGCCACACACTCCGGCGGAGGACGTGGTAAGAAAGAGGGTAGTTTCCATTACCTATCTTTAGTATCATGTGACTAAGAGCAGGGCAAAGGCGCAGGACTGGTACTTTTGAACCGTCAGAAAACTTATTCGAATGGGTGCGACGAACACTAACGAGAGAGAACAAGCATGCGAAACTCGAACTTTCGGATACGAATTTATAATTCCGTGGTTCAAAAATACGGCTTCAGGGTGAGAAGTGTGACGCGAAAGTTATTTTTTATTTATTTATTTCGGTCTGAGACCGATATGGCCAATTTGGAACAGCCAGGGTCAAGTTTTAGAATATTTCAAGTTTCTTCATTAAAGTTTTGGCGTCGTACATCTTGCCAGTATCAAGTATTTTGCATGAAATTAGCCCGATCGGGCCTCTAGTTTCAAGTCAGGGGCTATGGTAAAGCGGTGGCAACTTTACTAAAACCTTCGGCGCGAACGACGGAAAGTCTATGTTTAACACTCAATTTTGTTTTCACTACACTTGTGCACATTCACGGAACTAAATTGAATAAGATTCCACCAAAATTACACAATTTAACCGAGTTTACAACTTAATTTAACGAAAATAAAATTGGAGCACGACATGTTGTCTCCGCTTTCCCGCCGAAAGTCCCCGACGCGAAAGTTGAATATACGAAATACTTGACACTGGCTACTTTTTCATAGCCATAATCGGTTCAAAAAAAAAACGTAATAAATTGACAATGACATTGACAGTCAGCTGTTGTTGTTTAAAAAAAAATAGTTGAATCTGAATTCTGAAATAAAATTGGTTTTTGTGCTCTATTATTTAATTTCTGAATTAAATTTATTTCTTATGAAATAAGAAAACCTTAGAAAATCTACTGACAATGCCTCAAGTATTTCAAATTATTCGATGTTTCAAATGTTTGGTTTTTCAGGTAAGTTTTCGAACTAACAGGTATTACTTAGACCTCTAGTTTATTACTAAGTACTTATAAAATAAATGCGAACGCGTAAGCGTAAGTGCTAGTGATGTGCCGAGTCGCTGTTTTTGTGACTCGAGTCGACTCTAGTCGGTTTATACGGACTCGAGTCCGGGCTCGAATCCCATACTCGAGTCCGGACTCGAATCCCAGACTCGAGTCCGGACTCGAATCCCAGACTCGAGTCCGGACTCGAATCCCGGACTGGAATCCCAGACTCGAATCCCAGACTCGAATTCCGGACTCGAATCACCAATGTGTGTCAAGCGACTGTTATTCCTTAATCCCCAAGATTTATTATTGTTTTACAACATGGTTTTATTCAAAGTTTAACTGAATTGAACTGCCACAAACAATAATATTGATTGATTGGACTACCACAGACAATATTATTCTTGAATAAAAAATCCCGCGTCATTCGTACGGACGGACAGTCGAAGTTTGACGGTTTGGCGGGAGCTATTTTTTCCAAGTAAATGTATGTATCTATGGAAAACGAAACATTGCGTGGAGTGAGTGGAACAGAGATCGAGAACGAGCGAGTCAACTTACTCAAGTCAGTTGGAATCGCATAATAGAATCGAGTAAGCAGTACGGAATCGAGTCCCAGAATCGAGTCCCGGACTCGAGTCCCGGACTCGAGTCTGCGGACTCGAGTCAAAATAAATTTGGACTCGAGTAAGCGAGTCCACCGAAAGAATCGAGTCTGACTCGAGTCAAGCCATACTCGGCACATCACTAGTAAGTGCGAAATGCGTGCGTAAGAAATGCGTAAGATTATAAATCCTGCCTGGTAGATACGTAGTCAAACTTAGCTAAACCAAATTGGGATGAAGATTGGAATAACTTATGGTTTGACTTTAGTCAGAAATTCGGTCATCGATAGATCAAATTTTATGTAGGTACCTATTTCGCGAATTCCGCGAGTGACAGCGCAGGACGCAATTAGTGAGTAGTATATATTTCTACATACCATCTCACTCAGAAACGTTCCGTTCCATAAAACTTTATGGGAAACTTACCACCAGACAAGCAGGCAAACTGATTTGCAGACAAATCCATCGTGGAAACTTGTGGTGGAAACTGTAAACATAGGCACTGTAACATACTTACCATATTTATGAGTTAATGGAAGCCTAGAAGGAATAGCCTGGGTTCAATTTTGGGGCCTATAAGGAGCATTGTCAATTTACCATCAGATCTGATAGTGTTTATTATAATAAACACTATCAGACCTATTATGTGTCACCAATATTGCTGTAGGTAGAATTGGTTTATCCATATAACATACCTTAAACAACATCGGGTCTGTTATGCCATTTATAACTTACCCGTATGTAGGTAAAAAGAGGACCCAAATAACATGTAGGCTACTTTAATAGTTACATTTTCCCTTATTCTTATTGAGTGTCTTATTCACCTGAGTCTTATTCACATATTATCATTTATTTTCTTACCTCAACGTAACTATGTTAATGAATTGTGTGAATTTAAAACATTTATAGGCTACTTTTGTTTTAATATGGAACTAGGGCTTAAGTGCTTATAACCATGACATGCTAGTTCTTAAAAAATAAACAAAATTATTACTAAAACTAAAATTTCTGCAGGTGCACCAAACTAAAAAATCAAATAAATTTGCATGTAAAATGTGCGGAGAGAAACAAACTATCAAGAGACATTATGGCCTTGGTAATGGCCAAGAGTGCAGAATCCATGTTCAGAAACTGAATGGTCTTAGAGGAGAAATAGAGGAACTGAATGATGTCACTCCATCAGACACTGACAGTGATGAAGAATGTGAACCCACTCAAGAAGTGAAGCCAAACATGAAGATTAACAAATTTAAAATTAAGAGTAAATGGTCCAACTTTGTCGATAAAGAAAATGACGAGACTGACACAAATACTGAAGAGCCTATGTTTTTAGGCAACACTGAAGTAGTATTAGAAGTGCCAGCAAAACGCAAGAAATTTGTTAAACCAAAAGCAGCCAATAAAACAGAGCCTAAAAATATTCCATGGGACAAAACACCTATCACCCAAAACAATATTATCCCATTTACTGATAATTTCTTTTCTGAAAGCAAAGACTTACAAATCATTGAGTTTAATGATGAAAATACAACTATTACAATGGACACTCCATTAAATGACAAAATAGATACAAAAGAAGCCAGTAAGCCCATTCAATTGAACAAACGGTCTAAGTGGGCGCAATTTGCTGAATGTGAAGACGAAGAAAATGAAATCCAAGATACATTGTTTCAAAATACTGAAAACAATAGTGTAACTTCTAACTGGGGACAGAGTGCTAGAGAAACTAATGCATTTAATGGGAATGAAGCATTCAAACCAAAGGATGGTTCCCAAAACAAATGCTCAAATAATATATTCTCTACATGTGATGAAACCGACCTAGACAGTATTTTAGATATATAAATAAAAGGACTGAATAAAACTATTTATATTAATTTTGGAATCTTTTTCTTAAAACACATTATCATCACAATGGCAACATTTTAATATCACTTTCATAATGTCTACCAGATAAATAGTAAATACTACAGACATACTTTTACAAAGCTCTTATCCATTAGACCTTAATGTGCCTAGTATAGAATTTATTGTATTTCATTTTCAATAATTCTATTCAGCTTTTTGAAGGGTGTTATTTATATCTCTTTATATAAAAAAAGATCACTTTTACTGCTTGACGAAACTGCACTGACTGACCTAATGAAAAGAGCCTTAAAATCTACAAAAACTGACATTAATATTGCATACTATAGGTATACTATTTTAGAATAATCATTAAAGCTTATAACAAGAGAATTCAATATTTTATAAACTCTTAAATTATATTACAAAACTTTTCTTCATATAAAAAGTAAAAAATCAATAGGTCGTTTTAATATTTACTGAAAATTACAATAGGTATTGTGTCGGCAGTGATTTTTAACCTTAATGTATGTACTCCAGTATAAGAAACTATCTTGCAAACAGATAATCAAAAAGTCCAAAAGAGGCTGATACATAATATTAAACAGGAAGCCCTACAAGATTCGATGCACTGTTTTTTTCCAATTTCATACTTATAATACCTATTTTATAAATAATAGGGTTTTTACCTATTCTAAAAATATTAATCACAACAGGAAAAAATATTTCACATCTATGATGATGATTTCAAATTTCCTATAAAGGTTGATAGATGTTAAATGTTATTAATATGGACTATAGAAAATGGGATTACGTATTTATTGCGAACATTAGTTCGCGTGTCAATTTTGGTCAAATTTTATTATTACGACCATATTCGTTTTTTTTCCTCTCACTTCAAAGACTAATCAAAATTACAATATCTGGTTATCGAGCTTTAACTACCTTCTCTAAACAGACTAGAATGACATCATATGCCGGCGTCGGTGAAGTTCCCGGGCTCTGGCATATCTTCGTCCATAACCGTTCCAGCGCCACGACCTAAAAGATACAAAATTAAGCCGTGATTTCTAGGTACATCGCTTCTGAGAAAAATAGTACGTTCATCTACTAGATATTAATCAAATTTGACGAAAAGATCACCTTTCGTTATATCCTGGAAAATCGCCTCTAGGGATGTGTTCATTATCAAAACGCCTACTTGCACTCTCGTCACTGGTAGCTGTAACACAGAACAGAAATTTGAAAAAAGTTATTCTTACCTACATAAAGTGTGACTTGTTTAGGTGTTTCGAAAATTAGAGATCAGGTCTTACCATGTATGTTTGAATGAGAAAATCGTCTGCAAGAAGGTCCTCGGCAACCAAGAAGTTGCTGTAGTTGATTATGGAAATATTCTCTCTCCGCATTTGTTAAATATTTCACTCTATTCTGTGTCTCGAAGGGATCTGAAAATATTTATTTATTTATTCCTCTCTTAACCCTCTCAATTTATAGGCAGTAAAAGAAATGAGTGTGTCGTATCGTCGGTAGGTATTGTTATATAAGCACCTACTTACCAATTCTCAAATTGTAGTAAGTGACAAGCCCAGTAATAAATTCGCAATACAGGAGATTGTGTGTCGCATTGATGGTCCTAACACAGTTGTAAGTGTTGTTAGACGTGCTCATGCAAAAACAGAAAGGTCCTGCGGTCCAGAAGGGCGCCGTTCGCCAATGATCATTGTCGTGACGGTAGCAGTTCATGCGCTCTGATTCACAGAGCTTTTCTAGTTCCGCCTGAAATATAAATTGTATCATCTTTATCTTATTCTAATGTAAATGATCACTATTTCTAATGATTACTATTTTATTGATTTGACGAAGCTCGAAGATACGAAGTGATATTAAGCTTACCCTTTTCTTGGCTTTTCTTAACTTTTTTCTTAGTAATAATGCTTTACGCTTTCTCTGTTCTTCTCTTGCTTTTTGTGCAGCTTCCAAGAAAATGTGGCCGGCCCCTTTTGATTTTCTGAAAATGAACAACGAAATTTTTAACTTGTGTTCTCCACTTACAACAAATTATAGAACCCCGTGAAAAAGATTACAATTTACCTTCCTTCTTCACAGTAGCAAACGTGTTTATCTTCATTTTGGATAAACAGTGGATGAAGTCTTCGTTGAAACACATCTCTCGGTTTAGTAAAAACTCCCAAATTTTTAACCACATTGGAATTTCGCTGTTCAAACTCTGAGGCATCAAGTCTGGCCGGGCCAAGCAATGGTGGTTCAGATGTTGTCATCAGTTTATCTGTTTGTTCAGATGGCGTGTTCATAGTAGTTGTTTTGGCTATGGTTTTAATCGTTCGCTTTTCTGTGGATATTAATTTATCAATTGTTGTACTGAAATAGTTAACATTTTGCGCGAAATATTCCGTTGTCAATTGTTCCGTGGTTGTCTCTATCTTAGGCTGCTTTGTAGTTACATATTCTTTTTGTTCTTCTGTAGTAGGTGCGGCCTCAGTTGTGGTAGTGCTACTAAGTGGAATATTGTTGTTGTGATGAATATAATTTCTTTCAATTACAACAGTAGTTATTTTCGGTTTGGGTAATTCACCATCTGTTTTGTTGTCATCTTTATTTACATTTGGTGTAGTAGCTTCAGTTCTTGTTACATTTTTGAGTTGCATATCAAAAACATCTTCTTTGGTCTTAGCATTAACTGTGGGAATAACATATTCGTTGAATTGTCTTATTCTCTTATCGATCGTAGTACTATTTCGGTGTTTAGGTTTCAGTCTATGAATCCTACTTTTTCTGAAATGTTCTTTCGAAGCAGTGTGATCGTGTGTGATATTCTTATTGAACAAATGATTATTAATAAATGTGGGTGTTGTTGTTTGTATTTCTGGTTTCGTAGTTTTAAGATGTCTCTTGATTTCTTTCAAATCGTCTAATTTAGTTCGCAGTTGCCGTATCTGGTCTTCTAGGCTCAGTCGATTGGTATGCCATGCTTTCAAATCATTGTATATAACTTGCGAACAATTAACTCTTCCATTTTTTTCCACTTTACATTCTAGTGATGATTCATTGGTGTTAATAATGGCATCATTTTTGTGCTTGTGCTTATTGTGGTTCCAATGTTGAGCTCGGCGTTTTACTCTTGTGTGTTCTATTTTTTCTTTGGTTCTTTCGTATGCTTCTAAGAAAGCTTCCGTTTCTTCAATAAGTCTGTCTATTTTGTTGCTTGCTTCTATATTATCAAGTTCATTAACCGGTTCATTATTAAAGCTTAAATGCCCAATGCTAGGATTCTCTTGTAAAATCGTATCAACCGTATTTGGTTCAAATACATCATTGTCGATAGATCTACGAGTCCTAGTGATATTTTCTTTAGCGTTATCGACTGGTCTTCTAGCTATATTTCCATCTGTTTCAAGTCGTGTATAAACGAGTCCACTCGGAGTAAAACAGGCACATTTCTTGGTGCTCATTTTTGGTTGAGTGAAACTTGACTCAGTCTGTAAATATCATTATTGTAAGTGTCTAATTAATTATACGTACGGTTTACATAAAACGTGTTAACTCTGAACAATATAGTTTTCTATCAGTTGAAAATAATTAAAAAAGAATTATTAGTTTTGGAGATTACTCATTTACTACAAATAAGCAAACTATAAAATGCTTTGTCTTGACTGACTGCTGGATCAACGCACAGCCTAAACAGCTGATATTATAGAGTTGAAATTTTGAAATTATTATCTTATGTGGTCCGATAAGAAAATATTTTTCGAAATTACGCCTGTGAAACCGCGGGACACAGCTACTCGTCGTATAACATTCAACAGCACTCGTCCAATCGAATCACTACTTACCTCATTACGGCACCGATGTTTTCTCCATCTCCCATTAACGAGAACGCATTTCCATTTCCTTCCTGCTGAGCAAGAGGTCCTCAGTTCTGCCTTAGAACAATCTGCAAGTCTACTTGCTTTTTCCTCAATCATCGCTAAACTGTCAGATATTTCTGGGGAATTGCATATAGTATTAATAACCTACTAGATACTTCAACTTGTTATAGTCATTAATAGAGTTTCTTACCCGGAATGAGGAAATTCGATTGGTTGTTTATACTTGTATCTTCTGCGTCCAACACGCGATCTAAGCTTGCTTCTAGCAAAGGATTGTGACTCTCATTTGATATTAGCGTTTCTGACGATTTTTTGCCATCGCTGGAGTCATCAACTTCAGAATTATTGTTGTCCTGAAAAAGTAACATAAGGCCTGAATGAGTACCTATCTATTAGGTTTATTAGTAGGTTCTAAACTTTACAAGAAAAACTGTTATTATTAGTAATTTCTTAAAAGTTTACCTCATCATCGTCGTCGTCGTCCTGTGGCTCTAAAAAGTCATCGTCATCAGTTTCGTCATCAAAGTCACCGCTTTCTGACGAGTGTGGGGAAGCTGTGGTTCCGTAACTGTTCATTTCACGGCTATACTTGTTTTCCCGTCGATGAAAACCTTGCATCTCGCGACGACCGGAACTGGAAATTACAATTTATTAGAATTGCTTGAACCCTTAGTGCATGCTCTATCATAATTATGACAGCTAACCTTTCAACAAGAAAAGTATCAGGCCATTGCAATGCAGCTTGTCGTCTTCTACGTGGTTGTAAGAGTGGCAGCAGAGAACGCCCATCCATGTGAGCTGGCGGTTCTACCCCTCCCATATCCAGGAACGTTGGCGCCAAATCTATATTCAAGACTATGTCGTCCACACTGTAATGATAATCAAGTATTTAATGCAATTTACAGTTTGGAGAACTTTTCATTCTTAAGAATAGTACGATAAATTACTCACACGGTCCCAGGTTCTACTCCAGGCCCTCTGACTAAAAATGGTACTCTGATGTCGAATTCGAAGGGAAAACTTTTCCCCTTTACGAGACCGAACTGTCCTAGATGGTAGCCATGATCAGAAGTGTAGACTAAGTACGTGTTATCCAACTCTCCAAGACCCTTCAGTTCTTGGTAAACCCGTTCTACAGCCTGAAATAAGTAAATAATGTTTTAGAAGACAAACAACAAAACTGGATGACTTAGTACTAGGATTTGGTTCGCAATATCGAGAAAATGCAATGTAGATTAATATAAATAAACTTACCATATCAACACTCTGCAAAGTCTGCAAACGTTTTGTCATCAGCAAGTCCGTAAACTGTCGATGTATGGGCTTCATCTTGTCTGTCACCCGAAGTATCCATTGCTTATCGGGATTGGGAGCCATGTCGTAAGTGGGAGTGCTGCAATTAACGTAGAATATTTCATGAATAATGATCGTCGGATTTTGAAAATCAGGTTCTTCAGTAACCTTTGCCAGAGTTTACGACGGTGTGTAAAACCCGATTCTCATATACTTTCATCCAAAGCACTTTCTCCTCAGTATTCTTACGATCATGGAGAAGGCAGCTTATTTTATCTTTACGACGTCAATCCTCTTGGCATTACATTGGCACCACAGGGGCTTAATGGGTACCTATAAGGTTAACAGATATGAAACACCTGAGGCGACCGCATTTCGGGTCTCGAAATGTTTATATTTATGGTGACAGCGTATTCGAAACACTTAACAACTACCGTTTGGCTTAAAGTGCTTCTATGTTTATGATCAGACGTTATAATTATATCCTTCTTTAGTTGTACACTGTATAATTCACACTAGACTAGTCCTTAATATTTCAAATTGTAAAAGAGAAAACCCATTTAATTTGTCTCGTTTACGCACAGACTGTTCCTAGTAACCGTTATGTTTATTATTGGCTTAAAGAATTAGGTAGAAGTAGCTTTTAGATACCATCATTTTACGGAAATTCATTTTCTAGTAGATAGCCGTACCTAATCTACCCAACTTTCGCATTCGCAAAGGTTTAGTTATTAAGATTTCAGATAGGCAAATGCTGGTTGGGTTTAGCATAGCGAAGCAGGGTAAATTGACACGGTTCAATCGGCAAAAGCTTTATCGATAATAACTATCTAAACGAAACTTTAAGCCCTATTACTGTTTAAAATATCGTAATCAGCGAGACTACGATTTTCAACTACCATATACCAACTTATTTAGTGCTTGATCTCCTTGATCTAGGAGTTTTAACTACAGCGCGTACTATAGGAATCTATAGCTTTGGGTAACTGATCCATTTAGATAAACAATCACTGCAATAATTAAGGTAAATTCTAAACGACGAATGAAGCACATTAATTTTAACTGAGTACCTACATTCAGAAACAAATTAGTTTAAATATTAGTAGAGTTAAATAAAACGTTTAGTAAAGTTTGCAAACAATATGTACCTACCTACTTAATTATATTACTAAGTCAGAAGATACTTTTTTATCCGATTTAGTCTAAACTCCATTAGCCTGCGCACACAACTTTAAATTCGCGTTTGTCAAGCCGAGGACTGGTTTAGCGACGACCACACAGTACGCCGACAGATGAATATTTAATACTGCTATCCCTATGCCGGGTTCCGGCGCCCGCCGGCCGGTCGGCCCGGCAAGGACTTTACGGAATAAATGCATGTATGCAACAAAACAAAACGAGTTACCGCCGCGTCATTGCCGGTTACCGACATCGACATGCGTTTAACGAGGTGCACTGAAAACTGTTTTAATAAACTGTAAGAGCTCGCTGTTTTTGAAATCAAACTGGTTTGTTTGTGGTTCAATTAAATGTTATGTGTGTTTTAGTTTTCAGCCTACGTTTTTTAATACAAGCCACGTATCCTACAATTCAGCCAAACTGTAAGATAAGACTTATTTTTATCATATTCGCAAATAGGATAATAAAAGGCACTTTTGCGGAGTTATTCCACTTTTATATACAAGCTTTACAGCACAAAGTTAATTAGCGTGTAAAGTCCACTCTTCGCGAGATCGAAACAAAATGAGTGTCATGTAAATTGTTAACAAGTTGAGTGTCGTGTTGACACCGTGTCGGCCTCTTTTGTTTGATATGGAACCAGAATCTGTACCAGAATGTTCCGACACTTGTCTTTTATTTGGTTTGGTGGCTCTGCAAAATAATATAAAGTAGGTACCTTAGGTAACTTAGAGCTTTCCACGTCAACAACAAACAGAAACTCGTTGTGCGAGCTAGATACAGTGTGCAAAGTCATGCTATATTATATATTTAAAATTATTATGCATTAAAAGCATAATGGAAATACAGGCTTTTTTAGCTCTTTAATGAAATGTTAATGAGAGACGGCTATTTCTCACCGCTTATAATATTTTTTGTGAAATTACGACGAATTATAAAAGTAGGTACCTAGGTAGGTATTACCTACTCTACAATCTATATCCGCGTTCATAAGTCGCAGGACTGGGTACTTAATTTATGCTTGGACTGACCCGGTCCGTCTGATGTCGTGGTAACATGCTGTAGTTTTTTTATCAACCTTTTTGAAAAATATTAAGTAGAAAAAGTTTTGCTAAAGCTCCGCGATTAATGTTTGTCTTGAATGGCAAGATTATCATTTGACCTAACTTAGGTTAGTAGAAAGAGTTGAATTTATATTACCTAATACCTACTTACATCACAATCTTATAAAAATGTTAAAGGCTAATAATATGTAAAACAGTCGACTCGTCTTCAATATTTCAATTTACCTAAATTCTACAAACTCATCGACGTAAACAAAAATAGATAGATATTCCTTTTCCCAAAACGCAAACCTGCGTTGTGTTGCTGTCACAGAAATAAGCGCATCAGGCAATCTTTAATGTAGAAAAGACCTTGAGAATACGATGTCGAATGTACACAAAATTGGATTCATATTTCGTATAGGTACATATTTCCACTGTTTTAACTAGTGGAGGACCACCGTTTGTATCAGCAATTATTTCAGTACGTATATACTCTATGGTAGATATTAAGTGGGTAGATATATATTTATTTCGTCGACTGTGTATAAAAATATCAGATTGTGGTTCAAGTAGGTACATGATAGTTAATTTGTTTCTATTCTTGATTTGACAGTTGTCTTAAAAGAAGCAAAGGATAACTTCTAAATGTAAATGTTATCAATTTATCATTTAGTAATATCTATTGTTTGCTCCTTTATGCTCCATTTGAACGATTTATGATCCATTTTCCATTCTGAAATAGTTCTCAAAAAAGAGACCTGTCTACTTTACCTACTTTCTATGGCCTAAATGTATTCACGTAAAAAACTTACACCTTGTGCCTACAGAAATGTTCCTAAGTAGCTCGTAGGTACGTTTTTCCAACATTCTTCTGAAACATAAATCAGCATCTTGCAAGTTGAGTGGAGGTAAAATTATTCAGAGCACCGTCTGCACCGAGTGTGCTTTCGTAAAATTTTAGGAGAGTTTTCGTGGAAAAGCCTGTGAACCTGTATTGAATAGACACACGGTTCCGTACAAGTTGGTGAGATGTTGTTGAAACTCTTTTCATTCGTCACTGCCTTACCTATAGATTTACCTATCTACCTTAATATAAATGCCTAGATACTACGCTGTTCGACTTTAACGTTTATATAGATTTCAGGGAAAACAGGTTTTCACATTTAGCTTGGCGCTTTTACAAATACAATAAAATACGGTGGTAGATCTTTGGTAAATGGTATTATCATTGAAATTATCGAACACAGCTCAAAGCATTGCAGTGTTGTTAAAAATAGTTAACCTACAGCTACATTCCGGAGAATTTTCTTGGCGTATAAGTACCTTATCGTTGAATGCGTAAAATTATAAAATCGAATAATCAGTAAAAGCGTGAAAAAAGAACAGATTTCGGCTCTACTTTAAACATTTTATTTTATTGTATTTATTTTCGGAAGACAAACAGTAACATTGACAAAATATACAACTTAATTAAACACTAAACACCATATTTACATGTTTTCGCATATGGCTTGCCAAATGCTTGTACTTATTCAATAGTAATTTTATAGAAACAACTAGGTTTGAACAGCAAAAGAAATGATAGTATGCAGATAGTATACTTTATAGCAACAAAAACAATATTAGTACTGCAGTTGCTCACCTACCAGTCCGGCCAAATTTGTCTGGTTAGAGACTAGGTACCTACTTCAATAAACAAACAAACCCGTTTTCGGTGTGGTTCATTAATTTCTGTCGCAGGTCGCAACTGATGAACCAACAAACTTGTGTTTGACAATTCCGAGTCCTTCGTAAATAAAAACTTGGCAGAACTCGCATCCTCCAGATATTTTGTGTTAACAGCAAATCGTTAACGTCAAAACTTTCTATTTATCGAGGAACCCTAAAAACCCGGTCAAGTCCTTTAATATTTAAAGAGGAGCAAGATGGCCGCTTAAGCGGACCCCGGGCTCTCGAGAGGGATGCAACCGGGAACAACGCTCGGATGATGAAGATGGCCGCTCGTGAAAACGCCACTGCAATTAGTGTTTTTGTTGAAATATTAAAGGGACATGTGGTTTAATTCACGCTGCTTTAAGATAAACTTTTATCTGCTACTTCATCAGACTTACAAATGTTCTTTTAAACCTTTTAAGAGGCTTATTATAATATGAGATTAACATTCATTTACATCCCTTAAGTAGGTACTAATAGTACATTATGATATAAGTGCGGTAAGTTGAAAATTACAGCCGAGGCGATATTGCTAGCCCGAGCCGTAGGCGAGGGCTACAAGAAAGCAGAGTCTGTAATTATCAAAGCGCACGTATGTCATACGACGTTTTATAACACATTTGCGAGGAAAAGAAAAAGCGCGCGGAATAATTTTTATTTGTTCACAAATTAGCGATGCGCGGGCATCAGTGCTTTTTTTTTTAAGGCAACGGTACAAAAACAGCCAGTATTACTAATAAAGTAAATTAATATTTTTTTGTTTCTGTTACAGATGTAATTTACTGTCAAAATGAATTAAATTAAAGAATTAAATGTTTATTTTTTATATTTTATCTCCCAAAGTTAATTTTATTCATAAAATATTGACCACTTTTCTGACATAAAAACTTTTTGATTTGCTTTCTTTGCTTTTTTTTTCTTAAGATTTAAAAAAGTACCGTTGGTTTTAGACGGAGCATGATAAACCGTACGTGTTACCTTATTAGAAAGAAACTCGTGCGTTTTACTTTACGATTACGCACAAGTACGTAATGACATACATTACGATATTGAAATTGGTGAAATAAGAGGCCCTTTACGAGCAAATGTGTTATAAAGTAGTATACCTACCTACTTATTAAATAGCTACATACCAAGTGTAGATAGCAACTTAAGATATCGTTTTTGTGGTACTATTTAATTTGCTATTTTCTTAAGCTCCTATAAGTATTGAAATACTATTTAGCTACGGAAATTCTAAGACCTGGGAAAAATGCTGATGCTATTGATAATAAACTATCTTTACGTAGAAAATTCGAAGTCCTCACTGAATGACTTAATAAACTACATATTTCCTAAAAGGGTTTTTGGAAAATCCCGCGGGATGGGAAATAACGTGGGTGATACCGCGGGACTAGGGTTGCCAGGCCTAAAAATTAAAAAGCCTGACACAGATAAATATTTAGCCGGACATTTTGCCCAAAAAGCCTGACATTGGTTTTTCTTCTCCTATCTGTGGCAAATAGGCCTCGCACAACGCGTCCCACGTTGCGGCCCATTTCCTTATAAAAAACATAATTAGGTACCTATATGTAAGTACCTTACCTACTTTTATGAATTACATACAAAGAGTACTCTACCTACAAAATCTTCCTTTAACCAACAACTGTTAACCGGACACGAGTGAATTCGTCTGAGTTTGTATGAACCTTTATGGGTGTCCGCGTGACTGACGGGGTCGATCAAAAGCCTAACAAAAGCCGGACACGCCGGACTTGTATATATTTGGCCAAAAATGACTGTAAAAAGCCGGACATGTCCGGCTAAAGCCGGACGTCTGGCAACCCTACGCGGGACACAAGTTTGATAGTAAAATGTACTTGCTTAAAAATGTGAAATAGCACAAAATGATCGCACTACTCCGCGTTGTCCCTGCGTGAAATGTCGTCGCTTTGTCCCCGATATAAATTGGCGTAGGTTACTGCGTGATTTCAGATGACCGCAAACGAGACTACTGGAGTCAGTGATAGAGCGATTCAATTTACTTGCAAGTGTTGCTATTTCAGTACATACCAAACGCATTACGTTAGTTTGTGGGTTTATCTATACTAATATTATAAAGCGGAAGAGTTTGTTTGTTTGAACGCGCTAATCTCAGGAACTACTGGTCCGATTTGAAAAATTCTTTCGGTGTTAGATAGTCCATTTATTGAGGAAGTCTATAGGCTATTTTTGGTCCCGATATTCCCACGGGATCGGGACTTATGCGGGTGAAACCGCGGGGAGCTGCTAGTTAGTAATTTTAGGTGTAGGTAGGTATATAGGAATATCAGCATTTCGATGTCATTCTCATATTTTAGTCAGATAAATATTTTTTAAATACCTTTTTACCTACTTAAATGAGCGTTTAACCACTATCTTACCGTATGCTACATGCTACATGCCGGTGCGGTGTAAGATGAAGTACGCTCATATTGAAGAATAGCGGAGTAGATACGCGGCATTAGAAGACTTCTCGTCTTCCGTAGTGTCCGTGGCTGCATAGATTAATCTACTTATCGGAACATGTACGACTCCAATAGCAATACGAACAATCCGGTAGGTGGTGATAATGTCAAAAATAGTTAGTAGTGTTTTTAATTTATGATTTGTTTTTCAGACCGATATAACGTCTGTATGCCTCTCCTTATGATCAGAGTATCACTCATCCTCTGCGCTAGCTATTCCTATAGAAAACAAACTTAGCTGATAGGTACATATAGGTATACTCACTGATGTGTTGTAACATTGAAGAAAAGATGAGAGTATTGTGGTGCGGAGTCCTCGGGGCCGTGAGGTGCAGGGAAGGACATTACCAGCAAAACTGGTTTTCTTGCAAAGCGACGCTTAGATGCTCGTAGGAAAGCTATGGAGTCGTTGGCTATGAGGTCCGGATAGTAATCCTTGAAAACAAGTTGAATTTTGGGTATTAAATCTTATACAATTCGATTATTTGACGATACGTTAGGAGTTGATCCTAAGTTAGTCTTAAATACAAACCTTATGATAATCATCGCCATGTTTTATCTTCTTTCCGTTCATGTTGATACTGTAGTTGTAGTATTTCGAGTTCATGATGAGACCACCCCACTCGCGCCAGCCAGGAGGGATGTACGAACCGTTGTATTTGTTCAGGTATTTTCCGAAATAGCCTGTGAATTAAAGGAAGTTTTAGTCTACCAAAGTGTCTAAAAGCAAACAGTCGACAATAAGGTCTATAAAAATATAAAGTCACGGTGGCTATTTTTGAACCACTCAAATTAATAATCAAAGAACGTTTCAAGTGTTACAATTTGCGATCCGAAAAATTCTCTGAAAAGAGAGAGCTAAATGAGAAGTGCCTTGTAGCGAGAGGTCATTGTTCCGCAGACAATAGTTCTCAAATTTTAATTTCGGTTCCATTAGTATAGGTGGTATTATAGGTTGGTTTTTAATTTTGGCTAGAGGCGTGCCCAATGCAATGTGCCACCGATGAGGCAGACGTTGATTGCTTCGAGAGTGAAGACGAGCAGTCGCCTGAAGTAGGAATGTAGAGACGTGATTAAATGCGAGACGTTCGCATCTAACGTAGCTATTACACTGAATGAATACCAACAGACGCTTTAAAATACGACCTACTAAATATGAAAATAATACCACGTAAAGTCATTTCAAATATCCAATCAATTATTAATTTTCAGTTCAGTTTGTTTTACACAATTAGGCCTGTAACTACCTAGTTCTTTTAACAGTCTTAACCTCGGGTAAATAACGTAAGAAAACAATTTAAAATTATCGTTCAAAGTTAATATTTTCAGAAAACTGCAGAAAATCACAAGTTTTTGCGCTTAAAGCTAACATCAACCGACGTTCGGAGCCAAGTAAGAATACTTAAATATCTAATCTTACGTGCTTGGTGATGTAGTGTAATATAAGAAACCAAGCAATAAGTTGAGCGAGCAGAGAGTGGATCACTTCTGTTCATCTCTTACCAGTAAAAAATAGATCATAATATTGATTAGGTACCCCTAATATCTTCTTTAGTGATCTAGGGATGTAATTTTATAGGAACGAAGGAAACTAATTTTATTATTGTTTAATAGGAAGCCCAAATAATTTACGAAGGAAATGACCTTCAAACTGCTTAAACCATTATTTGGTTAACGCCTGTTGTTTAAATATTAAAACTTAAATAATTAATGGATAATTTTCTAAATAGTAATTCTTCAATGTTAAAACTATAATTTAAGTAATCGCGTATTGTGCGAATATGAGGTATAGATAATGTGAATCAGTTGTAGCCTCATTCTTCATTTCTGTAAAGTCGATAAAATTGTGTAACGTTAGGTACTTGGGTTGATTTATCGCATATCATTGCAATGACAGAGGTCCTTGGGCCAGAACAAAGTTACTGGAACATCCAATGGAATGAATGCTGGCTGGGTGCCCAGAATTTGATGTTAGAAAAAAATTAAGTGCCTAATATATCTAATATTAGGTAGGTATAAGCAGCAAGTCATATTTTACTCTACAATGGGTAAAAAAAGGTTGCTCTATTTTACCTAAGGTTTATTATTTACCATCTTGTCGACTCAAGCTATGCAGGTAGGTGAAGGTAAGGTAACTTATTAACACTTGAAGTTACAGGAATTTCATTTGCTGTCAGCCAGCCTCTAGGTTTATGTTGACAGTTCCCGACCCATTCATTGTGGAGACATTCTGCTTTGTTAGCGAGCTCTCCTCCATTATAAATTACCTTCATTATGGAGGTGGAAATATAGTAGGTAAGTTACCAGCTTATAGGATACAACCTAGAGCTAATTAGAAATAAACTTAAACTTAAACTTGTTCAAAAACGGAAATGATGGAGAAAAGATGGAGAAAAGGCAAAGGAAAAATATAAGCCTTTGGATAGAGTTCTCACAAAAGAAATAGACCAGCCAGTGTTCTGACAGTGTGCTTAAGCTACGATGGGATAAATTCTAGCCTAGCTAATAAATAACTTAGCAATATACACCACTTTATTTGCGGAGGGTTATCGGTAAATTACAAAAGTTAAAAAGTTATTTGAGCCATTAAATTATTAAGCCTAAACAACTAAACACAATCTACGGGCTTATGTCGTGAGCGTGACCAGCTAACTTGTGTCACGCACGATCGTCAGATAAAACTTATCAAGGAAATTTAACTATATTCATCGTGGTAACACGCGAAACTAATGCAAACTAGATGAGCTTCACTGATAGGGGATACAATTTGCTGGCCTATTTATTTCCAGATAAAGTTTTTAACAATACCTAATAGGAAAACTTGTTTCAGGTCAATTTCAGATCACTTAATGATGATATAAGAATTTGGCTGCAAGTTTAGTACGTGTCTATTTCCCTAGCCTATTCTACACTTTACTATAGAGGTATATCTATTTTAAGCTCTATTTATACTTGTGCTAAAATATGATAGGCATCTCAATATTAAAATACCTAACCCCTTCGATATTATTGAAAAGCATTCCCAATGTTTTAGAATATTATGCATCTCTACTAAACTAAATTTGGTTCTTTAAGTTTACCGACATAAATAGGTATACCAAGGGTACTTTAAACTGATGTCATCCCTACTTAGCAGGTGCCGCACTTTATTTCCTCGTTCTAGCATTCATAAGCGTCATATTTCAGACGGTTGACACAGTTTTTCCATTAGGGATCATCTCCCACCGAGTTTCCCGCTCCGTTAGTTTGGCTGTCGCCGAAATGCCGAGTTTCGTATTCCCTATTTTACATGAAGATTTAAACAAGACAATATTCATTAAGAACTTCGTGCTATAAACTCATTATAAGGATTTTGTTGTTTGTAGGTACTTACCTGTGGTACTTACTTACTGTTCTGTTATAAGTAGGGTTTTGCCTACATAACAGTACCTGCTAGGTAAGGTAAAGGTCCATAATAGGTAGGTAGGTATAATGTGTCTAAATTGTTTCTTAGATTAGTTAAACTAAGATTCCACATTAGGTATATTCTAAATATTTGTCTCTGAACGAATATACTAACAAACTTTCGGATTTAATATTAGTTTGTATAAAAATATTTCAATAAGATGAAACCTAGGCACCTAATATGTTTAGTGCTTACCTAAGTTTCACAGACTATACAAAAAAGCAGATAAAATAATTATGTAAAAGACAAGAGGAGGTGAGGTCATCAAAGTTCATTTGAAACGTGTCTTAGGCGAGATCTCTCTACGTGACGCTGGAGTGAAATGGTGGAATCTTAACGAGACAGCCGGAGGGCACAACTCGCCCTCTTCACCAATTGTGCTTTAATTATGCCAAGTGCAGACGAAACTTTCTTACCGTCTTTTAATTTTATGTATTTAACTTAGAATTTTGTAAACAGATGTTTAGCTGCCAGTTTGAACCTCATTTTACGTAGGTAAATATAACATAAATACCTGTCTGTCTGTCTGTCTGTCTGTCTGTCTGTCCGTCCGTCTGTCACCAGGCTGTATCTCATGAACCGTAATAGCTAGACGGTTGAAATTTTCACAGAAGATGTATTTCGGTTGCCGCTACAACAACAAATACTAAAAACAAAATAAAACAAATATTTAAGAGGGGCTCCCATACAACAAACGTGTTTCAAAAACTACAAGGGAATCGAGTAGGTCGTGGAATTCAAAATGGCCGCCCTGTCTGTCAAATATACCAGTCTGCCTTCACTTGCCAAAGAGTTTCTTATAAGTTTCAGATTTTCTTTGTGCCAAAGTTTTTTTTTTCTTTTTTTTTTGAGTAGTGTGGTCGTATGAAGGGAGTAAGGATCGAAGCTAAATATTTCACATTTTCCTTTCAAATTTAAAAATTGGATGTAAATCATTTTAGGGTTCCGTACCCAAATGTCATAGTGGTACGGAACCCTACGTGCGCGAGTGTCGCACTTGCCCGGTTTTTTATTTTATCCTACCTTTTCCTATTTCAAGCTTTTGTTTTATAGTTTGTACATTTTGTATATATGTTTGTTATGTTTTGTTTTTATTATGTTGTGCAAATAAAGATATCTATCTATACCTACCTATCTACCTAATCACGAATAGTAATTAAAATTTTAATCGTCGTTTCGAGACTATTTATTAGCTATTTCAGTTTCTAGGCAGAGACAGATACCTAGGCAGTAAACCAATTACCTAAATATCTATTCTCGACCAGTTTGCAATGGAGCACGTGCAGCCCCTATTACTAATTTAGAACAGTCACGTCCTATCTGTTTAATTCATATAATATTGATATAATTAATCATTTCGACACGATCACAAGTCATTCTGCAATTTATAGATCTTTACTAAGTGGTATTTATGAGGCGACAACTACCTACAACAACAGGGTTCTAATTGGCATGTTTTGTAATTTTGTTGATTTATTAATGACGTGTCTTTATTAAAATTGATTGTTTACGTACTTGTGTATCTACTAAACTTAGTATGTACCATAGCATACCCCCGTGATTTCACCCGCGTAAGTCCTGATCCCTCGGGATTTCCCAAAAACCCTTTCTTAGTGGATACCTACCTTCCTACACACCACAAAGAACACCCTCCAAATTTCATGTCTCTAGGACCAGCGGTTTAGCCTGCACGTTGATATATCAGTCAGTCAGGCAGGCAAAGCATTTTACAGATATAGATGACCTATCCCACAAAGTAACGAAGATCAATTTTATTGTATACGAGAATCTCACCGCTACGCCAAAAGTGTAGCCGTTATGTGGTTCGTAGTATAGTGTGTGTCAATGTCTACAAAAGATATAGATATCGTTTTTCTGTAAGTATGCCCCGCACACTGCAGACTTTTTAATAGTTAATACTTTCTGCCGATAGTTATATTCGTAGGCCCCTACCATATATCAATGTATGTGTGCGCTTTTTTTATTATTATTCTTATCAAACTTTTATTAGATAGTTTTTGATCGAGTCTGTAGTGTGCGGTCTGAAAACACCACTGAATCGATCGATGCACGAAGAATCTTGAAATGGAAATACCTAGCTGAAGCCCTACAATACGTATACGGTACCTACGGCTCCAACGGAAGACCAGCGCCAGTCGATAGACAGGCATCATGCTGAGTTGGGGCCGTTTCGCAACAAACCTATAATGTGTACCTACTCTTTGTTGTATATTTTGTTGTTTTTGTTGCAAATTAAGTAAATAAATAAAAAAATAAACAGGGAACTCCACTTTTTATTCAGAGGGATAGGATTCAAAGATTCATTTGCGTGCCGCAAATGAAATCACGGTGTGCAGCTAGAGCGCTAGTTGATAGGTACGTTGTTTATTTTTTAAAAGTGGTTGTTCCACTTTGGCTAGTATTCTTTCCTCACATTAGAGACGGTACAAATCGTTGACTTCCGTTCGCCCCCGCGTAGTGGGCGATACCGTGTCGATGGCGCTTCGCAGCCTCTGTTTCTATTGGTAGGTACTTCCATTCATGAATATTAACTGCCTTGCCATGCCATTCAATATTATCTCAATATCACGTAGAAATAGCTCTTTTTGCGGCGTGCCTCACATACAAAAGAGCTTTTAATGCTTTTAGAGCTCAAGTCAGCTTTCAAATTTTATTTAACCTTTTTATCAACAGAAATGAAATAAGATTTTCTTTCTTAAAAATAATAATAAATCATTTAAGAACTCAAACAAATAATATGTATTTAAACTAATATTAATAAATATAGGTGCTTACATGTACCTATATTTATTTGCATATGCGGGTGGGTTGGGTAGCTTTTGTAAAATTGTTGGAAATCTATACATATAATAAAATCGTAACTCAGCGGTGTCTGTTTTTGGATGATATAAAAAAAATATAAATTGTTTGGGTATCTATTAACGCAGTAGAACCTATTTTTCTGTTTTCTGGTTGTCTGTTTGTCTGTTTTTTGAAGATAATAAAAAAAATCAAATTTTATGGGTATCTATGAACGCAATAGAACCTATAAAAAAAAAATATGGTTGTCTGTTTGTCTGTTTGTGTGTGGCTTTGACTACGCTAATCTCAGAAACGGCTCATCCGATTTCAACCAAATTCGGTATGCAGATAGCTTTGGATCCTGATTAGGCTTTAGGCTATTTTTTATCCGGATAACAAGTCCGGTTATCCGGAAAAAGTGATTTTTCTAATTTTCCCTTAATTAATTTGAATGTTGTAACAAAGAAGTATTTTGTGAGGAATTAACACATAATTTCCGGATATCCGGATATCGAAAAATTCGAAAAAAAACCGGTTATCCGGAAAATTCTAAAATTTTCAGATATTGGACCTATCCGTATGTCCAGAAGGCCTACTGCGTTTCTTCGAATTAAATGATAATTTCTGACCTTCGAAATTTAAAATTTGTTTAAAACTGTTGAAGAAAATTTTCGGTCGGACCGACCGATAATTCATAAATCTATACTTATACTACAATTGTAAATGAAAGATGTCTGTTTTTGTAACATATGTACCAAAATAAAACAAATTTTATTGTTTTACAAATTTTAACCGACTTCAAAAAAGGAGGAGGTTCCTAATTCGACCCGTATATTGTTTGTTTGTATGTAACTATGTATGAATATATGGATTTCTATCAATAGAATATAATAAATAACTAGGTACAAATTGATGGACCACCTAAAACTACTTTCTCATCAGAAAACTCCTCAGTGGTTAAAGTTACGGTTACGATTTCGATGATTTTTATTGGCAGTCGAGAATGCACTAAAAGGGGTAAAATAAAAAAAAATAAAACCCGACCCGACGACCCGACTCAGAAAAAAGGGACCCAACTTATCTGTTATGTAAGCTGAAGTCGGGCAGTTTAACTTATAGGTACCCCTTTATTCAGATTGCATGTAGTTTCCGTCCCGATGTACGTCCACCTTGCCGTGGTGGGGGGACTCAGTAACTGGGCGGCGGGCAGTGAATCTACGAGGCGCACAAGGTGGAAATGCCGGGCTTGCCTGGCTAATAACCCGTGAACCCGCATCAGCGGGGGGTCTTTTTTCGCAAAGAAGGGACCGCGTGGAAGCCAACCACTATAAAAAATTACGTGAGGGTACCGGGCTGTCGTGGTTTTTGCCAGGGCCTGGCTCTGCGTCAGCGGGTCTGGTGGTCCTTTCGGCAAGGAGGGGGCGCGTGGAAGACAACCATTTTAAAAAAATCACCTCAGCCCGTGATGGTGAACTTGGGGCTTTCGGAGCAACGGATTACCACCGGCTTTGAGAGTCTCGAGACGATGCGATGGCGTGTCCGCGCCTCTTGGAGAGGGATTGTCCTTTAGGGCAGGGTTTGTAGATGTAGATCGCAAAGAATTCCCACTGACCATGACACTTGCGGAGCGAGGGACGCCGTGGGGATTTAGGTAAACCTAAGGCAGAGAGTCCACACACAGGCCGTTTTCCCCCTAGAGTCGCCTGACGCGTCGCTTAAGGCGCATTTCGACAAAGGCCTTTGCCTTGGCCGCTGCGCAAAATCAACACTTAAACAGACTCTGCCATGATTGTCTACAGCTCAGCAACAGTACTTACGGTCGTACATACGTTAAGCGTACGTACGTTAAGCGTAGATTTTTGCAAAGCGATAAGTAGGTGTTCGAAAAACGCTGACGAAGTCGCGGGCACAGCTAGTACCGTAATATATTTCTGCACAATCTATGGAAAAATGATATCAGATGTACCATGCCACCTATTTCATCCCCGTCAAAGTTAAGATCTAGCAAGTGAGGTAAACTCAGGAAATCATTTAGACGTATAATTGAACCCAAATCACGCTATAGATTAATCAAAACCAGCTGTATCCCGCGGTTTCGTCCGAAACTGATATGTCTTTGAGACAGACCCGTTAATTTGTTTGAGATGTGCGTTGATAGTCAGTCAGCAGGATTTTACAAGTAGATATAGTATATTTCGGTTGGTATAGGTATAAATAAAAGCAAAGGCTGTGGGTGGGCACCAGCCATCAATATCTCAAGGACGGCTGCTACTATTTGACAGCTCAATTAGGAACACAACGATGATCTCAAGAAAAACTGCAACCGAGGGAGGCTCTTCAATATACTGAAGACGACGAAGACAGAACCGACTGGGTAATTGCTTGTTTATTTGTAGATTTCGATCTCTTAGAGGTCCATTTTAGGAACCACACTCAGATGACATATTAATATGTATAACAACTATATGAGAATACATTAGAACACAAAAAAGTGAACCTAATGAGCCTTCTGCTGATTACCTACTCTCAGTTAAATCGTCTCGGATAAATATTTTTTTTCGGGTTTTACATCAAAATGATTTGTAATTTTCTTAATGCAACCTTTCGGAAAACCCACCATCATTCATTGCAACAACTGCACGCAGGCAAAATATACTCGAGTCACATGTGACTCGAGTATATTTACCACTGTTCTCAGAACATCTTCCGAAAAGACACAAATGTACCAAGTGGTACACAATATTCCGATACAAGATATCTAGCATTTTAACAGTAACTCATAAAATCAAAGACAAACCTATTTAAAATAATTACAATAAATGAGCCAAAGTGCGTATAAGTATTATTTAATATTGAAACAAAAATATATTACTTTAACTCATAAAATAAACTCTTAATTTACGAAGTGGGGGTTATTTTTCAAAGTTACTACTGTAAAGTGATGGACCGACTGAGACAGTTTGATCAAACACATTCCTATTTCGATTCTGGAACTTTGCCAAGGAACCGAGTCGGTTTCCTCTAGCTTGTAGGTACGTCGTACATGTAGGTAGGTATAAAATCTCTCAGGCTGTCAGAAAGTTAACAGGGATAGGAAGGACAGGTGGATTGGACATAAGATCAGATTAATGGAGACATTCGTGTATTTTAATCTTTACTACGGGTAATACAGGGATTAGTAAACAGACTTTCAAATATTAGTGGAAAATTTGTGATAAAAAATTGATAAACATTTCTGTGAAAATGACCTACCTCTACTATAGCACCTTTCTTTACAACTCTAGCGAGGAGAATGGACAAATTTTCTTCTTTTTGGTATAAAAATCTAAATGTAATGAATAAGGTATACCTACCTAATCCTTTGAAATAGAAACATATTAGCCTGCAAAAACGAATCCAACTAATATATCGAAGTAACGAGTGGTCCGTACAGACCCAAGTAAAGGTATACGATGTCTTTTGCTCTATTGAACAATTCTATTTTCTTCGCAATCTTTAGTTTTCGACTTCGCTGAACAAGGATGCCAATGACTGTTCTCAGTCTAGTAAATTGTTATAAAATTTAATTAAGTTCATTCAGATTCCGAAGGCTTTCATTCTCTGTATACCTATAGCAAATTTATATAAAATCAATGTACAGACACGGCTTCGTTACTGTTTGATATTATCTATATACATATAAAATTCAGAGTCCTGACTGACATTAATATATATCAACGCAGAGCCCAAACCGCTGGTCCTATAGAGACATGAAATTTTGAAAGTGTGTTCTTTGTTATGTGTAGGTATCCACTAAGAAATGGTTTTTGGAAATTCCCTCGAGATCGGGACTTACGCGAGTCTAACCTCGGGATTCTGCTAGTATTTATATAAAAAGTTATACCTACTTCCTTGAGCATCTATAGAAGTAGGCTTTATAAAAAGTTTAAATGAGGCTTTTTCTCTATTTATACAATATAGTTTGTCTGAGACAAATCGCTTTAAGCTATGTAGGTAGGTATGTACTTAAGGAATTTTATTTAAAATCAGTAAGCTATGTTTTATCACGATTTTAAAATAATGTATTACACAAATTGAATCTGTCGTTCAAATCCAAACCTCTCTCATGTCTCTATCTCTAACTTAATATAATAACGGAACGTAGGTGACCAGTTAAATAATGCTTAATTAAGTTTGTCGTATACAAACACAAGCAGAGCACACAACTAACCAGATGCAATCCTTTAAACCCATTCCATTTCATAATTTTCCCACGCAAACCGGTTTGCGTTCGGGAAATGCTGTAATTGCGAACATTAACAGAATTATGTTGCATTTTCCACGTTAAATGCCACAAACGCCACGTTTGCGCTAACCAACTACCGACCTAATTTATTAATTTAGATCCTATTCGACAACATTCAGGCACAGTAATCCGACCGTAAATATAACGTAGCAAATATCATCGGCGTCGTCAGTTCAACAGAACGGTAATTGTATAGAATCTAACAGTTTGACTGGAAAATTAGTCAATTTTCATAAATTTTAAATCAATAACGTTTTTTATAATAACCTGCTTTTCGTGTTTAGGTACATTTCGTAAGTCTACCTAGTTGTTACTTCAACTCCCTAAAACTTCAAACAAGCTCCTTTAAATCGTTTTTTAATTGGAAGGAATTGTATTTTTTTTCTGCATGAAACTAATCCAAAAAAAAAACTAAACAAAACAAAGAAAAACTAAAATGACCCATCCCCACCCAAGCGTTCCCGATGCAAAGCTGCCCAAAATGCTAGCAGCATTCCCGCGTTTAACCGCAATGGACAACCTTTGCAGCAGGAACGTTTTATTAAATCATCGTTTTATAAGTTTATATACAAGTTTTCTAAGCTTATATCGCGAAATTTTTTAAAATATACTTTACGATTTTCTATTACTATTCCAATACGTAGGTATATGAATTACAACCAGCAGCCTACTAGTGCTCGTGGGCGGACTGGAACCTTTCATTCATGATTCTCCAACTAATGAATGAACTATGCTGTAAACGGCTATAAAAGCCTAACTCATTTACATTATAAATTTCTATTAATTTTTGTATGTAGCTCAAGGCTATTTTGTTTAGAAAATTTATTTACAAGGAAAAATAGCATTCAAAAATTTTCACTTGCGGCGAGGCTTGAACTCGCGCCTTTGGGTCATTTACATTAATTTTAATAAAATTACGTTGTTTACGTACCTTTAGTGTAGTAAATTTTAAAAAATTATGCTTACTTAAACGCGATGACATGTAGAACTCCTAATTAATGACAATATTAAGTTAACCCTTCGTGTTCCGATACGTAGCCTGTAAGGACTAACATGTAGGTACGGTTTACCTAGCTAGAAGCTAAGTTCTAGATAGCTGAACCGTTCATCTGAGTACGACCTTTACTAGGTTAGGTATAGGTAGGTACTATAAAAAGCGAAACTGAAACTACACATTTTTTTGTTGTAAAATAAATAAAAGATTTAAAAAAATGTGGTAAAAAGTCACATACTTATAGCGTACCTGCCTACCTAGTCTACCTGTGACTTGGTACAGGACCTGGACTTGGTACTGAAAAGTCCTCGAAAGATTAGTGTAATATGACGAAATAAATGTGCGTGTAACAATCGCGAAACCCTAAGAAAAAGTTAAGCGACTATTGTGATCGAAAATGTGATAAGGCATGCTTTAGCCAAGGCCTAACCGTCTCCGGAATATGCGAAGCGGATTTTAGTTATAGATATTTTAACAGACAATCTTCATAATAGCTCAAGACGGGCGATTAAGTCAATTAAATATAGCCATAAAAAGAAAATAGACGCCGTCATCCGGCTACTAATGAGGATATCCAGACGACTGTATTTTTAACAGAACAATTGGAGCAATTGACGTGCCTTAAAATACGAGATGAAATCCAGCAACGGTCGTAATTATGAAAAAGTGGAATTAGATTCAATTAGTAGCCTCTATGTGGGATTATGTACAAATAGTTGCTTCCTTGATTTGTGTCGCTCTTTGTCTTGTTTAGGAATTTCTTCATACCTACAGTTAGCCGAGATATTTCAATAACTGCGGTATGGTTCGCATATTATAGCGCTATCATCTTTCCGTAAACCTCCGTACGTAGATGAGTAAATTGTCGTAGGACGCGGAAAATATTTATTGCAATATCGCTGCAATATCATAATAACTGTGTGGAAGATGTTTATTTTAACTGCAGTGTTAAGTTATTGCTGCAATCGTTTAAACATTTACGATCCTTCCTACGCGCTAATGATGGCACGTGTGTCCACTAGATAAGTATCGAATTGTGTAACGTCCTTATTATAACGCTAGCAGATTCCCGCGGTTTCACCCGCGTATGTCCCGATCCCGTAGGAATATCGGGATCAAAAGTAGCCTATGTTACTCAGGGTAAATGTAGCTTTTTAATGGTGAAAGAATTTTTGAAATCAGTCCAGTAGTTTCGGAGAATACCCCCAATATACATACATACATACATGTTACCAACGTTACCTCTTTATAATATTAGTATAGATTAGTATAGATTAAAGCTTGCTATTTGGAAATTATTTATTTTACATTAGGAAGATTTCTAATTTAGCCGTGTAGCCCCGGCATAGAATAAGGCTACCTCATCTCTTCCCGCGGGTGTCGTAAAAGGCGACTAAGGGATCTGAGGGAGACTAGCAAACCTTAAGTTATCTCCGCGCGGTAGCGGATAAACTGCTTCGTCCCTAGGAGGATTGGTGTCAGGCCGGCCGTAAAAATATTGCCAAATCTATTTGCAGAAGGTATGGTCAATGATGATTTACCTACTGCGCCAACCCCAAATTAGTTTGGGGTTTAGCGGACCCCGGGCTCCCGAGAGGGATGCATCCGGGAACATCGCTCGGATGAGGAGGAAGATTTCTAATTTTGTAGAGTGTTCTTATACCTTCCTACGTATTATTTTTCCAATCGTACGTATTATTTACGGTCGAGATAGGACGCGGTCACTCGGACAGACACAGTCGGCAGGCGTCTTTGACGGACGTTTCCTTCGTTCCATTCCACTAATTACTCTTATCATTTTAATGAATTGAAATAACACAAGTTCACGGACAATGTGCTGGGTTCAATTCGAAATAACTTCTATCGAGAAGAGCTTCATTAAAGCAAGTTAAAGTTAACTTGGTGTTCAACATTTTTACATTATACATATTATAACTTATCTAAGATACTAGGTAGTTGAACTAAAACTAGTATTAGTCTTAGCCCAACTAGTTTTGCGATAATGTTTTGTTTATCTAAATTTGTGATAACAATAAAAAAAATACTATTTTCTGTATTAATATGTATCAATGTATCTTACTGTTGGTGTACCAAATAAACAAAACCCTACAGTGGGTAGGTACTATATTATATAGAGCTACAAAACAGTACTATTTCCAGAGTAGAGTTCTCATTGCTTTTTTACCAGAATGTTTTGGTACGAGTATTCTTCGATTATATATAAACTATAGATGCACGGTCGCCGCTCAAGAAATGGAGCCGTCAAAACAAGGCATACTTCAGCCGATATGCCTTGTTTCGCTGTCAGTCGTGCATAAGTGTTTTACAACCTTATTGCCCAGTGATTAAGGCTTACATTAAACTGTACTATGTCCGTATAAGTAAGCGTTGAAGTAGTGCCGATTTTTTATTTCGATTTTGTATGGGACCGTGTATCTATAGTTTATATATGATCGAAGCGAGTATTGAAGAAAATACTGCATAAGTCGCAGAATTTTAATCTTCAATCATTAAAATTTTAAGTTCCGCTTTACTTGAAAACATTACCTATATGTACGTAGATACACGTAGAAAGGAAAGATCTACTTAAAAACAACAGAAAACAAAGCACCACTTAACTATTAAAAGCACTTTACCTCTTAAATAACATATTACGGTCTTCTACTCAGTTTTCTGTCTACAGTGACTCGTTTATAACCAGATATTTGACCTATGAGTAACGCCCACGACCTTTTTAAGGGCCCTCTACAATCAAGACCCCACGCTTGGAAATCAGTTGCAAAATGTATGAGGAAACTGTTCTCTTATAGCTGAAGGGATATCTTACATTGATTGATGGATCAGAGATATAGTTAGCTAAGGTGTTACCTTCCGACATTTGTGAGTGATGTAGTAGGTGAGGTAGGTACGGCGAAGCTGAGAACTTACTTTCTAGTTCTAGTATATCTATAGTTAACATAGGTAACATCTATAGGTAGGCAATCAAAGTAGGATAAATAAATAAATAAATTCTGTGAACAACACACAGCGCCATCTAGCCCCGTGGTAAGCGACTAAGCATAAATACTTGCACCCGCCGGGAATCGAACTCGCAACCTTCTGCATTGCAGGCGTGCTTTTGCACGACGCGCCGCAGGGGTCGTCAGGATGAATAGATGGGTAGAGAAAAGGCTTTATTGTATTTACCAAAAATAACTTAATCTAAAGTAGCACAATAGGCGGCCTTACCCCAGGGAACGATATCTTTCAGGCAACCTACGGAAGGGGCTTATAATAAAAAGTTTAATTAATGACGCCAATAAGTTAGGCTGCTGAAATTTGTTGTATAAAACGTCATATAAATAAACCGCCTTGTGTATATTATGTGGTTTAAATAACCTATAAACAAATTGAGTGACCTTTAACGTGTTAAAATCGTTGAGCAAGTACTCAAGACGAATGGTATTTGCTTTGACTCAGGTATGGTAAAGTACTTTCACATAGAAAGCGAGGGCCAGACTGCTAATTATCGGCCGTTATCAGTGACCTTTTGAACGCTATTGTACCTACCTGCCTTCTAATATGTTTTGAACGTTTGAAAGGGTCAAGTTTCCGAAAAGGTCTCCGTTTATCTCTTGCTACTCAGTTAACTAATAGGGATTTTAGAAGGCCCTTCTCTAATGTAATGAATGACGGTTAAAATTCTTTCTGCCTATTTGAGCAATAGGTACAGTCCCAAGTAGACAGTCTTCCTTATTAATAAAGTAGAGCGGTAGGTAAGTAGATTACTAAGTACATAACTCATCATTTGCTAGATCTTTTAGGATTTATCCATTTAAGTAATTTAAGCATAACTCAATTTATCGATCATGGGAAATTCACATTTACAAATTATTTAAAATTTGATTTCATATCTTAGCAGTCTATCTGTTGTCTGTCAATAACGTTGGTCTTTGGTTTTTCTAGGACCAAGACCAATAGTAAATTTTAGGTACTGTACTTATTATTTTTAATTTTAAGCCGCAGTAGTTGTTTTTTTGCGGTGTTACTTCGTCATTCTAGTTAGATAGGTCTAACTAAAGTATTAGTTATACATATAATTAGTGAGTTAAAATGTATAGGTAAACATGGAAAATATAGATATGTGGTTAGTTCAGACTGCAACGAGGCCGGGCATCCCGTCAAGGCGACAAAAGCGACTTCTAAAAGCCAGTTCTTAGTAGGCAGTCAGGCAGGGAGGTAGCTGTGCAATCGCAGGTGTGCCAGACACAACGGCGCGTGCTCATTACCAGCAAACTCAGCACAACATTTCAATCTTGTTATTGCAACGTGATACCGCAAAATTATACTTGCAATTTTGATTCAACGAATATAAATGTAGAATATTATTTGAAATTTATTCTTTGAATTATCCATAGAGTTATGTTTCGGTTCCATAAATGTTGCAGTTTAGGTATTTTAGGTAACATAAATATTTGTGACCAATCGAATTGACTGGGACAAATCGACCACGCGGCACGATTGCAACGGCAATGGCGTAATTACTACTGATTTATCCTTTCTGCAATTTCATGTGATAAAACTTAATTTGTTTCTAACAAACTAAACTATATCCCTGTGCTTGTAAATGGAACGGCTTAGTAAAAGATAGATTATCTAGAAGTTGGAGAATGTTGTCACACCACATTGCTTGAATGGATACATTATTATGTTGATAGAGCTTCAAAAGCTCTCGAATATCAATCGGTCTATTAACCTGAGATACCTAGCTAACAAGAATTAACTGGGTTCAAGATATAAAGAAAACGGTCAAACTATTATATTATAAGTTTCACGTAAAGTACGAAATTTAAGAACGCTAAGAAAACTTCGTTTTTATAAGTTCTAGGTGAATATTTTGGAAAATAAATGAATAGAAGCTATCTTGACCTAAATAAATAACCACAGTTTGTTGTAAACACCTTATTTTAGTAATAAGTATTCGTTTATATGAAAAGGTTAACCTTCACCGGTTTCATAACAGATTCAATAGTAGGCACCTACCTACCTACTACATTTTACAGCGTTTTGACATTCAATTATATAGCATTGTTTCTTCGAAGCAATACGAACAGATAATCCAGCCACTAAACACCTAAAAGCCCATAAAGACATTGGCATAGCAGCGATAATTGAATAAGAAGCACTTAATAGGAAGATAAACAAGTTGAAAAGTGAATAAACATAACGGACGCAAAGCAGACTGACGATAATTGAAGGTTTATGTAGAAAAAAAATGTACACAAACACTATTGAATTTAACTTAGTATTGTTATAGGTAAACTGTTGGGTTTCCGCTCACTGCGGTGGTAATCGCTGTTTGATTTGTGTGAAATCGAATTGCAAAGCGTTTGTGTCCAAAACTCTCACGGCTGGTCCGGTGGTATTGACTTTTGAGTATTGGGTGTATTCACAAAATACGGATTTAATCCGTATTATCATTTGCCATTGAGTCGAGGATTCTCTTTTCAGTATACATTTCTATACAAATGTCCGTGATTGTGTACCTACTCGTACATAATACCGATGATATAATTTACCTACGCACAGAATAGCGAGTAATTCCACAACATGCTATAGGCTTAGGTGTGGTAAGAAGGATACAATGTCGCTAACACTAAAATAAATTATAATTCTTATATTACTGGCACTTTATATCCAAGCCACATTATAGCTTTAACGAGAATACATTGTATGGGACTTTAGTATGGAATGCCTATTTCACATTCATATTATGAACCAGGAACATTTATAACGCAGTTTTACCCGTGTAAGTCCCGATTACGTGAACGTCAAGGTAACTCATGCGCATACCAAGTTGCATCTGCATCGCAATCAGTTTAGTAAATTTTGCGTGAACTAAAAAACATTTTAGAAATATGTACAAAAACTTGTACTTAACTAATAACAACATGATCTGACACCAAACATGAAGAAAATAGAGATTCTTCTATAAATGTTAGTAACCATATACACGTAACGCAAAGCCCGCCAAGCATCGCAGTTTGACTAGACAAGGTGGCGCGCCCTGCGCCCACGCATACTCAATGTGCTGCACCTGCCGGCCTAACCAATGTATGGTTAATAGCTTATTTATGTGTAATATTTATTAGATCGCTCCGTCAACGCACCGTTATTAACGATAATCGTCAAGTTCGATGAAAGGCCCGAAAAATATGGCGATGAAAAGTGAGGAGGAAACCAGATAATAGGAATTTAGTGAGATTTTTAAAAGTGCGTACAAACATAAGTACCTACCTACACTTGCATCACGGCTTGCACTGAAATGTTGTAATATTATAAAGGTCAAACTGTTAAAAAAACAACTAAATGCTATAGGAAAATGTTGTTCATAATATTATGACGACATCATGGAAAGTTTGGATTTTGGTCACAATGACAACGAATTAACAGAAGAAGAAACTCGGACAATCAAACAATTTGCACTCCCACACATCTCGACTTTCATCTCCTAACGGAAGAAGCAATAAAGTGATTAGGCTCTATCATAACTAGAGTCTACGACTACGGCATCTGTGGGTGTTCCCTTCGCCCACGGCCACCACGGAAGGGAAAGCATGGGGCGAATTTATGATAGCCTGGCCCAAGCATAAATTTACAAACCAAATGAACTCTTAACAGCCTAGTGATAAATTACCAACGCGTGCTTCGTGTCGCTAAGGACTCTTATTTGAATAGCATTCGCGAAAACTACCGTAAATAATATACCTAACCTCTTGTCTTCAACTTCAGCAATATTCAGCAAGTAGTACTACCTATATATTCCCAAGAAACTATGCAAAGAAGTACTTGACGCTTCTAGTCGCGCGTCTATTTATTATCTACTGGATTATTCTAGTATGTGTGGAGTAGTAACGAGGAATCCAGGAAGATGCGAGTTGAATGCACTAAATCAACGCTAGGACTAAGAGCTGTGGCGGAACGTCTAGCGAGCGACCGACCCCAATTTACTTTTGGATTGTGAATGTGACTAGACGTGACAAATCTCGACAAATCACGTTCGTCTTGACCGGATAAGATAGATCGGCCAATCGGTCTCCCCAAATACAGGCAAGGACACTTCCATCTGGTTTATTCATGTGACGTGTATGCGAATGTGATGCGACGAAATAGCCGACGTCCGTCGACCCACGTGCCGTGCGCCCACGCCGGTACTATAGTTAATATTTAGAACAAATCTTACATGATGTTACTGCATTGATGCTGCACTTAGCAACATGTCTTCATGTTATTTATTACCGACACTTTTCCTGTCTTTATACTATGTATAGGTAGGTTATGATAAATTAATAAGTATAATAAAGCGAAGTAAAGTTTTATGGGTGTACCTGTACAGTGACTTTGTATTTAAAATTCCATCCAAGTCTTTAAATCACTCCTAAATCTAAAGAATATGCTTGTTGATTTTATTTAAGTAGATATATGATTAGTATAAAATGAGCAATATTATCGGCAAATGATGCAACATAGAATATTCAAATGAATAAAGATTGTAAATCCATTACTTAATTTGCATGAACCCTTCAAAAAGATCTATAAAGTTGGAATGGTCCATTAAAAGTTTCTTTAATCAAGTTTTAACAGACTTATGGACGTAACTTGTTCTGCAGGAATGTGGCTGCATATCACTCATTAATATTACTGAATAGAAAGTAGTTTATAAAGTGTTTAAATCCTTGTCAGTGGCGAAGTTATTTGCGGTTAAATATCTAAACTGTAAAGAACTCACACTTAAGACCTCTTCAGGATAAGGGTGGTGCAATAGTAGGTAATGATATTTTCGAATAAACTTCCCCCCTCCCCTCCAGCCACCCAAGCAACGATTGTTTACTTAGCGTGAAATAGTTCGGAAGAGTTGTATGACTAACTCCGTTCAGCTCGCGGTGGGAACCCGGCATACTTTATCATAATATAATGTTGTGATCTATATTTGTCATCTATATTTAATCCTGATACGCAGTTGAAACCACGGGGCGCACGGCGATAGCTAGTTAGCCTTATTTTTGGAGAAAAAATTAAAGCTAAAGTATTAACTAATAATACCCTACAAACACCACAACCCATATTTTTTCTAATGACGTCAGTACTTAATAACTTAAATATGCTTAGGTCTTTAATCCACCTTAAAATAAATAATCTATTTTCAGATAATAACTAAATAAATTACAGACAACCCTGGAGACAAAGAACACCTGCGTTGAATGTAATTATTGTGTGACCTTTGTACCCACATGTGTTAGACGTCATGGCTGTAATAATAAGCAATATTTAACATTGTACAAACTGAGGTTTTACATACTAACGTAGATTAGTACGTAGGTACTTAGTTAGTATGTCTTCCAATATTATTACTTACTAGCTGTGCCCGCGACTTCGTCAGCGTTTTTCTAACACCTACCCATCGCTGTGCCTAGGTCTACACTTAAACGAACGACCAGAGAAGTACTGTTGCTGTGCAGAATATAATCATAGCAGAGTCTGTTTAAGTGTGGATTTTGCACAGCGGTTTTATAAACTTGTTTCACGCTCAACAATTTATAGCTATTATATTATACGAAGTAGCCATTGTCGTAAAAATAAAAAAATCGAAACCGGACTTAAAAAAAGGACAAAGGACAGTGCAACTGACTTATCTGTTATGTAAGCTAAAGTCTATCTGACATGTCTATTTATCTAAGTCGAGCAACTAAACTACATGCAATCTTTTTTTACGTGGGTAATGCGCCTTATGCACCGTCAGGTCACTCTCGGGGGAAGCGTCTCAGTGTGTTAGGCTCCCTACCATAGGTTTACTATCCTAACCCCTACGGAGTCCTCCGCAAGTGTCGGGGCCAGTGGGAATTCCTTGAGGAATGCATCCACCAACCCCGACAGCGAATCATCTCATCTCTGTCCCGAAGGACAATCCCTCTCCGAGAGGCGCAGACACGCCACCGTCTCGAGGTCCCCAAGGCCTGTGGTAAACCCCCCCCGAGTTCACCACCAAGGGCTGAGGTTACGCAGGCCAACGGTTGGCAGCCAGGCGCTGGCAAACACCACGACGGCCCGGCACCCCCTCTTATTTTTTTATAGTGGTATTGTCTTCTTCGGTAGCCCCCTTCGTTGCAAAAAGGACCCCCGGACCCGTTTAGGCAGGCTTACAGTTGGCAGCCAGGCCCTAGCAAACACCACGACGGCTGGGTTCCTACCCCCTTTACGCGTTAGAGCCAGCAAGTCCGCTTCCAACCTTGTGCGCCTTTTGGCTTCAATGCCTGCAAGGCAGGCAGTGAAACCAAGGCCCCACCACGGCTAAGTGGACACACATCGGGAGAGTAAACGTAAGGTCGTGACTCAAACGCGCAGCCGTCGAATCGGAAGCCGTCATTCGGCTCGCTAGGCCACCGTTCCTTGAAATGTGAATGCGCCGGTTCGTGATTCGAATGACTCGAAAATCAACTCTCTGCCGCAGCTGCCATCGTGCCTCGAAAACTACATGAAATCTGGATCTACCCAGTAAAACTGCCCGACTTTAGTTTGCATAACAGATAAATCGGTAGCTCTGTATTTAGGACAGGTTATTTTATTCTTTTGATAGTCGGGTTTTGAATTTATTTTACCCTTTTTAGTGAATTTTCGACTGCCACTAAAAATGTTACAGTAAATTTAATAATTGAGGAGTTTTATGATGGTTTCAGGAAATCTATCAATTTGTACCTAGTTCTTTCAAGCTGATTCTGTTGATGAAAGTCCAAAAAATAGTAATTTACTGCATTGTGGGATCCTATTCTGCTCATCATTTCAAAGGTTATCATCAGATCTTCACAAAGATTTTATGGGACCAATTCGGGACTCTTACCTTCCAAATAAAAAAGAATTATCGCAATCGGACTTCATATGCCGGAGTACGGCGTGAACATATCCACATACCTACATACAAACAATATACGGTTTGAATTGAGAACCTCTTCCTTTTTTTGAAGTCGGTTAAAACACTTATTATAAACAATTTCCGTATGTCCGAAGGATCCGGATATATTATTAAGGACAGACATAGGTACACGATATTTTAGAAATTTCCGGATACTTATCCGGTTTTTTTTTAAATTACCGGATATCCTGTAATCATGTGTTGATTCCATACATCATACTACTTCAATACAACATTTATACTAATTAAGTAAAAGCAGAAAAAACACTTTTACCGGATTACCGGACATAATATCCGGATAAAAAATAGCCTATATGTTACGGAAGATCTATGGCTATCTGCATACCAAATTTGGTTAAAATCGGATAAGCCGTTTCTGAGATTAGCGGGCACAAACAAACAGACAAACAGACAAACAGACAAACAGACAAACAGACAAACAGACAAACAGACAAACAGACAAACAGACAAACAGACAAACAGACAAACAGACAAACAGACAAACAGACAAACAGATAAACAGATAAACAGACAACCAGAAAAACAGAAAAATAGGTTCTACTGCGTTAGTAGATACCCGTACAATTCAATTTTTTTTTATATTTTCCAAAAACAGACACCGCTGAGTTACGATTTTATTATATGCGACTTCGTCAGCGTTTTTTGGACTACCTACCCATCGCTGTGCAAAAGTCTACACTTGAACGGATAACCAGGGAAGTCTGTTGCTGAACAGAAGAGAATCATGGCACAGTCTATTTAAGTGTAGATTTTGCACAGCGCAGCGGTAGGTAACGTGTTGCATGCTTATTCGCATTACTTATTATAAGAAGTAGCCTTTATCGAAAATATAAAAAAAAATCAAAACCCGACTTCGAAAAAAAGGACAAAACAATAAAAATAAGCTCTCCTACATACAGTGCAACCGACTTATCTGTTATGTAAGCTGAAGTCGGGCAGCTTAACTACATGATATCTTTTTTATTACGTGGGTAATGCGCCTTATGCACCGTCAGGCCACTCTCGTTGGGCTCCCTACCATAGGTTTATAATCTAAGCCCCCATGGTGTCCTTCGCTCCACAAGTGTCGAGGCCAGTGGGAATTCCTTATGGACTACATCCTGACAACGGTGGCCTTTCCAAGCCTCATCTCTGCCTCTGCCCGATAGACAATCTCTCTCCATCTTCCCTGCCTCGGCATGGTCACGCCACCGTCTCGAGGTCCCCAAAGCCGGTGATAAAGCCCCCCACCGAGTTCACCACCAGAGGCTGAGGTGATTTTTTATAGTGGTTGTCTTCCACGCGGCCCCTTTCTTGCGGAAAGGACCCCGAGCCCGCTGACGCGGGATTACGGATTAGAAGCCAGGCAAGCCCGGTTTCCCACGTCGTGCTCCTCTTGGTTTGCAGCTACTGAGTCCCCTCACAACGGCAAGGTGGACGACCATCTGGAGGGCAAAACCTAACGTCGTGTCCGGGACTCGGGACTCGAACGCGCAGCCCTCGAATCGGAAGCCATCATTCGGCTCGGCAGGCCACCGTTTCTTAAAAAGGGAGTGCGGTCTGTGATACAAACGCGGAACCCTCGACTCGGAATCCACAGCTGCCATCGTGCCACGTAAACTACATGCAATCTGAATCTACCCAGTAAAACTTCCCGATTACAGCTATATTTTTTAATCATTTTTATTGCATCTTCGACTGCCACTAAAAATTATCAAAATTGCTATTACTGTTGCGTTAAAGTTACGGTTACAACTTTAATCACTGAGGGATTTTTGAGAAGGTGGTTTCAGGAGGTCCATCAATTTGTACCTAGTTCTTTATAAGCCGATTCTATTGATGAAAGTCCAAAAATTAGTAATTTACAGCATTGTGGGATGCTATTCTGCTTATCATTCCGAACGTTCTCATCAGATCTTCACCAACAATTTATGGGACCAACTTTCCAAATATTTGCCGGAGTACAGTGTGAACATATTCACATACAAACAGTATGCGGCTAGAATTGAGCACCTCCTGTTTTTTTTAAAGTCGGTTATAAACAGCCATTATAAAGAATTTCCGTATGTCTGAAGGATCCGGATATGTGGAGGTCTCTCCACATATCCGGATCCTTCGTATACCTGTCTAGGTATACGGTATTTTAGAAATTTCCTGAAAAAAAACTGGATATCCGGTTTTTTTATTTTCGACCGGATATCCGGTTAATCATGGGTTGATTCCACACAACATATTTCTTCAATACAACATTCAAACTAATTAAGTAAAAGCAGAAAAAACTCTTTATCCGGATAACCGGATTAAATATCCGGATAAAAAATAGCCTATATGTTAATCGGGGTCTAAAGCTATCTGCATACCAAATTTGGTTAAAATCGGATAAGCCGTTTCTGAGATTAGCGGGCACAAAGGCACACACAAACAGACAAACAGATAAACAGACAAACAGACAAACAGACAACCAGAAAAACAGAAAAATAGGTTCTGCTGCGTTAATAGATACCCATACAATTTATATTTTTTTTATATCTTCCAAAAACAGACACCGCTGAGTTACGATTTTATTATATGTATATAGATTAGATATGTTTTTTCGTGAACGAATGCTCAACCTAATACCTACACGCAACGAATTTGTCCGACGGACACAACGTCGTATCGCGCGAAATATTACTGTGACTATCGCCTTTTTTGTATTACTAGCTGTGTCCCGCGGTTTCACCTGCACAAGTCCCGATCCCGTGGGAATTTTGAAAAACCCATCGGATGCCACCATCATAAAGAACACACTCTCCAACTTTCAGCTCTCTACTATCAGCGGTTTAGGCTGTGCGTTGATCAGTCAGGCAGGACAAAGCCTTTTATAGATATAGATAAATTTGACTCCGCTACGACTTATTGACGAGCTTTAGGTACTTTACTAGGTTTACTAGGTTTTAAAAAAACTAACGCTGGATTGCTACTGGAAAGAAGCTATAACAGAGACACTCACACACACAGCCAAAAACAGGTGGGTTTAGTGACATGACCTCTCTTGACATTTTATTAATTTGATTATGCAGATTCTATTATTTTATTACATTCTGTTTGATTTTATTTCAATGCACTGATTTATGTAAGAGCCCCGTCGAGATATTTTTCTGCACGTACCTATATCAAAATCTATCAATTCATACAAAGTCTATCGGGACGGTTACTTTTTATTTTATTTTATTTTATTCGGAAAGCAGACAGTGAAATATAGTATTATAACGTAACAAATAATTATAACTAAGCACCATTTATAAGCTTTCGCATACAAAAAACTAAAACACTTGTTTTTATCTCGGTATTCCCACGGGATCGAGACTTACGCGGGTAAAACTGCGGAGTGGTGCATAAAAGGAACTGTACTAGATAGGTTCCTACTTTAAATGATCTTAGTTGATCGATTATAAATACTTTGGTACTTATATAGATTTTTCTTCTATTTTCGCGATGTTGGATTGAAATTAAACCCATTCTTCGGTTATAATCGCTTGGTCTTAATTACTTCCAGCATTATTTCTAAACCTTGCTAAAAGTAATGAACACCACGTGAATAAAACCGAAAAATTAATTTAATTCCTAACCTATATAAATAAAGTTTATACAAAGTTATTTAAATTAGACTTTCTGTACCTACTTAATCAGATAATTTATATAAGAAACAAGTAATATCCTCCGATATCTTAATTATTGAATTAATGCGTAAAAATAAATAAAAGTTGAATTAATCACTGATTCTGACTGAGATAATCATGATTTGCATTGACATCGTTACTAGCAGACGATTTTAATATTGATGTTTCAGATTTATTAATTATAAACTAGCTATGGCCCGCGGTTTCACCCGCGTAAGTTCCAATCCTGTGCGAATTTCGAAAAACCCTTTCTTTTCGGACGCCTACATTATTAGAAAGAAAACTCTCTACAAATTTTACCTTTTTACTATTAGCGGTTTAGGCTGTGCGTTGATCCATCAGTCAGTCAAGACAAGGTATTTAGATAACAAGAGACACGCCCCGATTTCTCACGTGTATACAAATAAACAAGGTTCGATCTTGGTGGGCCTTACTTCAGTAGAGTGCTAAGTATAAACGTATTATGAACTACATTCTCAGGTGCTCTCGTATCTTGTTACAAAGCCTACTACATGACATGGGACAACTTCATTACTAAACCAGATTATTGGAATAAGCTCGATTGAGATGATAACATCTACGTCTATGCCTCAGCTGAATGAGAAATACGCAACCTACGCTGGGTACCGATATAGGCAAGTAGAAAAAACACGCGTGCTACGATGCAATGAAACTTTAAAATACAGGATAGATGTGGCCACGGCCAATCTTTAATTATAAAATTATATTTTTGTTGAAATTAAAGACATTTTTCGGTTTGAATCGCGTGGTTTTTATTACTTTTAGCATTGTTACAACGCTCAACGTTTCGAGACCTTTCCAGGTCTCTTCTTCTGTCTTTAATTTCAATACAACATCGCGAAAACAGAAGAAAAATCTATATTTTTGTTTTTAATTAGTATAATATTATCTAATAACTTATTTTATAGGTAAATAATATATGACAGTTAATAAAACTAATAAAAGATTCCAGTTAATATTTTCTATTCGACTCTAGATTGCCATTAAGTGCTAATTAATATTAATGTTTAATCAATCCACACTAAATCAAGATAAAGTATTGCAACCAATAAAAGTGATTTTTGTTTTGCCATCTCTCGGAATAGATCGAATTTTGTTAAAATATCTAATTTAAAGATTAATTTGAATCCCTATCTAACTTCGATCAACTTTAATTATCATAAATTTTAATTTGTCTAAATAATGACATTTCTCGATAAAGATTTGCGATGTTCGCGACATTTATAGAGGCTGTGAAAGGTCATTGGTAGGGGACACCGTGTCTAGTAGGTATTGAATTAATCTGTGCTAGCTATAGGTTGGCGATAGGTAGGTACCTACTAATAAAATTACAGAAAGCTCTGAAATGTTTGAAAGAAGTAAAGTTTGAAAGTTTGGATGTTTATGAAGACTAATCTCCGAGATCGCTGGACCAATTTAATGTTTGGAAGGTAGTTAGGTAGGTACCTACCAACTTTGCATTAGAGATTTATAATTTAATACTTTGTTACCTGTAAGGACAGGGTTGTTGGCAATTTGTTGGCACCCATTTAAGTGGTAGTTCCAGACCTCTAGGCGAAAAACTTTCGACTTTTGGCGGTTTAAGTATTTTTTTGAAAATTTTGTAATAAGTTTATTTGAAAAACAGCTATTTTATTAATTAAATACCAGACTCCTTCAATGTCGTCATATAAACTTCTATCAAATTCAAAAATTATTTATGCCTACCTATATGTGTATAACATACAGACAGACCAACGCAAATTCATTCAAAACAACAAAAGTGTACTTACCAGTTCTGTATCCGGCGTTGGAAAGGTAGGTAGCGAAAGTATTGGTCTCGTGCTTGGCTTGCCACATGGGAGAAGAGCAGTTGTCGTTGTTTGTGTATACGTTATGATTGTGCACGTATGTGCCGGTCAGCAAGGAACTCCTGAGAATTCAGAATTGGCGCGGTTATATTATAAGATATCTTGGGAGGAAACCGTTTTACTCGGTCACAAGATTTTAGGAAGAATTGCCGTAAAACAGGAAAGTAATAAAACCCTACGAAGCTTTATGTAGTTAAGCAGAAAAATCTTTAAAATTTTGATCTCAAATTAAGGAATTGGTAGGTATATAGAGTTTTTTTTGTTTACCTTGATGGACAGCACATTGGTGTGGTTGTGTAGGCGTGACGAAACTCAGCACCAGCGCTTCTAATAGCTTTCATCGTCCTTGGCATGAAGTTCAAGCTGCCAAGTTCGACATCCTGATCATCGGTTAGGATCAAAATAATGTTCGGTTTCCTCTCCCTCGGCTGGGGGTATGGAATGTAGCCGCTACTTTGCCATTTGTTCGAAGTCTTCATCTTGGACCTCGTCGTATTTTCCCTGATCGGCAACGAATGGTACCTTTCCTGAGGTTTAGTCTGATTGAAAGCCTTCTTCATAGAAAACTTTTCGATGCTTTTATTCAAATGTTTCTCTGTCTTCCGAAGTTTGTCGTCTCGTTTCACGCTGTAAGGCTCGATAGTTCTGTTTGCGTTATCTTCTGGCGAATTGTCCGCTGAACCCCTTCTCCTCTCTCTTCTCACTTCATGTTCCCAAGTTCTCCGTCTCTCAGCGCGAAACCGCGAGCTATTTTTGTGCCTCAAGTATCTTCTTTCGGGCAAATCAGTAAGAGTTCCATTGAAAGTTGTTCTGTTTCTATTGTTCTCTCTATTTCGTATCTCTCTAGATCTCGAGTTTTCCTCTTCTTCGAACGAATTTCGCTTCGCTGATACTATAATGAAGTTCCAAGTCAAAAGTATCGGTATTAACTTCAAATTCATATTGCTTACTGTAGATTACTTGATCACTATAGGTAATACAACTTCTGCGAAGTTATTCGAAATAATGGAGTTAAGTCGTCGATGCATGTACCAGCAGAAAGTTGGTCTTCAAATAATGGACTGCCATTTTGTTACACTACCTGCAACAAAGAACGAAAGCACATAAATTCTAATATCACGGACCGTCGATAAGTTGAGTGGCGAGGGTTATTCCGTATTTATAAATGGTATTGAAATATGTTCGTATCGAATGTACCTCGGACCATTTAATAGCATTCGACCAGGGCATCAATCGCGAATTGCTTTTAACAGAATTGGTTGGATATTGGTCGGAGCTGGCCTTTAAATAAACTGCGCAATCCCGCGCTAGGGGTGTTCAATTTATACTTACAATTCGAATTGATTAACAAGAAGATTAGTGTTGCGGCGTGTAAATGAATGGAATTCTTGCATATTGTGCTCTGTGTAGCCTTGTGTGTGTACATTGTAAGGTGTGAACAGGACACGGCGTTAGGTAATTGAACGTTTTTGTAATACGAAGCTGTAAAGGCAGATTAAACCGTAACCATAAAGATAATAGCGATTTTATTAGGTGCACGACGAGAGCAACTCGTTAGCGGATGCAGAAAATGATCTGCCTATAAAAAAAACAACCGTCTTCGGTCGTACTCGTACCCTTACACTCGTAGATATCTTTATGAAATACACGGCGGCAGGCGGGCGGTGTAATAAACTTTTTAAATTCACACGATTTGTTAACATAGTTTCATTTTCCCGGGTCTTAATCGCGTATTATTATTTTTTTCTTACCGCGACGATTCAACCATGTTACAATGGTCTTGGTCGCGAGGGGACTAGGACCATGGGCGGTGTAATGTTTCCTTAAATATATTTTTAAGAATATTAATATTAACATGATTTTAATTTCATATGAATTACGGGGTGGTTTTTGAGGCTTACAAAACTCACCCCTTAAATGTAGAAAATGGCACAAATTTCAATTGTTCCCCAGGGTAGGTATATGGTAGGTTAGAGGTGTCTGTCCCGATTTATGTGCACTCTGACTATCCCTTAAATAATAGGGGAGATCGATGACGACATATAACTTTAACCCTCCAATAAAGTCACTGATAGATTGATCACTGAGAGACCAGGCTCCCGATTCCCATAATAGAATTGCCTGATATTTTATTTAAATATAGGTACAATCTAATTGCAAATTGCTTTTGAATTGCAAGTTACCTGCAACTGAACTGTCTCACCTAATGGTAAGTGATGATATAGTAGCTAAAATATACGGCAGTAGAACAAGTTCCGACCCAACGTTCTTAGTAGCTGCACCGGTCTACGTATCGGAACACGGACGCGTCCGCTTGGCACTACGACCTAGGCATCTGAACTCTAAAATAGTGTTAAGGTACGAGTTGGCAACTGGCGACATGAGGCGGCAGCGGACGACGTGTCGCGGCGACACTACTGGTTTCTATGAAATTCCCTGCGCTCGCTCGACGCCTCGTCGCTTGCTTCGTGTCGCTGACTACGTAAGGAGTTTCATAGAAATACATAGAAACCAGTAGTATCGCCGCGACACGTCGTCCGCTGCCGCCTCATGTCGCCCGTTGCCAACTCGTACCTTTAGTCTATGGAACCACCCGCCAGACATTCCTAAACGTGTTTCGTTAAATTCCGCGTAGGTATGGACGAAACTAGGTAGCTAATTATGCCTAGATATTATAGGCAACGTATTTCCCCCACGTTATCTGTATCTAGAAATCCATGGAAAATGAAGCAGAATATCAGAATTCAGTATAGGTAGCCAGCGTTGTCTAATAAATTGCATTTGAATACCAAAGCGGCCAAATATTCAGTAAATCATTGTATATGGTTATGTGTTCCTACTAACTCTTCTACTTTATAATCATAAAACGCACGAGGAAATATCTAAGTACCTATATTTCTACTTAGGTATATGCCTACATTTGACTTTTCTTTTAAAGCTCTCGCACATCAAAGACAAGGCAAGCCTCATCTCTTGTCTGATGAAGCTCTAAGCGATTTGCCTCAGAACACGACCTATGTAGACCTTATGTATACCTATATTTACTTATACGGTAGGGTTCACGCGACTACCTATTTGAACCGTTTTATACAGCTTAATCGCCTAGTAATGTAAAGTAAGACGCCTTCACACTGGGCCCCGCTAACTTGTTAAACCAGCGGATAGAACCTAGTTTGCAAATCGGGTAAAGTTCAAAGAACAGCGTACAAAGCAGATTAGCTCGGCTCTCTAGCTTTTACTAGTTGGGCTATAGTTGTTTGGTAGCAACTAGCAAACAGATTGCGGGACCAACAATTGTTTCTGTTTAGTTTGATTTGTTTTACCTACTTAGGCTTGTGGTAGATAAGCAGTTTTGATAGAATTGGAATAGTAAAAGTACGATCTGCGGTAGAAGGTACACTCGAAGCAGATTACCTACAACATTTATCTCGCCTAGTCAAACGCTTGCCGTACTTACTTAAAAAACCCTATTTCACCTAGTAGGTACCTATCTGCACAAATTGTTTTGCTAATCAAAAACTAAACTGAACAATAGTGTATTCTGGAGTGAATCAAAATTGTGAAAAGGACACTTCTTTATCCGACAGTTGGACTCAATGTGAACAGTTACTGTTCTTCACATTACGAAAGAATATTAAGAGTGCCTCTCCCGTTCTACGTTATTACGCTGTGTAACTCCTTTTATTATACTGTACCTACCTATATAAGACACGTGTATGTACGTAGGTACCGAAACCTTATTTTCACTTACCTACCTACCACGGACAACAAATTATTTTCCGTCGACTGACGAGCCATCTAAAGAACAAGGCTTTAATTAACTTTCGTCTACCTTACTCTCGGAAACAATGTTTCTGGTACCTACAACAATTCTGGCCGTAGACGGTTCTATGTTTATATGTAAGAGCACGGAGGCGTGTTTTCAAACTCTAGGATATTTTTATTTGGTAAAGTTAGAGCAGAAATAACTAAGCTCGAGTAGGTACAATGAACTGAAACAACGCGCAGTTAATGACAAAAGCGCATTTTAACCATCTTCTGTAATAGGTACTTATATATTCTATGGCAATTTTAATAATGTCTTGCAAAAGTAAGGCTATGGGCAGTGGCATTTGGTGTTCAATGAGGAATGCAGCCAGTCTTTTGGCTACGGTACGTATTTTGAATTATAATAAATTTTTTTCATTACTTTTCTTGTTATAAATTTTAGAAGTCTACGGAGGATTTGAGCTGAGATATTTCAGTAAGAAAAAAACCTATACGTTTCCTGTTTTTTTTTTGCTAGATGTAGCGTAGGTTTACATGCCTACATACTATGTACTACCTACCTACCTACATAGATTCTAAGAATAGATCAATTGAAAAGAGGTATCTAGTATGCTCAGGTAAAAATCAGGACAGTAGGCGTACGCACTAATCTAATTATATGTAGGTACCCATAATACTTTAAGTCATCCATCACCTACAGGTTACTATCATATTTTTTACTACTGAAAGGTGAGCCACTTAACTCACACGGTGATGATAAAATGTAGCACCTATATAGATGGAAGATACCTTCGAGTTCATTTGTAAATGGAAGCGCGTGTCAGATTAAAATTCTTCTTTATGGCCTGCTTAGAACAATTTGTCTCACGTGGAAAGCTAGGAACGAAAAGTTCCATAAAATTATTAAATAAATAATAATAGTACATTATGATATAAGTGCGGTAAGTTGAAAATTACAGCCGAGGCGATATTGCTAGCCCGAGCCGTAGGCGAGGGCTACAAGAAAGCAGAGGCTGTAATTATCAAAGCGCACGTATGTCATACGACGTTTTATAACACATTTGCGAGGAAAAGAAAAAGCGCGCGGAATAATTTTTATTTGTTCACAAATTAGCGATGCGCGGGCATCAGTGCTTTTTTTTTTAAGGCAACGGTACAAAAACAGCCAGTATTACTAATAAAGTAAATTAATATTTTTTTGTTTCTGTTACAGATGTAATTTACTGTCAAAATGAATTAAATTAAAGAATTAAATGTTTATTTTTTATATTTTATCTCCCAAAGTTAATTTTATTCATAAAATATTGACCACTTTTCTGACATAAAAACTTTTTGATTTGCTTTCTTTGCTTTTTTTTTCTTAAGATTTAAAAAAGTACCGTTGGTTTTAGACGGAGCATGATAAACCGTACGTGTTACCTTATTAGAAAGAAACTCGTGCGTTTTACTTTACGATTACGCACAAGTACGTAATGACATACATTACGATATTGAAATTGGTGAAATAAGAGGCCCTTTACGAGCAAATGTGTTATAAAATTATAAAAAATAATCATTCTATAAAAAGATTTGATGTACTTGTTATAAATACGTGTTACTGGCCCAAATTGCCCTATATTGCTGGCAGAAACGCCATACTTAACTAAGAAACTGCACTAATAGCATTTGTCAAGTAACAAGTTTTCAATCTCAGTTTGCACTAGCTTTATCAAATAAGTTAAAAATATAAAGACCGTGTTAAACAAGTTCCTACAAACAACACGCTTAAAACAGTGGAAAACATCTAAAAACTCATTACGCGAGCTAAGTGCATCATTATGCGAGTTTAGTTAACAAACGTTTTAACATTTTTAAGTGCTTTCTTTTTGTTTTCCATTTCTACTGAAATTAAGAACGACACCTCTATTTAGCACACCAGATAAATAAATCGTAATGTCCTAGATACTAAAACGCAACAAAGTGCCGAAACACAGTCAGAGTTCTGTAGCAATGGTTTTAATACATGTTAAATTTGAAGCTCCAAATCAAATCCAATTCTACAATGTTATAATGAACATATCAATAACTAGCTGCGTCCCACGGTGTCACCCACGTAATATCGGGATCAAAAGCCTATAGTTACTTCTGGATAATGTAGCTTTCTATTCGTGAAATAATTATTGAAATCGGTTTAGTAGTTTCGGAGATTACCCCAATATACATACTTACATACGTACACACATACAAACATGTTACCAACGTTACCTCTTTATAATATCAACAATAATATCCATTACCTATATCAATAATAATAAATGCTTAAATCAAATCAAATTCTACAATGTTATAATGCACATATCAATAAATAGAAATAATAAGCGTGCTTCCGTTTTATGAAAGTTACTATACCATACCTACTGCATAAGTCCCGATTTCGCGGGAATATCGGGACAAAAGTGGCCTATATGATATTCAAACTATCTACATACCGAGTTTTATCGCATTATGATCCGCAGTTTTTGCGTGAAGGACCACCAAATACATACACTCAAACTGTCACCTTTATACTATGAGAAGGATTTTATCACACACTGAATTGTTTTCACTAATTCTGGCCATTTTATAGCGAGAGTTATTCATATAAATAAAATACTTACTAACATGTACTTACCTACGCGTTTTAATTAACCGAAATAAAGTTTTATACGTTCATTTGTGAACGGTGTTGGTCTAGTGGTAGATACCCCGACTTCATTCCGAGGGTCGCGGGTTCGAATCCCGGCCCACCGCATTGTTACTAATGTATTTTTATTTTTTTAAGAAAGTTGTACGTGCGCGTTAACATCGCTCTTACGGTGAAGGAAAACATCGTGAGGAAACCGACATGTTCTAGAACTCACCACAGTTTAAAGGTATGGGGTAGGCTCCCGTCGTTTCTTACTGCCTAACCCCTCTAACAGGAGACCCTTGCCCTACAGTGGGACATTTTAATGGGCTAACAAAGAAAGACGTTCATTCGTAAACTATAATAGAAACATCGATCGGTAAGTTATATCTATCTATATCTATAAAATGCTTTGTCCTGAGTGACTGACTGTCTGATCAACGCACATTCTAAACCGCTGATAGTTGAGAGCTGAAATTTGGAGATCGTGTTCTTTATACGATGTAGGCATCCGATAAGAAAGGGTTTTTGGAAATACCCACCGGACCGGAACTTACGCAGGTGAAACCGCGGGACACAACTAGTATATACCATTAAAAAAGGATATATTACAACGAAATAGGTTTGAATAATTCAATTTACTCGGCGCGCAAAATGGTAATTGAAATGCACAAATTCTATGTAACAGATTTTTGAGAACCTAATTAATCTGGTGGAGAGTTCACAAATATACAATAATATGGATTCTATAAAAATGGTGTTTAAACATAAATAATCTAAGATTTTACCTACGACAAACGACAATTTTAGGTACCGTAAAATCATACAACTATGGTCCTGCTATACAACTATGGTCCATGACCATACTTCGACATTTTGGGTCAATATCAGGTAAGTGTCTCCATCTAGCGATTTTTTTGTTAACTTTTACTTAGTAAAGACAGTAGACGTTTTGATTTAGTAGATATACAATAGATGGCAGGTACGGACTAGAAATAGTGAGTCGAGCAGAATAAACTGTTTTTTCGTATTGACAGAACTCCGCAAACTTTTATTTGAAAGAATATGTTAAAGTGGTCGCCGTGTCTTGGAGTTTCTTTTCATTAAAAGGTAATATATTTGTATTTATAATAAAATTATTGTAATTTCTTTCGTTTATTAATTTAGTGTTCAGTTAGAATTATTCTAATTTTCATACTTTGTTTTCAACAATAGTCCAACGGTTTTTTTGGACCATAATTAAAAACCATCTTTTCTTTTCAGTATTGCATAACCATTTCGAAATAGTTAACGACTCGTTTTCTTAGAGGGTCAATACAAGAGGCAAGTGAGGAGGAAACTGGCGACTTTCCCAAAGAACCACTTGCACAAGACTTTGTCCCTGACGATTATGTTGTTGTAGAGTACGAAGGAGAATGGTGGCCTGAAGTCCAAAAAACAGATAATGACGGATCTTATGTTAGGTGTATGGCACGTTGTGGACTTGCATGAAAAACAATTTTTTATCCAATCAGTGATATAAAATTCAAAATTCAGCCTCCAAAAAAGCTCAGCACTAAGAGAGCACTTTTTCAAGTGCCTGAACTGGAAAGTAGGTGGGGAAAATGCAAAAAAAAATAATAATATGGCAGATTTACCTCATTTTATAATTTTGATTTCATTGCATGACTGATTAGTTATGTACTTACCTAGTTTATTTTTCTAAATATAAGGAAATGTGATTTATTGTTCCTTATGATACTGTTCCTTGCAATGCTGTTAGTTTAACTTGAATAAAGATACATATATTGTGTTAACTCTCTTGTTTCAATTAAAATATCAAAATAAAAATACTATTCTTGCATTAGAAACCTTCAACAATATTCCAAGTTCAATAATATACGATATTTCCTCACATTTTTAACCTGGACTATAGTTGAAAACAGCTCATACAACTATGGTCCAAAATATAATTTAAAAAAAAACTAGTTATTGGATATTCCTGGTTATTTACATTTATATATTTGAAAGCAAGTACATTACCTTAGATATTTAATAAAAAAACAATTTCGTAAAACTAATAGTTTTGTGTATACAACGTGATAAAGATTAATCCCTTGATTTTGGACCATATTTACATGATTTTACGGTAATGAAAAGAAAAATGCAAATCCGTAACTTGAGTAATGAATTCTACCTAATAAGAGTTATCTGGAGTTATTAGAGTTTTCGTAGAAATTTTATGTATTGTCATATCATGATATGCCATGTATAATCGATTGTCAGTATGAGTTATATATAATTAAGTATCTATAACTTTAATTTCTCATCGAAAATAATTACCTAAGTATGTTACCTACTACCTACTTAAGGTATGTTTATCTCGAACTTAAGATATAGTAAATAATAATCAATTGAAATTAAACCAATTGCTTTACCTAGTTAATTTCTGTCTTCATTTCATTGTTTGCCAGTACTGGATAAGTACCTAACTCTAGTAACTTGAAATACTCATATTCTGAAATTTGAAGAGTACCTCTACCTAAGTATACAACCATAATACGAAACTATTAAATTCAATTGATACGACAATACGCAAGTGATACCCTCTCGATTCCTTAGCATTGTTTATTATCATGTCAAGTGCATCTTAATAATGGATGCATCATCAATTTATTGATGTTCAAAGCTTCATAAATGATAAGGAGACTTCTATTCAAGGTTATTGCCATTGTAAAGAGGCGATGATTGGAGTTGAGTTATTTATCGATGACACTTTTATTAAGGAACCCTATTTTGTATTAGAAGTTATGGGTTTCTTGTTTAAAGATTAAATTGTCCAACATAGCACGCAATTATCTAGAGGTAAAATGTCTTATGAGCTATAATGACCATGTAGTTTCTGGCACATGCAGAAAAAGGGACTTGTGGGACAATTATAAAAATATTATATAGTTAACCCACAAGCGATTTCTGTAGGTGGAGCTAAAAGAACAAAAATTTGATAAGAAGCTTCTATTAGTAACCAGTCACCTACCGAGCTAGGCTACCGACTTACAATAATTAGTACTGCCGACTGTAGGTACTAATTAGTGTAAGACTATTTTAAGCTCGTATCTAGGTATTCCTGTTCATTAGTCATGATTAGTCTATTAATTTATCTATTATTTTTAATATTTTAGTCTCCTTGACTAATATTTCCCAAAACATATCACCCATCCCCTTCCTTAATTCTTGTGACTTGTCCATTCATTGTTGCCTGGAAGAGATCATTGGATAAGGCCGCACATTGTGCCACTCTAGTTTTAAGTTATTTTTTGTATAATTTGTATTAAGTTTTATTTTTAGTGCAATAAAGTAATAATCTATCTATCTTAAGTCGTATTGCGTCCGATAAACCCTGCAACCAATAACTTTATTGAAATTGTATGATGTTCGGTTCAGTGTTTGTGTTTGTGTTTGATGATGTGTTTGATTTGCACACCATACTTGGAAGAAATAGTTGGACATACCTATTATAAATTGTAACACCGTATTGTACCTTTTTCTAAGCAAATAAATAAATTGAATTGAATTGAATGCTCTCGGTTCGGTATTGAACATTATATTTATTAAAGACAAATTTCACTTGTTACATGTTCACAACATGTTCGTGATTCAAACTAATTGTTTAAAATGTAACTAAAAAATTAAAATGTCTGAGATAAATCATAAACGTAACGTAAAATCAACGCCGTTTTTAATGATGAAACTAAAACAGCGGTAAGTAACCCGTAAATTAATAATTGAGCAAAGGCAGGATTAACGGACGAACACCACGCAATACTTTCATTACTTCTACTCCTAGATTAATAAGTCTCGTTTCATTGGTTTATTTTCTTCTATTTTTTCTCTTTCGGTTTCATAGGTATGATGACCTTAAACTTGCCTCCTTTTTTTCTTGTAGTGGTGTGGCTCATCTAGTGTTAAGAGTTTTCGGGTCTCAAATCCTCAAACTTGACCTAATGACTGCTATCAGAGATAAAAACGGGGACCGACTGCTTAACGAACCTTTTGAAGCACGAAGGAGATCGAGAAAGTGTTTTTTTGCCACACACGGTACGGTTTCACGCGCGTAAGTCCCGATCCCGGGGTAATTCGAAAAACCCCTTCTTATCGTATGCCTGTATCATTTAAAGAATACGTTTCTTTCCAGCGCTGTACTATCAGCGGTTAGGCTGTGTTTTAATCCATAGATACCTACAGATTAAAAAACGGATATTTGAATTGTAAGCTTCAACTTTCTATTAAAAAAAAAATGCGGTAATGCAAACGTGTCCGTAAATTCCAACTACGGCTGCTGATCTCTATGGTGTATGAGGCAAATCCCGCAAAAGATTGCGGGTCCCCGTAGTGCACCAGATGTATTTATGACTTACGAAAATGTGCTACCGGTTCTATGGGTGTTTCGTTTACATAAGTCTAGTTCACCCTTTAGTCTATTCGTTACATATTATAGCACCCATATTACAAACCTAGTTGCGTAGTTTCGAGTTGATCTTGCAGTATTTATTTACCTATAGTGGCCGGCAGTCAAAATTTTTCAACTTATCTGCCGGTCACGGTACCTATATTTCATTTCGTACTCTTCGCTTGATTTGAAACATTGGCATCAAGTTTCTTTTCCTATAAGTAAACGTGTTACCTAGTGTTTGAAAGTAAACAAAGCATTGCACATTGTGATTGATTTCTTGGGACGCATTCTTTCGAAGGAAAATGCATTAACATTAAAAGATTTAGCATACAATGCTGTTTATTATTATGGCTTTCGCTATGATTTCACTAATATTTTAAATATTTCATACCTATTCACTGAGTAAGAGCACAGCTAAGAGGGAGGCAGGTAGAAACCAATGAACTTAACGACTAGAATTGTATTAATATTAAGTAGATTTGATAAAGAATAAAAATTCTCACAAATCAATGATAACATTAACAGCTTTAGCAAACTATTTACTAAAATAGGTAAGTATGGAATGATTTTTTTTCCACCGGGGTCATTTCATTACATTACTGGGTTCAGTTGAACAGTCTCTATCCGCAACAAATTTAAGAATAAATTAATAAATGCAGATGTAAAATATAAAATTATTTCGAAAGTAAGTAACAACGCGTTTCCAAGCTACAGCGGTTCTGCGATCCCCTTACTGGTTGTCTGAAAAAAAAACACCGTTTATAGTTTAACTATTGGTTCAGCCTATTAGTTAAACTAGATATACCTAACTACTTAAGCCCAGTATGTAAATAGATCGACATTCCCCAAACGTTATTAATCTTACTAACACAAGCGTAACGATCAAACGATAATGTTTGACGATAACTTAAACATCAAGCCAAACCAATAATAGCTGTACGTTGTACTTATTACAAATTATCTTCCAATTAATCAAGGAAGCTGCGTCGTAAATGTGTCTACACTTCGAACATGGTAGGTAGGGGGAATCGGCAATGAAACGGACGTGTTTTGAAACGGACACTATCGAAAATATTTTATGTTTTTTGGGTGTTGGCACCATTGAGACCTGTAGGCCTGTGTCCATAGTGTCCATCCATCTATGGTCATCAATGGTGCTTACACCCAAAAAAATTAAATATTATATTTCAGAAGCTTAGATCAAAAATTTAAACAAAGAACTGTCAATTGTTATTTTCTATCAAAAACTTGAGATATCGATAGTGTCCGTTTCAAAACACGTCCGTTTCATTGCGGATTCCCCCTACCGTATATCAATAGTTTTCACACACAACTCAAATGTTAGTTTCTAATTATCCGGAATGCTGTGCTACTGCATATTATAGCCAATCGAGGCCGACTTATAATGATTGACGGTATAAAATCTAATCAATGGTAATTATAGCCTGGTTGTTGATTTTAGAGGCTGTGTTGATTGATTGAAAAATAAGAATTATTACCATTTATTACACAGCGTAATAAATGGTGGGCAAGAGGTAGATATATATATGTACCTATATACCAACTCACAAATAAACTACATTATTACATTTATTACATTATAGGGTACGTGGTTAGGATAATTATAACTGTTTAATTAATAAACGCAAAATTTTGTAATGTGTCTGTTACTGTTTCACGCAAAAACTACTGAACCGATTGCGACGAAACTTGGAATATAGATAGCTGAAGACCTGCGGCTGGAGAATAACACAGACTAAGCGATATCCCGATATTCGCGCGGGATCGGAACCCACGCAACGTTAACGATAAGACTTTGTAATAAATAAATATTGGACGACGCGACGTTACACACAGGTGCAATCTAGCCCCAAACTAAGCACTAGGCTTGTATTATGGGTACTAGAAAACGGAAATACTACATATTATACTTTTTCTTTGTAAATACATTACATATAATATATAGAAAACACCCAGACCGGAAACAAATGTTAATTTTTAAGCATAAATACTTGCACCCGGTGGGAATAGAACCTGCATTGCAGGAGTAATGTAATGTAGCTGGAGTTCCTTTCTCACCGTGTACGCGATGCGCATCATCGTTTATTTTATCTTAATTTTGTTACTTACATTGAATTTAAACACGCAATTAATACAGTTTTTATTATGGCGTAGTATCAGTTCATATGCCGATAAAATACAACAAAATTCCCATGAATAAACGCGGGTACACATACCATATGGCACATTTGCTTCCAGTAGATATCTAGTTCTAATATTTAAATAACTTTGAACTTTATTTCCCAGCTTAGCAGTAAGTAGGTAGTTTGTTTATTGCGTGTATGGGTTTTAAGAAAATAAATTATTGTTGGTAGCAGTTATGCCTATATGGCCGCAGACTAAACAATGATATAGACGTACCGCCATGCGCCATCATAACTCGTGACCTTTACTGGTCTTCGCTTAGGCTATGATTTGTTTATTTTATTCAAAGCGTTAAGGGCCCTATTCTGAAAAACTGAAAATCCATGTCGGGCGCAGCGAAAATTGTTGATTATTTCATGACGGAATGTCGTAGAACTTTTTTTTGTGTACAGATTGTAGGCGACATAGTTTCCGATATTTTAGTGCAGTTTCCATACAAATTTGTCGAAACGTATTGAAGCCTATCGACATTTTAGCCAAATCAGACATTTTTTGTCTGAAATTTGGATAGGCTTTGCACCAATAGGAAGTTCTTGTCTTAAAACTACACCAAAATGTAGGAAACAATGTCACCTACAATCTGTACACAAAAAAAAGTTCTACGACATTCCGTCATGAAATAATCAACAATTTTCGATGAGCCCGACAGGGATTTTCAGTTTCAAGGTCGTTGGCGTTGTTAATCCTCTTAATAGAAGTTAGGTACATGCCACAAAACAAGGTTGGTCTAGTGGTAAATACCCATTCCCAGAGTCGTGGTTTCGAATCCCGCGCACTAATGACTTATTCTTTAAGACACATAACCTATATTTTTATTTTTATATACATATAATCTCTTTCAGAAGCTTAGAAAAATGTAAACAAAGAACTGTCAATTTTAAAGGGAAAAGTAAATAAAGAGTTGTCGCTTTGAAATAAATGTATGCGACTTTTGTTTGCATTTTTGATCTAAGTATCTGAAATTGAGTACCTATAGGGTACTATTTAAATGTATTCTGTTATATAGGTAGGTACTTAACTTACCTTGTTATCTCTACTTTATGTAACTTTTAAATAACTAGTTACTGTTTATGAAACAAATAAATAGGTACCTACACGCTTTTTTAAACAACTTCAACTTAACAGTGGACAGGAATAGCAGCTTAAAAGCTAATTGATTAGTCACAAGAGACGCGATATATATTTAACACGAGCTAGCGCAATGCACCGCTATTTAGGAAGCCGTTGCTTTAGGATTTATTCGTTGTACAGTCAAGAGTTAATCCGATTTCTAGTTTTGTTGGTTCTGTGTTTCTCGTCTAGTGTTTGCACAGCAGCGCCAAACACATACCAAATTTTACACTTTTGAACGTGCTACTAAATTACAAAATAGATAATGCATTTGCTTTTCGCATGGATTTCATGCGCTAGATCGTTCCAGTGACCACTGACTGACTGACCACTGACCACAGTGGTCACTGACCAGTCTACCTACACAAAAATTGCTCAAAAACCTAAACTATTATAAGAAAATCGTTTGATATTAATAAATCTTTACATAGTAAGTAACTCACTATCTGTCTACTTCTCCGTCTCTCTGTCTTCCCCAAACTTCCCCTAAACAAACGTGTTTCATCACCATTTCGATATATTTTTCCAGAAGATTAACTTTGAGCACCTCACTTTGAGCATCACATGACCTTACAGTAGCTTTTGTATAAAACTTTTTTGAAATCATTCAGACAAACAAACGGCATTATAGTATTCAAATCGATGATTAATTGATTATGGACGATGTTAATGATTTTTTATTGGCTTTGGAATTATACTTTATTTAATTAGGTAGATATGACAGATTTTATTATTAGCGCCACGTAAAGGTCAACTCGTCTCGTCAATTTAATATTTATGGCATTTTTTATCGTATTTCAATGTTCAAATACCTACGTAGTCGAATAAATCATAGAATAGATATCTGCTTCTTGCTGAAGATAACTTTTCTAGCTTCACTTAGAAGTACCTACCTACCTACAACCAATATTAATAAATTGATAGTCATTGCCATACCTGTCCACGACTAGAAATAATCTAACCTTATACCAAGTACCTATAATAATGTTTGATAAAGGAACAAAAATAAGCAAAAAACTCACTCAGCCTAGAACAGCAACATAATGTCACATATCTGGTGAAGTACCTACATAATCTATTTTTACGTAAATGGTAATACCATGTTTGATATGTCAACCTGTTATGTTTCTCAGCTGGATTTCTAGTTGCCATTGCCAAGGAAAGGCTATTCTCTGAGCTTATATGGGTGAAGTATCATCGGTCATCAAATACGACACACAATGCATAATCATAAGCCAAATATGGCAGTCCTGATGCAGTTTGATGCCTTAGATGCGATGCCAGTTGCAAGATTCTTGCACTGTATTCTAAGTAAGAACTGATAAATGCGAGAATCCCTAATTGATAGGAAAAAAAACCCGGCAAGTGCGAAACTCGCGCACGAAGGGTTCCGTACCACCATCACAATTGGGTACCGAACCCTAAAATCGTTTACCAATTTTAAAATTTGATAGGAAAATGTGACATAATATTTAGCTTCGATTCTTACTTCCATCATACGACCACACCACTAAAAAAAAAAATGAAAAAAAAAAACTTTGGCACAAAGACAATCTGAAACTTATAATTAGGAAACTCTTTGGTAAGTGAAGGCAGACTGGTATATTTGACAGATAGGGTAGCCATTTTGAATTTCATGACCTACTCGATTCGATGTTTTTGAACACGTTTGTTGTATGGGAGCCCCTCTTAAATATTTGTTTTATTTTGTCTTTAGTATTTGTTGTTGTAGCGGCAACCGAAATACATCTTCTGTGAAAAATTTCAACCGTCTAGCTATTACGGTTCATGAGATACATCATGGTGACAGACGGACAGACGGACAGACGGACGGACAGACAGCGAAGTCTCAGTAATAGGGTCCCGTTTTGACCCTTTGGGTACGGAACCCTAAAAAGACTCGGCTCTCTCAATACAATAATATCTATAAAAGGTTTTGACTGACTGATAGAACGCACTACAACCGTTGGTAGTAAAGAGCTGAAATTTGGAAAGCGTCTTCTTTACGTGATGTAGGCATCCGATAATGATGGTTTTTTTTTAATTTTCACGGGACCGGGACTTATGTGGGTAAAACCGCGGGACCCAGCTATTTATTTTAACGGTAGGTATCTTATTTTTTCCATCTTGGGCACCATGCTTCTAGCCAAAAATCTCTTTTTATTTTATTTTATTTAAGTATATTTGTTTTTGTTCCAAAATTATTTTATTTATTAATATTAATTACCTACCCATATAAGCGGCTTTTAGGGAGGTTTTTGCCAAGCGTGAGAACCGCAACGCGGGATTGCTTGCATGGCCAATCCCGCGTGCGTGTTCAATTTGTATGGATAATCCATGCAAATACGTGCACGAGCAAATCCGCATGACACTAAAAACGCCCTTAGGGGTTTTTAGAGTGTGCGCGTGCGCTGAATATCTACTCTCTGTTGCCTCACTTACATTAATATTTATAGAACGTCATTAAAGATAATCATCGTTCTAAAAGGTTTAAGCACAAGAAAATCGCCAAAGTTAAAGCAATCACCATGTAACTTTTAGATAATTCGATACGGTGCTGAAGCCGACATTGTGTCCGCATACAAATCGTCCTCTTACATCGAGAAAGCGAAACCATTCCTCAGAAGCCCTTCAAGGTTTCTGAGGGTTGAGACTGTTTGCACATCGACCAAGTTATCTGTGCCGTTGCTGAGGTCGCCACTATCTTTCTATTTAGGCTTGAAGTTAGCAAACATATCGGCGACGTTCTTAGTTCAACATTATTCCGCAGAATACAGTAAACTTGGTTGAAGTGTAATATCTGCCGACAACTCGACGCCAAATATTTGACTCGGGATTTCTTTGTCAGAGACATCTGCGACGGTTTTCCTTAATACCTTACTGTGTTTGTATGAGTTTCAGGTATATCGCATCTCCCTGAAGTAAATTGTTAACCTTAATTGCTGGATTTATTATTGTTCTTCGTTTCCCAATTGGAATTTTGCTTCCAGCCATCTTTATGAATCCTATTATTTTATGGAAAACTCGAATGGTACTCTGCCTGTACTGTTTCTGTGGAAATGTCCACTGTCAATATTTATAATCTTATCTTATCCTACTAATATTATAAATGCGAAAGTAACTCTATGTCTGTCTGTCTGTTACGCTTTCACGCCAAAACCGCTGAATCGATATTGATGAAATTTGGTATAGACATAGGCTACTTTGGATCCAGTAAATCTCGCGGGATCGGGACTTACATGGGTAAAAGCGCGCTAGTCCAATATTCGATTGATGTGATTGTATATTGGAATATTGTGATTGTTGGATCAACGCAGAGCCTAAAACGCTGATAGTAGTGAACTGAAATTTGGAGAGCGTGTTCTTTAAATACGATGTAGGCATACGATATCCGGGTTTTTCGAAATACCGAGATAAAATAAGACATTATTCGTCCATGAAATAACAAATGTACGAAAGTTTTGTAGCAGCCGTTCTGTTCAAAATATATTTTCCAAAGGAAGCATACCTACACGGAAAATAATAAAACTTCAAATTTTCATAAAAGTTGTTCCTCAACGGAAATACGACGAGAATGGATACAAATTTTATGTTTCACGGCTAAACTCAACGACATAAATCCACGTTTATACTCATAACATATATACATGATAAATGTGTCGCCTTGAAGCTCGCGTGGACACGCATTTAATCTTTTACACTCCCTTAACTGGTAAGAAAATAACGATCCATTATGATATGTTTTAATATTGCTAGATAGATAAATGCACAAACCTTTTTTTCTCAACTGCCAAATGAAATTGGCGCCTTGAAGCTCGCGTGGACTCGCATTTAATCTTTTACACTCCCTTAACTGGTAAGAAAATAACGATCCATTATGGTATGTTTTAATCTTGATAGATAGATATATGCACGAACCTTTTTTTCTCAACTGCGAAATGAAAGACTGCTCAACAACTGAGAAGCCCTAACGGCGCCAACAGTTCTAACTTTCAAAACCTCATTCAAAATGACAAAGTATGAAGTTCTACTTGTAACCTTCAATGTAATAAAGTCGGTAAGTGATGAAACGGGCAGGTATGAATGGAGCAACAAAGAATGCGAGTCATTCATAACTTCAAGGTTTTCTTTGTGGAGCTATTGCCGCAGGCACAAAAAACCGTAAAAAAGGGGTTGGCGCCCTAACACAAGACAATAAAGAACCTTGATACTCGCACAAAGTAATATTGTTATTATCACACTACACTCGTCGACTTGTTTTTAGCCTCTTTATAAACATAAATTTCCATCTCATTTCTTTATGCATGGACATTAAAAATCTTACTAGCATGTCTATAAAATCTGATTTAAATAAGCGAAATATTTTTATGGCCTTGACTGTAAGAAGCATTAGCTACATTTCAATCGTTAAATGCAATAAAAATAAATATTAATGTGAATACTTTCTTGAATTTTACGATAAAGGGCGGGTTTCTAACATGTTCTATCGGAACGTTCAATCGTTACGAATTATCTGTACGATAAAATTTGATGATTGCATTTGATGAGTAAACTTTCTTGGAACAAATGAGGTGTTGAAAGAGATAATTTAGGTGTGGCCCGACATTAAATAACTAGGTACCGATATGATAAATGTACTTATTACCACTTTACTGTCTTTAATGCCTACTTACTTACTATGTCATTGAAGAGTTATAGGTAGGTACTTACTAGGTTCATGAGGTGCAACCTACCAAATTAAGGTTCAAATAGCGAGACTCTAATTTTACCTCTAATACTAATAATACTTAGCCAAATTTGGTAGTAATAATTACCTCTTACTACACCTCTACGTGGTTTCCTATACGGAGAATTTTTGAGATCTATACTTTAAGACTTTTCTAAAAAATACATAAATCGATTCCAAAGAAAATATAACCACCTACGTTTATTCGATACTTTAGAACGGCCCGAGCTCTTATCCAGAAAAATAGACTAAAGAAATACAGCTATAAAGCGAACAAATAAAACTCCACATCGCCTACATAAATCTAATATTATGAAGAAATTCCGGAAAATTTTCCTTCCATATGCGAGCTGAGAAAAATACCAACTATTGTGATGTAGGTAGTAGGTACATAATACATAAGATACGAGAAATATGAATGAGCCTCTCGAGAAGCTCGGAGCGTGTCAACCGCAGATAAGACGAAGATGGTAAACCGCCATAATGCTGAAGCTACTGCACTACATCCATAGACGAGATAAGAAAGTAATACAGAGATAGGCTGAGCTGAGGCGACCCTTCGCAATATGCAAACAACACCGAGAATATTGTGTTCCTTATCCTTGATGAAGATTTAATGATGGAAACCCCGTTGAGGTGCAGTGTGTGAAAAGTTGGGAAGCAGATTGTTGCTGGTTCGATTCACGCCGTGGAACAAAATTAATGTTTGGAACGATCTATTTACCTGAATCTGGGTGGATCTGTAGTCTGTAGGTACCTATTTATTTAAAACAAATTAGGTAGGTATGATATTATATTCTAATTTAAGGATTTACGCTCACTGATGCTTATTTATAAGGTAAATTTGTTTTTAAATATAGTATACATATCAACCACTCCCTTTTATTGTCTATATCTATGTACGAAGAAGTAGGTGCCGAGGAATACCTATATAACGTAGAAATAAACATCAAAATAAAGAAAAGAATTCCTATTTCATTAAATCCAACATCCTCATTTTTGTTAGCCATCGTAAATCTTCGATCACGAATAATCCGAACCGGGCAATCTAGATTGCACTTTACGACCATAGGAAGTACAGCTTGGAAAGTTATTAGTAGGTATTATTTTGTATTGTTGGCTCGTGCGACACCAATAAAGTTATTTTATCGATTAACGTCCCCAGGCGAAGCACAAACAATAATCCATTTAACATTGGCCGTCGTAAAAGATCGTCCGTCGATCGGAATGTAAAACGACTCCAAGATGAGTAAGTAGGTAGTGCACGCGAAACTTAACATAAAGTTTAATCACAGACTTCACTCACACTGAAGCACCAGCACCAGGCTTTAACTAATTTAACTTATTTTAATATATTTTTTATGTTCTATGTTTACGTTCTTACCTATTTATAATTAAGTTTATATAATTTTAGAGCGGTGTTGGTCAAGTTGGTGTTGGTAGATTCCCCGACTTTCATTCCGACGGGCGTGGCTTTGAATCCCGGTCGGCCAACCAATGTCTTTTTCTTTAAGAATAAAAAGTCCGATATGAACATCGCTCTTAAGGTGAAGGAAAGCATCGTGAGGAAACCCACGCACGGCTTAGAGTCACGCAAAATTCCCATTCCCAGTTATAGCTAGTAGCGGAAACACATATACGTAGTAAAAACTTTAACTTTTTTATACGTATTAGCTAGTAATTTTAAACAATTTTATACATTAATTAGGTGCAATATATTTTGTTAGTACCTAGTATGTTCTGTCGTTAAATACCTACAGACTGAACCGAGTCAAAAAAACCTAATCAATCAAGAGCGAAAGCAAAATCGTGTTCAATATGGATTTGCTTTTTTGACAAGAACTTCTCTAGGGATCATGGAATACTTTAAAAAGATTGAATCCGTATCGTACGCAATTTGCTAATGCAAAACGTACACGCCCTTAAGCCCTTTAACCATGTATATCTGATTCGAAAGGTAGATCCATCAGTTCGTATGTATTTGGGTAAAGACTTTAACAAAAAGGCACGAATACATTACGTAGAATACGTAATGAATGACTTTAATAGTAGTGACGGATTAAACAATGCCTTAAAAGATACTACAGTCATATTATAAGAAGAAGATAGCAAAACCTATTACAAAAACTAAGAACTAGCCCACACTGTGTATGTAAGGGAATTTTTCGTAAAAACTCAACCTTGTATTATTTGAAATTAAAGACATTTTTCGGTTTGAATCGCGTGGTTTTTATTACTTCGACATTATTTTTTCATTCATTCGACATGGTTTTTATTACTTCGACATTTTTATTACTACTACAACATCGCGAAAACAGAAGAAGAATCTTGTATTATTTATTCATTATAGTATCTATACACTAGCAATATAGCCGATCGAACATCGCTAACTAAACTAAGTAATTTTAACTTAGCTCGTTATTATCCAGCAAAATATGCAAACATGTGTCTTCACAGCCAACTATGCCACCATCATGCTGCACACTACTGAATGAGCTAAACAAAACTAAATTAATAGAAATATTTTTAAGGAAAAATACATCTTTCGAAATGTGCTCGCAGCGAGGCGATCACGGAGATGTTTTTTTCATTAAAAATATTTCTAGTAGGTATGTAGCTAGTAGTATAATCAAATTACGAAAAACTAAATTAGTTAAGTTGACAGAGATATACACACGTAACGTGTGTATTTGATTTAGCGATTTGCGAGTTTTCGGATTAGTGTTTGATTTTAGGATTTGCGATTTCAACATCAGCAGTCAAAGAGTTAAAATAAATGGTATAGTTTAAGCATTTATAAGTGTTTTTGTAGTAAATTATTAACGGTCAATTTATTTACCGTAAGTAAAAGTCAAAGTGACATCCTCCCGCTGAATTTCTTCACCGACAGTTAAAGTCAAAGTAAATGTAACAAAGGCACTTTTGTGAAAAGATGTGACTTCAGTTCAGTAACTTTGAATTTTACTATCGGTTAAAGAAATTCTCTAGGGATCATGAATATATTAAATTGTCAGTGGTCAAGCAGAATTTATTGTAAATAGAATGATACTTTGTTAACTCTTACTTTTAATGAAAAAACTGGATTTAAGTGTGTCATTCATCATCATCATAATCTACAAAAATGTATGAGCTGAACCTAAGTAGATACATATACCTACCTACCTACTGATCCTTATAGCAGACCAAAATCAATAGGTCGGACAACGATCCTTCATTCTGCGATCCGTATCCCGATCATTTAATTAATGAGACAAGACGATAATAGAACCCTCTTTCACTTAAAAAATCGAACCCGCATGACCTACGGCCATGGCAATCTATTGAAATATATTTCATTGGAATTAGGTCAACCTTTTCCTAAATTTATTATTTTTTAATCATAAAAAATCAGTTTAACACTTGTCCGCGACTTCGTCCGCTTAGATTAGGAATCTCATCGTTTTACAAATGGTTTTTATTTATCATTAGTTTGTCCTGAAAAGCGCCCAGCTTTATCTACGCACGTTTCAGACGAATGGGCTCAAATTTGGCATTTGCTTGATTTTTTAATTGTAGGCAATGATTTGACACCCTGAAGAAAAAAATGTCAAATATGTACAAAGAACCAAAACATGAGATCATAGTCTGAAATTAAAAACAGACAGACAGACAGACAGCGAAGTCTCAGTAATAGGGTCCCGTTTTTACCCGTTTTAAATAAATATTTTAACAGTATATTCACAATATATTTACGAAAATCTTTTATACGTCCATAAAAATAAGGACAAGCTTGTTAAAAATCGGGACATACATTTATTTAATTTAAGAAATAAAGATGATCTAACTGTGCCCTGGAGTAGGCTCCAGAAAATAAACAGGTCCTTCTCTAGCTCATCTATGCTCTACTATAATAAGTTACCCAAGAATGTGTGTGACATGTCCATTAATAAATTTAAAACATATATTAAAAGCAAACTGTACAGGATGGCATACTATAAATACATCGGATTATATTAACGATAAAAATCCATGGAAATGAATACTTTATTGAAAGACGGGGACAGACAGGGGCACGGTCGCGTTCGCGAATGCTTGGTTCGTTCGGCTCCGTTCGGTTCGTCCTGGGGCGTATTCATGGAGTTCTGTGGTAAAGTAGCAGGATAAGTTATGGAAAGGAGTAAATAGATGGTTCTACCTACGAATTTTATAATAAAATTCTAGAGTGTAGGAAAGGAATGCAAGGCTGGCACCACAGAACTCTGGTGGTGGGTCCCGGGGCGGTTTGGGCGGTGTTGGGCGGGTTGTGTGTTTGTGGATGAGATAGTGTTTTAAGTATTTTTTTTTTATGTTTATTATTTTGTATATTATAACTTATTTGAACAGATAGACAGACAGACAGAGTTACTTTCGCTCTTGTAATGCTAGTAAGGATTATTATAGTAAGTATAGATTATTGCTCCAGTTCCACTTTTATTTAATAATATTATATATGCGACAATGTAAATCACATGATTACTGCAAAAAAAAAAAAATATACAAAAAAAACCCCATGAGTTTCTTGTGTCTTCTTCTCATGTCATGGAGGTCGCGATCCGAAGACATAGTAGAGTAGATTAAATAAAAAAAAATGACATGTCAAAGAGATATCTTGCTAATATCCGAATGAATAAACGTACTTTGATTTTGATTTTGACCCTTTGGGTACGGAACCCTAAAAACGAAGTGTAGGTTAAAATACTATTATGACGTATCTAATACGTCATAATAATATTTTAAAATGTAATGTCTATAGTTTTAGAGACGTTTCAAAATGACCATGTACTTATCTGTTATAGGTACATCTTCTTATTAAATAACATATTTGAGTACCTATAGAAATCCACAGCCACAGCTTGTATGGAAGGTACAACAATCATATATTTCAATGAAAACATTTTAAAACGTATCCTTGAACATAATGATGAATGAAGTATATTTTAAGTTTGAACTAAATTATTCGGAATTGATAAACGTAATCTAAATGACTGCATTTTATCAGTTATTCCCTTTTATGCAATTCTGCGTCATCGCTGGACATAAAAGATTGTCGTTTTGAAACAAAACATTAAATTATTAGGTAGTCTTGTCCAAAATCCATCAGATTTTTATTGCTGCATTTTTTATTATTATAAATTTACCATTAAGCTCTTTAAATAAATCAAATTCTATTTTAAAATTAGACTCATTTTTCGCTTTTAATCGCGTAGTGTTTAAGTTTATTACTTTTAGCATTGTTTCAACGCTCAACCTTTCGAGACCTTTACATGTCTCTTCTTCAGGATTGACATTTGAAATTCTAGTTTATTATCTAGAAGAACGCTGGTAAATTTGGTTGTACAGTCGGAAATTTATTAAACTTTTTTTGGTACAATTCTGGTGAAGATTTGAATAGAATATCATAGCTCATCAGAATGCAACAGATCGTTCATTTTGGGCTGTACCAGCAGAATGGGGTTATAAACTAAAAGGTCGAGGCAGGTGGCGCTAGTGTGGCACGGCCAGATGCCGCCAAACTTCAACTGTCTTTAGCAATTTTATGAATTAAAATGTATTCAACGTGGAGTATAATCCAATTAAAAGGGGAGCTGAGAAAAAGGAATGCGTCTACTAGCGGAAAAAGAACTGCTTTGACTGAAAGGTTAGTAAAAAAGTGCATTTTAGTGTTTGTTTGTTATGTTTTACAAAAAGGCTTTGTACTGATTTATATGTTGAAAATATGTAAAAACCCTTTTGTAAAAAGTACCTACATGTTGAGATAAGTATACGTGCTTATTTTCGGGGTCGTACGACTTGTAATTTTTATGATTTTATTAAAAATAAGTCTTTGTTTACAAATGGTTGACAAGGGTATTTTTTTCATGGATTTTCTATGTTTTTGTTTTAGGCTAGAGGCGTACGACAGAAACAGTATTATTGGAGTCGAAGAGGAACTCGATGACGAAATTCCTGAGTTTCCTGATATAAGTCACTTTGGAGATGTTAACGCTAGCACCAATTTACCACCGCTCGGCTGTCCAAACACCACATCCAAGAGTTTGCGGAGAGGTTTCAAGTACCTACCACCCAAAGGTCGTCTGTTATATGAAAGCAGAAGTTTGGTTACTCTTCGTGTTGCCTTTGAAGGAAACTATGCCTACTTTCATGTGCAATGCAAAGCACAAATGAAGAAACTACTTTACATAGTTTTATTGAAAATAGATTGAAATGGCACTATAGAAGTCAGTTATTGTGAATGTGCCGCTGGAAGTGGTTTGTAGGCACATTGTAAGCACATCTGTTTGTGTAAAGTTTGGTGTAAATCTGTTGCCCGGTCCGGCCTAGCTGACGGACACGATCTAAGCATAGTTAATAATAAATATTAGTCTAACTTTGCTATCTAGAGTATGTGTACACAGGAACGTTTTGATACCTTTTTTAATTTTAGATTTTGATAAGACAGTAGTTTCACAGTAACTTTTGAACATATTAGAATGACAAATCACAAAAACATCTCAGTCAATCCTGAAGAAGAGACATGTAAAGGTCTCAAAACGTTGAGCGTTGAAACAATGCCTTAAGTAATAAAATAAACACCATGTGATTATAACCGAAAAATGTCTTTAATTTATAAGTAAAATTTCCTTCATTTCATAATATTTTCTCTAAAGTTGCAGCATTTATTATTTTCGGTTTATATTCTGCTAGGTCCAGGTGCTGTATCTAAGCACTGTCTCCTTCTGCTTCTTTCTAGACGTCTGTTTAACCGTTATTGGTCTTCTGGCTTTATTTCGGTAATTACTTTGGTAAAAGAAAATATAGAAGGTACTGCTGTTTTCCTCAATACTTTTTATTTATTTTCATCACCTGAATGAATGAGAAAATGTGGATAAGGTAAGATAAGGACCCTAATTTACACAAAGCTTGGCATGAGAGAAACGTCTGTGATGATCACTGATCGATGATCATTGATGATTGGTGGAAAATACTGTAAAAACTAAGGAGTGGTCTATTCCTAAGAGAATATACATTCTCATACAGACTATCGTTACAATAGTAAACTATTATAACCTTCGATCAATAGGTAGGTACCTACACTAGTAGTTTTAAGAAAGGAAACGTCTTACCTGTGTAGGAATTTCTCTCAAAAAAATCATTAGGTTTAAAATGGGGAGCACATAACCTTAAATAGTTACTAGGTCGATTTTTCTCCTCATAGCTTTTATCCACTGTTTTTTTCTTTTGGCATCTTTGGGGAATAAATGATTTGCTATGTTTTTACAATCCACAGCTGAACAAAGCGTCATTTTGTAAAATTATCTCAAAATAACCATGTTTGTTTACGAAAAAACTATGAAGGTGTCAAATAAAGGCAGACGTGCTACAGTAGCGCCATCTGAAGTGAGCAAATGGCAGTTTTTAACCTAATTAGCTTTTTAACAACTAGTTACAGATTGATGAAACAATTGGAACTTTGGAACTCTGGAACCACCATCTCATCCCAAAACTTCCTAATTCTCAAAGTTATGCGCAGCGATTTGGAGAATTTGATAAAAGTACTGCAATTTCAACCAAACCTAAAGAAGTGAAACGTTGAAGATCAAGGAAATAGGTGCATCTAGCTATAAATGCACATTATTAGATTATTTAGCTAGATGTCAACATTTCAACAGCATTACCGAAATTAGGTCACAATTTAAAATGCGTGCAGCGATGTTTATCTATACGGGGTATCTACCAGGGTCGCATGGCGAGGCAAGCAGTGGCCCGTGACGTGGGACCATTGTCGTTCAATCGAGTCATTGTGGATTCTTTGTTGAGGACCGGTGCGGTGCGGTGCCCTGCACGCCATTCGATTTGGGGAAGCGGGGATGCCGCCGCATTGAAGAATCCCAAATATTTTTATAACATAGGTAATAATAAAACTATTTTAACCTGATTTCAACAGATCTTTTATCAGCTAATACACAATAGTAATATTTTTGTTACGAGAAGCGAGATTATGAGCTTATTATCCATATATCAAGGAAAAGATTAGTGAAAATCTTAAATGAAATTACTTACCAGACTAGGTAGTAAATATTTACGATAATGAGAAGCTAGATTATCTACCTATAAATTTTAACTTAACTTTGGGTAAGTTAAGTTAAAATTTATACCCTATAAATATTTTATTTACCTACTAATAATAAGTTTGACTCTTAGGTGCAGGGAGATCAAAGGAAACTATTAGGTACATAATGATTTACTTATTACCTATGTAATAAAATTATTTTACTCAAACGCTTAAACGTCAACTTACTGTTTCTAATTACGTTCATACTTACTTATATTTAAGGAGGCATTAGAACCTTTATGATGATTTGGATGAATAATAGGTACCTATAATATATTTACGGCCAGTTTGTTAATTGAAGAAACCCCCTAATCGCAGCTTTGACTTTTTACTTACGATAGGGAAAGGAACTAAGCCAATACGGCCCTTGTGGCGAGGTGGGCAAATTATGACGTGTTTGATTCCCACCGTCGAACAAACATTTGCAAAACTAAATATTTGCGTCTAGGTATGACTTATACGGATATTAACTTTTTTTTAAAGTATACAGGTAATTTACTTTAACTAGGTAGGGACCATTATTGTTGGTTAGTTAATTATTTTTTTAAATGAAATATAATATAGAGGTAAGTATATCTTTATTTATTTCAAGTGTAAAAATGATTACCTATACCTTATTTTAAGTTACCACTTACGCAGACTTTCAATATGTGAGATAGTGGTCACACCTTACTATATGGTCACCATGTATAAAAAAAATTGTAACCAAAGAGTATTTTATGTTCTAGTTTTACAGCCGCCATAATTTACCTCAAAATTTAGATAGAAGACACTAGGTAGGTAGGACAAACGATTAATTAAGGATTAAAAACCGATTCCTTGCCAGACGATGACGTCAAATATTATAATCATATTTTTATAAACTGGTTTTATATCGCCATTGATTTATTTCTTAGCTTTTCAATTAATTCATTTTAGAATAACGTCAGCTTTCGGCAATATATTCAGGGTTAGATTTATAAAAAAAAGTGGTGCTAATTATTTCCTAAAAGGTAAAACTTATTTCAAAAAATTACGTAAGTAACAACGGACAAATATCGATAACTCATAACTTATTCAATGGAACACATCAACAATCATGCAGATAATTGACAAAAAACATAATCGGTCGTCTCTAAAGAAGCAAAATAACAAGGCGTATGTTTTACCAAAATAGGTGAAGTAGAAAATGTTATATTGTCAAAAATCAACACAGCTATAGGTATCGGCGTCGGTATACCTAGGGTAAACAATTTAACTCATTTAGGAATAAAAGTATACCTACTACAATTTTAACATTTTCAAGATAAGTACCGACTTAGGTTAAATGTGCGTCTCAGACAGATTTTTTGATAATGATGGTTAGGTACATCGATGATAGTAGAATTTCAAAAAAGAACTCACCGTTACTTTATGTGCAACAGGATTTACAAGGCATGCACTGGATGCCGGTACTTGCCACAAAATTGAAGACACGATCTTATTCGAATCAAAAACGAGTAAAGAAACACTAAACTTCAATAATGCGCAACAACAGCTGGACTGCTTTTACGACGGCAAACTAATATTTACAGTTCGAACTGAAAATGTATTTTGATAGAATACAGAAATGTTTACGTAAAGTTTTGACGTTACAAGTTGTGAAGCGTAGACGCGATACGGTCGGCCCCTAGCAGAGCCGATGCGAGACTATCTCTGACTCCGCGATCCTCCGAGCTTTCGAGCCTCGCGCGCCGGCGCCCGTCCTGCTCGCGCAACCGATCACCTGCCGTTTAAAAAAATAAGAGAAGCCTCACATTTCGCCGAAATATGAACAAACGAAACATTTTACATACCAGAAGGACAAGCACGCAGCTACTGCACCGCACGATATTAGAGTCTTTCATCTGGTACTAGATTCAAACGCCTCGTTTCTTCATTTTTCGGTTGATTGAGATGGTTGTTCGCCGGCCACAAACTGTAATTTGGGTAGATCATTATCCATCATTGAAGATCTCGTAAATTGCAGTATCGCGGTGAGAAATAAACCATGGGTAACGTTAACACGATCTCGATAATGATCTAGATAAACAACAGGAACATTTTAGCGGTGCACATGTAATCACCGATACAAACTAAGCGGACGATGTTTCTTCGTATAGGAATCAATTATTCCGTTATTTCAAGTTCGTATTATCTCTGCTAAGAACATCCTTTGTAAATATTTGTATGTACAGAGTCAAGAAAGCTGCACCGGTGATGTGTTGACTTTACTACCTACTATTTACACCACCCAGCAGAAGATAAATATCAATCTTGAGATAACCCAACTACATAGTTGTATTTACAAAACGTAAACCTGTATCGTATAAATTACATGCATATATAAAGGGATTACAGATATCAGGTTCTAACTTTTCTTATCCAAAAGAATCCGGAATATAGTGGACTCTTAAAATTTCTAGGATAATTTAATTCCAGGGACACCACAATTTGAGATCAGGCGTTAATCAACGCAGAACATTGCTAATAAAATATTCTTAGAAACTAGGTGTCTATTTCAAATGGTATTTCAGATCTAGCATCAATTTCATCGTCTCAGTCGTTAAATAGAAGGATTCAAATAATGTTTTATAGCTGTAGAACAGGAATCTAAACCATCCAATGTAGATTAAAAATACGTTCAATCAAATTTGAATTGAAATTCACACAAAGCCCAGAAATTCGTCGCTGCAATTTCGCTCGGATATGGAAACGAATTTTCGCATAGAATGAAAGCAGGACACGGACAAGCTCTCAAAAGTCAGCACCCGAGGCTTAAAATAGATCCGAGAACACCCGCAAACCACTCACAACTCTTAAATCCTATTAAAGGCGGTCTGCATTGACTTTATTCATAGACCTCGCCAATAAATTAATGTCCTCTAAGCTTTAGCTTGTAAAAAAGGAACTGACTATGAGGGAATTGTTCCTCAACTTTTTCTACTTCGTATATTAGTAGGCGAATGACGTAATTGTTCATACTTCGATGGAAACCTGAAACGTGTACATATAGCTAGGTATATACAATACATACACACCTGTGTACGTGATGAGATTTTTCCGTATAGGTACCTAGTGAGGTGTTTGCTAAAGTTACAACTTGAGTCGCCAGGTTATTGTTCTTGTAAGTTGCTGAATTCACTCTCACATATGATAAAAAAAATAATAAGAATGCCACTAAAGGTAGGTAGGTACCTTATTTTAGCTCTGTACGAAAAATAAATTATAATATAAATAAAGTGATACATTAAATCGTAAATCGCTCGTCAATTTATTTCCAAACCGGACTATAAATAAAGCCTCGTTTCCGCGCTCGCTGTGAGTATAAGTTTAAGTACTCAAAAAGCAAAAAGTGCCTTTAACCAGGCCGTGTAGTGCACAGGCACACTACAATTCAACCTGACCCTTTGGCATATAGTAGGTGGGGCAAATGTGTTGTCATAAAAACTCATACAGTAAAAATAGAAGTGTAGTTTAAAAACAAAATAAATACTAGCTATGTAATATACTTACCTAATATCACGAAGTGTTTAAGTTTGATTCCCCGTAGAACAAGCAAAAATATTAATAATGAGAGCCGCCATTTCTTCACTATCTCAGTGTCTCAATCTCAACTCCTACAAGTGCGTAGTGGTAGAATAAGTAAACGGTAAAACCAGAGTCCCAAAGCAATTTTGCTTGGAGACGCCACTTACGATGAAGAAACTGGCAGTTTAGTAAATGTAAAATTTATTAATCTCTTATAATGAACTTTTTGTGAATAAAATAATGTTGAAAGGCTTAAAAACTTTTTACTTAACGTTTGACAGTTTTCGGGTTTTCAATTAAAGTTATTGCAAAAAATGTTTACAGTTATTTTCTAGTGTTTATGGGATATTTTGAAATTCAGTTTAGATTTTAATTCATTTTAAATCAATACGTTTCAATTCTTGTACGTTATTAGTAATCTTACAACGCAAATATGTCAGGTAAATAAACATAATTACCTATTTGGAAACTCAATGTTTGGCATATTGCTGCTTAATAGGTATTGCTGGTACATTTTTTAAATCAATCAGATTTTAAATCTATTTTTTCTTATTTTCAACGGGTTCAGGGGCGTCTCTAGCGGGTGTGCAGGGTGTGCACAGCACACGGGCGCAGCGGTCTCAGGGGCGCGGCGCCCCTGAGACCGCTGCGCCCGCGGCGCCCACACCCAGCCCCCGTATCAGAATCGCATTTCGGAAACTATGAGGTTTATTTTATTTCATATTTATTTAGAAAAATTATTTTAAAGGAGCTACAGACAAAACTTAAAAACGAAATTCATATTTATTTTTGAAGATTCTATAATGGTCGCTTTTTTTTTTTGCCTTGAGCTACATACAAAAATTATTTATTTATTTATTTTTAAAGATTTTATTATGGTCTACGTTAGGTAGGTAGGTATGAGATGGTAATCTGAAATAGTATATTAGGGCTAAATGTCGCATCGCTATTTACTCAAAGGCGCGTGTCGGGAGGGTGATTCTTAGACCGGAATGTTTTTTTGCTTATTTTTATGAAAAAATATTAAACCCTGTGCCAGAGCAAATCTTTTGTACTTTATTAATTACTTGATTAATATAATAGAAATCGGTGATATAATAGCTCTTTAAAAAATGATTGCCACACGGATAGGGCGCCGCCGTATAACGGCGCACAGGGGCAGTGCGAGCTTCGCCCGACTCCTGTGGTAAGTGGACGAGGGCTACCGGGCGGGTACGGCCAAAGACGAGAGCCCCGAAATACAAGGTGAAACTCGGCTTCGCAACGTGAAACATTCTCACGCTAACCGGACGCGCGAGGGAGCTGGCCGACGTACTCTTCAGGCGGAAGGCAACAAACTGATCTACACGGGTGAACCTGGTGGAGAGAACGGGGTGGCTGTGGTGCTCGCTGAGGGATTGCATGGCGATATCTTGGAGGTGAATCGCTTTAGCGATCGAATTATGTGCATGAAGGTGCTTATTGGGGGGGTTCCTACTTACGTCGTAAGTACTTACGCGCCACAAGTCGGTTGTAGCGACGCTGATAAGAGGTGGTTTTGGGATAAACTCAGCGAGGTCCTTGGGGCTATCTCGTTGTCACAGGGAATCGTTTTGGGTGGTGATCTGAACGGTCATGTGGGTGAAATGGGGATGGAATTTAAACGTGTTCATGGAGGCTACGGATATGGCGGTCGGAATGGGGAAGGGGTAAAAACCCTACGTACGTGTGCCACTGCCGACCTGGAACTCGTGAACATGCCGTCGCTTTAATAACCTTTTATTTTGTACCTTGGTATTAATTAATGGTAAAATAAATTACTTCATATTCAAGACTTTTCAAATTCAATACCTTTCTAGGACCTTTTGAATTATTCAATTCGGACATTTCATTCAAAAGATATCGGTGTATGTAGGTACCTATTGTTTCCCGACATATTTTTTCAACTTCACAATAAAATAATATTAGGGGTACCTACGTCAAGTTAGTACCTACTGCTGTTTGTACCTTTATTATTCCATATTGGAATCACTCCTAACTCTTACTAGAGGGCGCCAAGGAGATATTTGCACACGGGCGCTACATGACCTAGAGACGCCCCTGAACGGGTTATACGGGGTATACAGTGAAAATCATTTGCGTTTTGCCACATTCTTCTCGATTTATTGTGGTGTGATTTTTTAAAGTTTATTTCAGAAACAACATCAGTGTTGGTGAACATCAGCGATATGATAGACCTCGCGATTGGAACACCAGAGGTATCTCCTAATTATATCGACATTCATTCATTTCTTCTTTACACAAGTAGGTACCTATAGTAGATATAGAACAAAATTGCCATCTGTCTGTTTATCAACTCCTAAACCATATGATTTACATACCGATACATACGATTTTGATGCGATTTTCATCATCATTTACTTTAGATCATACATTACTTCAAAAAAGTTAAGATATCTGAAAAAATAGGAAAAAAAAATCCGGGGAAAATTACCAAATGGGATAATAGGTACTCGGGTTTTTTCATATTTAGCATAATGTAGCATCTAGGTAATGTGTAGATACATAATATGTATATACATGTATATATAGTATGTATTATTTAAGTAACAAAGTTAGAAAACAAAGTTAACAAAAAAAACAAAGTTAGATTGTCTATATCAAGAGACACAATTTAACTTTGTTTATTTTATTTTAGTTTCTGAACCAGGCTACACATTTTGACGTTTTAAACAATAGGCACCAGCTAGTGCCCTATATACCTACGCTGGCACAAAGTATGTGCGCATCGCATAGTACCCATTTTTCGCTGCATTTGTTTTAAAAATAATAAAAATATTAAGTATTTTTTTAAGATCGTGATAATTACGTTAAATAATGAAAATGCCCTCTATTGGGTTTTTCCCCACATAAATACCAAGTAGGTATAGGTACCTATTCCCGTTTGGTTTTTTCCCACTGCCCATCTCTACATATACCTATACATAAAAGGATGCCTGTCTATTTGTACAATATTTTTGTAAGTACCTATCTAAGGTTTAAAAAGTAACACAAAGTTTTTTTAAATTATGAAACCGTATTTAAAAAGTCGAGTCTAGTATCTGTCTATGAAACCCGCTGCAATCTAGTAAAGATACATAGGCAACGCAAGTTGAAGCCAGCCAAACGCCGCTATTGCTAAATATAAATCGCAAATAAAATAACATTGGAAAGCAAAATGCTAATTCCTGAATAGCTATTCTAATGAAACCGATGGCTTAATAGCCATCGGTTTCCAGACATTTCAATAACAAAGGCGTCTGGCACAATTAGACCACAGGGTCCACAGATTAACCTAATTGCTAGCCAACTAGACGAAGTATGGCTTTCACTCTTGCAAACGAATGATTTCGTTGATGAATAGAGCAGCGTACAAAGTTTCATTTAGGTTAAGCTACCTTTTGCTGGAAGTGATTGGTTTTCAGTCTTTTCATCTTACTGAGAAGTTTGTAGTTGTGTTCAATCAACTAGCTGTGTTCTGCGGTTTCACTCGCTTGGGTAAGTCCCGATTCCGTGTGGAATCTCAAAAACCCTTTCTTATAGGGTGCCTACAATCTACATCATCTATATCTATGAAATGCTTTGTCCTGAGTGATTCACTGACTGACTGATCAACGTACAGCCGCTGATAGTAGAGAGCTGAAAGGAGAGCGTCGATCGTTATATGATATAGGCATCCGATAAGAAAATATTTTTGGAAATTCCCATGGGATCGGGACATTGGGCCTTATGCGGACACAACTAGTAAGAGGAACACACCTAAAATTTCAACTCTCTACTATCAGCGGTTTAGACTTGATCCATCAGTTAGTCAGGACAAAGTAATTCTATAGATATAGATTTTATTAAATTAAAAAAGATAAAGGTAATACAATTTGCAAGATTCATTGATGCGTTCGAGATTCGTCGTATGCAGCCTAATAGAAAATCAGGTAGTTTTGCTTCTCATGACATCGCGTTTTTAGTTGATTCGATGATATTAAAAGAAATACCGTAACTGATTAATATTAAGACTAACATATAGGTTGGAGTAGTGGACTTCAACATGCTCCAGACGGTCCTCCACTGCCTGGCTCAGCAGCTCCGTATCCTCGGCAAGAACGTGGAGCTCCGCGGCAGCGTCGCCGCGCTGCCCATTCTAGGCGCACCTGGAAGGGACAACGTTCAGACGATAGCCATAAGTGAATATGTAGTAGACACCGAAGATGAAAAAAAGGTAGGAATTATCCAGGACCACCGTTTATTCTGCCAAAACTTAAGAGGGTTCATTCCATTCTCTTTCTCCATACAAACGTAGTTTACGTTTTCCTCCCTGGATAAAGACATTAGAGCAAATATGTTTATGCCATAAAACCTATATCTGTCATGACAATGCATCTACCTTTTTATTTTTTTTTATTTTCTAATTAAAATAGTAATAATAAAAAATAAAAAAATAATAAAATGAAAAAAAATAAAAAGGTAGATGCATAGTCATGACAGATATAAGTTTTATGGCATAAACATATTTGCTCTAATGTCTTTATCCAGGGAGGAAAACGTAAACTACGTTTGTATGGAGAAAGAGAATGGAATAAACGCCCTTAAGCTAGGTTTTAAGTAACCTTTAATTTTATACTTTCAGGGTGGTAAACCAAAAAAAGTTGAAAAAGTTCCGGAGAGTAAGTGCCTACTTATAATTCCCTACAACCTACTTCTTCTTCTTCTAGCCTATTTTTTTTTTTACTGTAAAACATTACAAATCCAATTACTTTAATAGCAGATCTGTACTTACTTAACATTTGATATAGCTAAGGTCTAACAGAAGTACTACCTACTGGAACTCTAACAAAAACTTAAAACATGTCTGTATTGTCCAAAAATGGATATTAAGTTCAATGGTTAACCCTGTATAATTTTCAGGTCAATCACCGGACACCATTCTTGTTGGTAAGTTAGACTTTTTAATCACTTCACTTATTAATTTTTCATATACATTTTTTATATATTTTATGTATATTATTTTTTTCATATTTAGTTTTACTTGGTACTATATACCTACTACCTACTTAAAATATCAAATATTTTTTGTTTAATTTACAGTTGAAAGAGTTAAAAAATCCGAATCTCCATGTGAGTATTATGTGGTAGATAGAAAAATTTTGTGTCGTGCTGCCTAGACGATTGAATATATAGGCATTTTCACATCAAATAATTCAATTTTTAAAGATAATGAATCTATAAAATACCAGTAGGTAGGTTTTTGCATAACTGTGGTAGACTAGCTGAGCCCCACTGTTACACCCGCGTAAGTTTCGATCACGCCTACAGACAAACAAACATATGTACATACACACAAATTTTCACCTTTCTCCTTCACTTATTAGTAAGATATTGATACCTAGCTGGCTGGTCACTTGACAACCTATAAACAACAATCGGTAGGTACCTTCCAAGTACGTACCCACCAATTTGAAGGTGCTACGTCTGGCGTAGAATTAACGGAAGAGCTATAGTAGACAAATGAGCGCTATTTTCTTACACCACACTTATCTGCTCTAAATACAATGACTGTATCTTATGGTTCACGAAGGCAAACGTAGGTAAGTATACTTATTGTTAAAACTTTTCTTTAAAAGCCCCTAGCCCCAGGGCGGCCTCACCACCGCCCCGCACAAGCGTCGCCCCGGCCGGGGCCGGGCGTCCCTCCACTACCTCATCAAAAGCCCCACGCCCAGTGTCCTCCACTGAGAAACTGTCCCTGGTTACGATCAGCAAGTTTAATCTCCTCGAAAATACAGTCGAAGATCTGAAGAACAGGGTCTATGGAAGTATGCCGAAGAACGAAGATATTCTAGAGGAAGTTAGGTAGGTAACGTGCTGCTCATAGATGTTTAATCTAAACACATTAACTGGAAAACCCTCGTATGACCACCCAAGAACGTAAATACATCGATTATCACCTCAGAATCTAATGCAATCTCGAACACTCGACGTCAAAATAACTATTTGTTTACCTTATAAACTCGTTTTACGAAATTATAACTGAACATTATCCATCATTATAAACTGTTTGTTATCTTCCAGATCTCAAACAAATCTCAAAGCTATAACGGACATGTGGACAAACCTAAACGTGTCCTCGCGACTGGAAGCTGCTGAAGCAGGGATAGCGAAGCTCAGTTCCCTAGTTCAAGACCTCATCTCTGAGAATACATCACTATCAGATGCTCTTAAGAAAATGGGAGTTACGCCGTTAGTAAAACAAAAGACAAATTTACAGCTCATGTTACCTCTTCCTACAAATTTTCAACTATGGGCTCTTTTGAGATCTTAAAACAGCTTTCCTTAAACACTGTTTATTTGTACCATGAATAACATTCAAAGCAAATCATTCGAAGGCACATCTGCAGCAGGCAAACTACTGCGAGGTTTTCTTAATGTTGATTGTATAAGGCACAAAAAGTAGGTAGGTATTATAAAGTAGTTCCACTTATTTACCTTATCATATTTTGTCCTTCTTCTTAGGATTTCAACCTCTCCAAAACTGGTGATAGATGGCAGTTAGTTCAGAATTTTTGGTTCGATCTCTCGCGAATTTAAATTCAGTTAGTCATGAAAAAGCCTGTTTTAGATATAGAGAGCAATTTTAAATCTTACTTTTGTTTCTCACAGAGCAGCTCCAAGTCCGTCTACAATCGCAGCTGCAGGCGCAACTGGAGGAGAAGCAACGACTAAAGACGACCTGGCTGGCATGCTTGCATACTTGGAACGATTAAGGGGAGATTTGGACCATCTCTCGAATACATTCTATGGTGCTATGAAAGATCTGAATGCTACAGTTGGTAAGTAAGCGGATATCGCTTTTTGTTTGCGTTATTTTCAGATCATTATAGAATGAAGTCTGGCGTACCGTGCAAGTAGCAAACAAAATCTAATAGCTACGGTTTTCTCGTCTACCGAAAGCTGACATTAAGGTTTTCACTTACCTACACTTTTATTCTGTACTAAAAGGGCCTAAATATTTCCACGAGATCCTTTATGTTCTTATATCCTATTTCAGAAACTTAGGTCAAAAATATAAACAAAAATCCAATACATTTAAAATTGACAGTTCTTTGTGAGTATAGCTTCAACTAAGTTTTTCATTTTAGAACCGCCATCAGCTTTGCCGCCTCGTCCTCTTATAGCTGAAGGAAACCCTTCGCTAATGTCAGCCGCTCCAATAACAACACCACTTGACCAAACTCTTACATAACGCAAATTATAATAAAAACAGTGTCCAATGACTTACGTGGGGGTTTTTTATGCTGATAATTTGCAGTCCAATACAATTGTATTAGTCTGTGAGTTGTACTAACAGTTCGAAAGCGAAGTTTTGATCGATTGACTAATCTTATCCCTCTTATCCCGCTGCTATCCAAATAGAGTGTGGGGTGTGCTTACAGTCGTATTCACAAACGGCCATATGAATGGCGTAATGGTTTGTCTTGCTCTTGTGAGTGATGATAACTGATAATACTGATAATCAACGTATGCGGAAATGGGACAGAAGCTGAGTCCACGCATAGGGTCGTTTGTGAATACGGCTGTTAATGTTGTGTGTGTGTGCACCGGCCTACGTATCGGAACAGGGACGAATCCGCTAGGCGCAACGACTTGCACCGGTGGATGGCAACAAGCCAAAGCCTGCCACCAAGAAAAAAACTGGAGTGTAAATAGTAATACTGATAAATAATCTGTATTCTAATATGTACATTGTACGTACAGGTAGTGGAGGTGCCAAAACCGGTCCATCTGCAGAAGCAGTAGAGGACTTAGTAGATAAAATCGACGCTCTCGAAAAACAGCTCAAAGTATGCTGCGAGAATGTGGACAAGAAAACCGGCCAAGTCCAGGATGAAGTGAGTACTAACTTAACCAAATAATCTTTTTTATATAGATGATAACAGAATAAGAGCAAATGTAAAGTTATGAAAGCATTTTTTCATAAAGCAGTATTTCTTAAGTGTGGGATTTAATACTAAGAAATAATGTTTATAATAGCAAATGTGTTTTGCAGCTAAACGCGTTACAAGACCAAGTAGAGTATCTCGTGCAACAACAACATCAGAAACCGGCGGTGGGTGAATCGGACCTCGCCGAAGGGAAACTGTCGCCGGATCTCATCAAAGATCTTCAATGTTCGTAACTATGTCCACTTATCTATCTGCCTTCTATCTATCTGTCCTTAGATATCTATGATCTACATAAAATACAAGTAACCTACCTAAGTAACTAGTATCTCACCGACATATAATCTACCTAGTAAACAACATCAACGTAAGTTGATAGTTAGGCACTGGCTGTGGCCGGGTTCACCCGAATTAGTTTGGATTTCTTGGGATTTTTGGGATGAAAAATAGCCTATAGTTCCAGGGACTATACCTACTTCCTACAAACAAACAGTCAACCATCTATGATTTACTTCTTTATAATATTACCATCTACACTAATATTATAAAGAGGTAAGATTTGTATTTGTGTGTGTGTGTGTGTCTGTATGTTTGTAATGAATAAACTCAAAAACTACTTACTGTGCCGATTTCAATAATTATTTTACCATTAGAAAGACATTCGCCCTGAGTAACATAGGCTACTTTTGATCCCGATATTCCCACGGGATCGGGACTTACGCGGGTGAAACCGCGGTATGCAGTTTGTAGATTTATAAATTGAATAGAGTCTATATATTTGACAAGACTCCGTCAAGAGGCCATTCTTTTTTTTTATTAAATCCCAGATTTTACTTTTGTTTTGAAATATGCATGGGGTGTAACGAACTCATTAATAATGAACCTTAACTAACTAATAGCATCGTAAAAGCATTACTTTAACACCTCTAAGGAAATCTGACGCCTACCTCTTGCTTAAAAAGGAAGCAAGCTTTAGCGCTTCATTTGTACGGAATGTCATAAAAAGTAAAATAACTACCTAGCAATTGAATTATGATAATTACTGGCCGTAGAAAACGTATATTCCTTATATGGATAGAAGTACGCACTAAACTAAAGTATCGATGGATACCTAACTACTAACTTATAAAAATGTTTATTTAAGAACCACATTGTATATTTGCGCTAGCAGTTACCATGTTATTGTGATTTTATAGGTGATCTTATGATTTAAGTAGTTTTACTTATAAGGTGCGTAGGTATATTGCCTGTCCGTGTAGCCACGGCGGCGATCCCGGCATAGAATAGGGGGCTACCTACACTATTTCTTCCCGTTGGGGTTCATCGTAAAATTCAAATGGATCTTGAGGAACTGACGAACATAAGTTAATCTAGTTTTAATAATAATATTAAATAAGTACTTACCTAATATATTATGATAATTAATCTAAAATAAATTCTATAAACGATAAGTTATTTATAAGAAAACAGCCAATGACCGGGGTTACTCGCCTTTTTAGGGTTCCGTACCCAAATTGTAAAAACGGAGACTATTACTGAGACTTCGCTGTCTGTCCGTCTCTCACTAGGCTGTATCTCATGAACCGTAATAGATAGTTGAAATTTTCACAGATGATGTATTTCCGTTGCCGCTACAACAACAAATACCTACAAAAAACAAATATTTAAGAGGCGCTCCCATACAACAAACGTGATTTTTTAAGTAAAAACGCAACGATACCGCAATGTATTTTTACCACTAACGCCATCTAGTGATGGAGTGATAGACTTAACTTTCGCGTTGCGTTCACGGATTGGTTGATCTAGTGTTCACTTTAGGTTCCGTATCCAATTGTGATAGTGGTACGGAACCCTTCGTGCGCGGGTCCGACTCGCACTCGGCCGGTTTTTGATGGAGCGGTCGATAATTTCAGACAAACGTTATTTTCTACTACAGTCTGTAATTTATGTAGGCACTTATTCCCTATACTTACTTTTTTCTTTAAAGGTCATTCGTATGGCTGTGGTAGTCATGAGGCGTATGTTTAATTAGCTGCGCCCCACGGTTTCACCCGCGTAAGTCCCGATCTCGCGAGAATATCGGGATAAAAAGTAACCAATCCAGGGTACCTATTCTACAAATAGAATCTCTTAACCATGTTGCAGCTCTGTTCTGACAGGTCTAGCTATCTACGTACCGAGTTTAGTCGCAATCGGTTAAGCTGTTTTTGCGTGAAGGAACGACAAACACACCCAGTCATGATCTTTCACCTTTATAATATGAGTAGAATTGTGTTGTAAGCAGCGCCGTATAAAATAATGAGAATGTAATGGGACCTTGTACAGGTTTGATGCGGTTATTCCAAACGGTGCAAGACATGCAAGATCAGTTGCAAAAAGTCCACGAGACTGCGCTCCAGCTTGCAGCCGAGAAGGAGGACAGGCAACATCATGTCGATGTAACTATTTCTTTTCAGTTTTTATGAGCTTGTAAAGTTTCCTATTCTATTCGTAAAGTACCCTATGCGTTCGTATTTTATGTATCACTAGCTGGGTCCCGCGGTTTCGCCCCCGTTAGTCCCGATTTCGTGGGAATTTTCAAAAACCCTTTCTTACCGGATGCCTCCATCATATAAAAGACACGCTCTCTAAATTTCAGCTACCTACCTATCACTATCAGCAGTTTAGGCTTTGGGCTCATAAATCAATTAACCAGTCAGAACCATTTTATAGATATTGATTGGTAATTTGTGACCATGTACGTTGGTGAACTTCAAGACAGTTTTAAGCTAAAATAAATATACCTAGCTTGCCATACACATTAAAAAAACATAGCGACAAGTTGCGTACGAAACCTTTTTATTATGTTTATTTATTTACTTTAACTTTACTTCCTGTTTACAAACCCTAGCCATAAGCTTCCGCGACTTCTTGTTCATCCAAAGGTTGCCTGTAAGTAGGTACTTATCAAAGGTCGCTTTTAGCCATCGGCTATATACTTAGATTGTTATTATAGAAGGTGTTTGTGTTATTTATTTTCTAATGTATTTGGTGTGTACAATAAAGTTTTAATCTATTAATCTTGTGTTATAGTTGACCTATTAACCTTCCCGTTATAGTTGGTTCTGACCTAAAAAAATACGCTTCTAGGCTCTTCTTGAACAAATCGAACTGCTGAAGACTGTGAAACTAGATCGCGAAGACATGGCGGAAGCGATGGCGGACAAAGCAGACCTGCGAATGTTGGCCCGGAAAGTATCACATGATCAGTTCGAGATGGCCTGCGACGACTTGTCCAGAGGGCTTGAGCATGCACTTGGGAAACTTAATATGCAAGTAAGCGTCTCGAATATATTAATAGTTTTAGTTCTATCTCCAGGTATCTATTGTATACCTACTGAGAGATTTTGGAAGATTAATTGTGTTTTTCTGGGTTCCGTACCGTGCCCAAAGGGTAAAACAGGAACCTATTACGGAGACTGTCTGTCCGTCTGTCACCAGGCTGTATCTCATGGACCGTGATAGCTTTAAAACATAAACGCAACAATACCGCGATCTGTTTTACCACTGCGGCGCCATCTAGTGATGGAATGGTAAAATAAATTTTAACATTCGCATTGCCTTCACGGATTGGTTTCTCCAGTGTTCATTTTAGGGTTCCGTACCCAATTGTGATAGTAGTACGAAACTATAATTTTCCTAAACCTTTGAGCTAACTAGAGCATCTTCATAGTTGTTCTTAGAACTCCTAAAAATAACTAACACTAACGTGCTTACCTTACAAGAAATAATAGTCAGTCCATCATGGTAATGTGAGAAATAACAGAGAGTTGAAGTACCTAGTATAGTGCTTTCGTAGACCTTATAATAACAGACATGATTATTATTACGTCTACGATGCTTTAGTTTAAGCTGTTTCTTTATAGCTTCTGAAATAACCCTTCTTTGTTTTGCTCAGTCGGGTTAAAAGGAACAAAGCTAAGACAAAAGCGTAAGTAATGTTTATTTGAGAAGTCCTAAATAAGTCCCACAGGCGCAGCGTTGTAGTTAACATACAATGTTTTAAAATGCCTTTTTATTAGTTTTAGTACGCTAACTTACTTAACTCATGAGGAAACCGACATGTCCTAGGACTCATCACCGTCCAAAGGCATGGGATATACACCAATCCGGAGTAGAAGGCTCCCGTGGCGGCTTACTGCTTAACCTCTTTAAGAAATAACGTACAATGAGAGGCTAAGTGCGGAAAATGCCCAGCGAGAACTGAACTTAACTTTACTTAGCTCAATTTTGTTTATCCAGGAAGCGCTGTGGCAACAAGCTTTGGACGACATACAACGCGAGATTGAAACCAAACTTGACAAGATGGAACTATCTCCCGTGAAAGATTTCTTTAACAACAAGCTGAAACAACTGCAAGAGAATTTGAAACAAATGGCGCTGCTGAGACGGGAAGCTGAAGCGGCCGGTACGAAGCGGAAGTTACTCAGGTTAGAAGTCAATTTTACGTATTTAGTATACTTACTACTTTCCCTTATTGATTACAGAAATATGTTTAAGTTAAACTAAGGTAAGGTACAGAGGTTCCCGTATAGTTATAACAATACTAAAATACCTACCTACATTACGTAATGTAGATTTTGCTGATACACGTTACTGAAGTCTGAAGTCACAAGGATCAATGATATCCTACGGGTCGCCACTTGTACCTATACCACCTTTACCAGGAGCAATGACGATTTGGTCTGTGATTTAGCACGTTCATAAAGAATATAGATTATAGGAGGAGATTTAAAAATAGGGTACAACAGCTGAAAATAAGGCTTATTTTTTTTATAACACTGTAGGATATTCAAATGAATTGATAATAATTGCATAAATTCTCTAGTTTTTAAGAAATAACATTTTATTTAGGTTAAAATAGTATTTAATTATAAAAAATGCAAAAATGTGAGGGTAAGTCTTGAATTTTGTCTGTTTTGTTACCAAACTTAAAGTGGTCCAATAAATAAAATTATGACGAATTCTATCAGTTTAATAAAGTTTTTGGAAAAAATACAGTCTCTCTATATTACTAAACATATAAAAAAGGAACAAAATATAATCAAAAACAGTTGAAATACAAAATTATCTCGATTTTGTTACCATAGGTTCTAAATCGAGTTTTATTTTTTACACTAAGAATATAATATGACCATTATCAAATGAAAAACATGATCAGAAGTCGTTAAATAATTATTATTTTGAATCAAAATCCAGTTTGGTTAGAAAAGTAAAAAATTTCACCCGAAAATACTCAAAAAACCGATAAAATAATTGGGGACAGTAACAAAACCGACGGTAACATAATTATTAGGCTCAGTCTACATGGCCTCGATGCAAATGAAACAGAGTAGCACAAAATAAAACATTGATTGTAAATTATTAATATTATAATCTAACATAAATCTGACATAAATGGACTGAAATAGTAACATAACGTTTTGTTACTTTTTCAGTCCAACTATATGTTACCATATTTGTAGTAACAAAACCGAGGTAACATATTATGTTAACTTATCATTAAAAAATAGTTTTAACGGTTCAATTTCTTGGTAAGTTAAACTTAATATAACAATTTGTTGTGTACAAAACCAGGTATTTCTTAATTAATATGCATTATAAGAAATATGGGGATGGTATTAATTAAACAGCTACAAACCTGACAACAAATTTCTTCACAATGCAACCGTCGGCACAACTCACTCGAAATATCGATGAAAAGACACTGACGGATTTTTTTAAAACTGGCCGAGCTCTTGATCACAGTTTTACCATTATCCGAAAACAAAAAAAAATACTAATTATTCGTATAATCATTTATTTATTGCGATAACAAACCTGACTTGTCCGGAAATAGCAAATTTTGGGGACAAACATTTTTTATTAAATTTAATTAAATAAACGTGGTTTTAAACTTTATTTTCCTATTTATCTTATTTACAGGTTTATTTTTGTAAAAAAAAACAAAACCTGTCAAGGAGTGGTAGAAAATATTGTCAAAAATTAAATTTGAAATTTTTATTTCTACTGGGGATAGGGTTGCCAGGCCCAAAATTCAAAAAGCCGGACACAGATTCATATTTAACCGGACATTTTGCCCCAAAAGCCTGACACGTTGGGTTTTTCATCTGTCTGTGGCAAATAGGCCGCACACAATGCGTGCCACGACGCGGCCTATTTGCTAAAAAAAAAGGTACTTTTATGAATTACAAAAGTGTAGGTACCTTTTTTAACCTTAACCTTTAATGCGTAATGAAATGAATCAAAAAATATAAGCTTTCAAAAAATCATTTATTAATTATGATTTTTTTGAAAGCGCGTGTGAATTTGCATCAGTTTGTACGAATTGCGTTGTCCGCGTGATTCTGACGGGGTTGACCAAAAGCCTAACAAAAGCCGGACAGGCCGGACTTGTATATATTTGGCCGGACACGACTATAAAAAGCCTGGCTGGCAACCCTAACTGGGGACATACCGAAATGCAGGATCCTGTTTTAATAAAATAATCAAAAAATATTTAGTTTTAGATTTAATAAACTGAATTTATTTTATAACATGTAGAAAATATTAATTTTCAAGAAAATGGCGAAACCTACACGAATAAATTGTGAAATTCGTAGTAAAAAAATAAAATATATGGGGGACAGGCCAAAATGAGCGTTGTACCCTATTTTTGAATCTCCTCATAGATAGATAGATTGATGCTTAAAGCAGGGATCTTCAAAGGTCACGATCGAAGATCCTCCTGAAAATGGCAACTTTAATTACAGAGATGTGAACTGTATATCGTGCGATGCCAAAGCGGTGATGAACACAGAAGCCCCTTCATCGATACCTGTGTCGAAGCCTTTACCGGCTCAGTTCTCAATGAAACCGTACCTCAGCTATGAATTAGGTGAGTTACAGTAAAGTATACCTTACCCAAAAATGTTCCTAAGGAGGCGAAAAGCGAACGTTAAATAATCGTATTTGCAGGATTTCTCTGTATTTTTTTCGACGCGTGCTGTAAGTGTTTATTGTACTCTAGGTACTATGATGAGACGTATTTGTTGTCCTAGATGCGATAAGAAAATCTCAGGCGAGCCAGTTACCTCAGAGGAACATGCATGATTGGGAGACTATTGACAAGCAAATGACAGTACACAAACCACCTCAGAAAGTCAGGTAAACTAGTCTCTTTACAATCAACAGCAAAAAAACCTCTTGCAGTGCATCATCGTTTTACCCAACTGCCGAAAGAGGGTTATCGTAGGGAACCATTTAGTCAGATTCATTTCTAAAGAAATGAAGGGAGGTTTTATTTCTGGTGAAAGAATCGATCAATCGTTAGCCGAGAGGAAAGAATGAGTTTTTCAGCGGAAACAGCCATATTCTCGAATCAGTCTTTCAGCAGAAACAACATTTTCGAACCAAGGACTTAAAAATGATCAGGGCCTCTACTGCGAATTCCAGAAGAAATTCTGTCATCGGTTTTGACGGTCGGATGACAGATTTTCTTTCGTACGTTCGTAGAATTAAAGTACCTAGCCTTCTCTTTGAGCAGGAAAAAATCATTTTTGAATGTGCTGCAACGAAATACTTTCTGAGTTTAGATCGGACACGGACCGTCACATGTGCAACCGCTACTGCGGCGGGTCGCACACGGTGACGACTCCGGCGCAGCGCGTCGCGCGCCTCGGACACTTCATCAAGCAGTGGGGACCCGACGTGTTGCCGCTGTCTTCCGGATTTGCTGCTGGAGATGATGGCAAGGTAACGAACGAAATCTTAAGACCCTCATAAATGTATAATGTCTATATTTTTGACCTAAGGTATTTGCTTTAACTTGTATTTTAAGGTGAAAAAAGATTGTATTAAGACTTGATAGGTATACTATGAGTCTCATGCATGACGATCAATAATTTTATTTCGCTTACAGATGTATCGAGTTAATCCCACGGAAGGAGTCGCCGTTGGTCCAGGTATTTTTTCCGAACCCATTCTATTATTTTATGACAAGTAGATTATATACTTTTAATCTCATATACAGGTTATTATTTATTACGTACCGAAAATAATTAGCCTGTCTTGATTGATAATATCACATGTTAATTTATTCATAAAATGTCACATAAATAACAACACAAACACACACAAAGTCAATCAAATAAACCACCTCTGATCGTACCTGGCGCAAAAGAACCAAGGATGCTGGCGGCATTACCCCTTTGTATGGCAATAGCAATCTTTTGCACCAAATACGATCCGGAGCGGTAGTCAAGCCCTTGACCTCTAAGACGGCGGCCCAATTCCCTTACAAAGGCAATTGCCTCCACTCCCCAACTACCGGCTGTCTCGACTGCGAAAGGCACGAAAAGGTAGCCGAAAAGATATTTGTCGCGTTTCCTAAGAGCAGCAACCTCCGCTGCCGCGGCAGCCTCCTTAGACGTGCGACTCACGTGGCTCTTTGCAAAAATGCAGACACAAGTGGCATCCCACAGCAAACAAACCCCCCTCTCCCAGGGCACCGAGGTGAGGCCATCAGGCATCTTACCGTCGGTACGGCTCAACCCGGGAGGCTCCAGCACGCATGGAACATTGGCCGATACCAGCGCCCTCCGGATTATATCGTTGAGTGAGGGCATGGGGTCTTGGGAACCTCCCTGAACAACGGCAACACACTAAGGCGTGATGGCCGTCGGCCCCGTCGTGTGACCACAATCGTGTGGTTATGATTGATTAGGATGATTGATTTGATTAGGTATAGGCCACGCCTATACTAATATTATAAAGAGGAAAGATTGATTGTTTGTTGGTAACGAATAGACTCCGCAACTACTGGACCGATTTCAAAAAATCTTTCTCCAATACAATATTTCTCTACATTATCAAGGATTCACTTAGGCTAGTTTTGATCCCGATATTCCCACGGGATCGTGAGTTACGGAACTTAAAACCGCGGGACGCAGTTATCACAAATTAATTAAAGGCTACTTTGAAATCAGGTGGTGCCGTAGAAGCAACGTGTATGCCCAAGTCGCCTAAAAAGAGGGAATCCAAGGCAGTTGAGAGAACTACAATAATAAGCAATGTGAGTTGTTTCTTAGACAGTCATTCGAAATATTTTTTACTGATAAATAGGAAAAAATAACTTTGGAGTAAATCTACTCCAAAGCAAAGAGAATGAACTATTGTAGTTCTAAATTAAATGTCTTAGTTCCAAGTCATACGTCTATTTCTCCGGAATTGGGGGCTTTTTATGAACGAATTTCTTTAAAAAATTATCCATCGTTCGTTGTTTCGTAAAAACCTAGTTAGGCCCTGTCCTGCGCGCGCGGGGATGCTGCCATCGCCAGAGCATGCATTGGCACTCTACGAAAGCGCAATAATAACTTTTTTTTTTTTTCCCTTGATGGCGTCGATCCACGAAGAGACTTTGCTTCGCACATCTGCCAGTGTCGTGTCTAATAGCAAGCAGGTTTTTTCTTCATTTCGTTGTTTTGAGATTTTTGTTATATATATTATTATTTTATTTTATTTACTAAAACGAGGAAACATTTTGCGCGAAAAAAATATACCTACTTTCGGAAATTTTGAATAGGATATGGTCAGGAGAGAGGTAAAATAAAGGAAAAGGATAAAAATAAATGAATAGATTGAGAGATAGAAATAAATCGTACATATTAAATAAATATTATATCAAATGTTAATATTATTATGAGATATGTAAGAAGCAATTATGGCATAAATATGTAAATCATTTGTACATAATAAACAATGAATATTTGTCGGAAATGGAACTTTGCAGGAGATCAGGGAATCATAGAAAGCACATCTATCGTACAAAGGGCACGAGAAAATTATATGGTTTAAGTCACCCACGTCATTGCCACATTCACAAGATGAAGAGTCCACAATACCAAACCTAGCAAGGTGTGCTGGTGTACACACATGACCCAGCCTCATTCGAATCAGAACTGATGTTGCACGTTTGTCAAATGTAGCCTTACAGAACCAAGGTTTTCTACCCGTTTTTGGCTGGATTAAGTACAAATGTTTTCCTCTGGTAACGGTGCTATCAGTCCACATCCTATCCCATGATTTTTGAAGATAAGTTACAGACAAATTGGCTAGGTCTTGACAATAATTATAAAAATATGGGATGGTGTTGTCGCCGTACTTTATAGCATCGTTCGCCAAATTATCTGCCCTAACATTCCCTTTAATCCCCGAGTGCCCAGGGATCCAAGCAAATTCGACAACATAGTTCTTCATCCTGCATTCATATAACAACTGTCTAATCTTAAATAAGACCGGCAAATATGGTTGTGGTTTAAACGGATATTTAGCTATTGCATGTAAAGAACTTTTTGAATCAGTAAACACTACAGTTTTTTTAAGTTTCATTAGAATTATATATTCTAAAGATTGTAAGAGACCTAAACATTCCCCAGAAAACACTGAAGCTTCAGGGGGAAGTTTCGTTAGCTGAATAGTTTTATATTGTTGATGATAGACACCCACTCCTACATATTCGTCCTCATTGTGCTTAGAAGCATCGCTAAATACGTAATTCCAGCCATGCCACTTTTCATCAGTGACATGTCGAAATTCTGCCTCAGCCTCAGACATGTCTTGGGTTATATTTAAATTAAAACAAATATTTGGAGAAATTAATAATGATTCAAAATTATTGTTGTAAAGTGAAACTCGAGGGGATCGATAAGTAGGAGAATTATTAGCTAAATATTTTCGATAACTTTCAACTAGACAAGGAATTTTTTTATGGGACCAGTATGTTGAGGAACTAATTTGATCGTTTAAATCTCTAATTTTGGCAATTAGAGCATGATTAGAAAACTGCAAAGCTTTAAAGAAATAGCGATCGCAAAGATATTGACGTCTGAGGGACAACGGTGGATCAGAACACTCAACTTGCAAGGCGTTTATCGGACTCGACTTCATCGCCCCAGAAACTATTCTTAAGGATTTTGATTGTATACCGTCAAGTTTCTTAAGTCCAGCTGCACTGCACGGTTCTAACAAGAATGTTCCATAGTCCATGACGCTTCTCACTAAAGCGTTATAAACCAATCTTTGGGTGCATGGGTGGGCACCCCACCAAACTCCAGATAAACACCTCAATATATTTACAGAACGTTCACATCTTGATATCACATACTCAGAATGGTCAAGCCCTTTTAAATTGGAGTCAAGAACAACCCCTAGAAATTTTGCGCTATTATTTATCGGAATTTGAGTTTCATTATATGTTACAGATACAGGTGGAATCGAACGTGCCCTTGAAAATACAACAACTTGACTTTTATTAATAGACAATTCTAAATCATTACTATCTAACCATACTTTAAGGTGTGTGAGTGCATTTGTAAGAGTTATACTTGCAGTTTCAATGGATTTGTCTATAGAATAAAGTAATAAATCGTCAGCATATTGCAGAACGTTTACCGATGCTTCAAAAATTCTCTCTAAATCGTGTGCATAAATATTGTACAGAAGTGGGCTAAGAACAGATCCCTGAGGGATTCCTTTCCAAATGAGGCGGCTATCCGAACCATTATTGAGCTTAATAGATCTCTCATTTAGTATATTAAATATAAAGTTTGTCAAAATTAAAGGGACATTTAAATCTTTTAATTTATTTTTCAATAGATGCAAGTTGACATTATCATATGCAGCTTTTATGTCTAAAAAGGCTGCTACCACAGCTTTATTATGTGAAAATGCTAGCCTGATATCAGTTACAAATATACTCAAACTATCCATGGTACTGTGACCCTTTCTAAACCCAAATTGTGAACTTGTTAAAAGACTATTGTGTTCTATGTACCACTCCAATCTATTTTTAATCATGTGCTCTGTTACTTTCAAAAGGACTGATGATAAAGCAATAGGACGGTATGAAGTTATTTCATTTGGATCTTTGTTTGGTTTTAATATTGGGATTACAATTTGGGTTTTCCATTCTGGAGGAATATTTCCAGAAGTAATACAAGAATTAACAATATCCAAATAATATAACAACGAATCCTCCGACAGATGTTGCAAAAAGGAGTAAGGGATATTATCCATACCCGGAGCACTATCTTTAAGTCCAGACAGAACTCCCTTAAGCTCTTCTAAAGAGAAAAGACAAGACAAAGTAGTTTTATCATAATCGTGACTTACTAAACGTGCATCAGGTACATTCTGAGCAGGCTCAATAAAAGGAGGAACATAAGAGGGTGCTACTTGATTCAAAAATGCATGTTCCATGGAGGAAGGAAGTGAAGGATTGCTAATTGGGGTCATCCCAGATTTAAATCTTCTAATTTGTTGCCAAACCAATGATGGAGGAGTATTTGGGTTTAATGTTGAACAAAACCTTTTCCATCCATTACGTTTTTTCTCTCTAAATAGTTTTTTCGTTTTCTTCTTAAGTTCTATATATGAAATATAATTTTCCGTAGTCATGTTTCTACAATAGTATTTTTCCGCTTCTTTACGATCAGCGAAAGCCCTAGAACATTCGTCATCCCACCAAGGTGGAGATGGTAAATAACCACTAGGATTTTTTTTAACAGGAAATGTGTCATTCGCTGCGTCGATAAGTGTATCTGAAAAAGCTTTAGCACAAATTTGGACATTATTTGAGTTATTCGGGAGATTAGGGATCTTACTATTTACATTATCAATAAAATCATTCCATTTTTTGTCAATAATTTTATATTTAGTCGTAGAAATTCTTGGTTGTTGTATTAGTTTTTTGCATGTTGGAGTTGTAATCTTAATAGGATAATGATCACTGCCAAATGCATGGTCTAAGACCTGCCATGAAAGGGATAAAGGCAAATTAGGTGAACATAACGAAAGGTCTGGGGCACTAGGACCCTCATCAGGAACAGGTGGTCGAGTCGGCGAACCATCATTCAAGACACACAAATTTAGGGAATCTATTATATCCATAAGATTTTGACCATAACAATCAGTCTCAGAACTGCCCCAAGATAAATGTCTACAGTTAAAATCTCCTAAAATTAGACAAGGTTTGGGTAGGAGTTCTAATAAAGATTTAACCTCTTTTAAAATATTAACACTAGGGTGTGGAATATATACAGACGCTATATATATATTTAAGACAAAGACAGCTATAATACAAAAATTACCAGAATGGGGAGGGAAATTAAATTTTTTAAAAGGAATACCATTTTTAATAAGTAGACCTGCGCCACCATACTTTCTTCCATCGGCACGGTCATCTCTTAGGCATGAATAGCCATTAATCTTAAAAACTAAACCTGGCTGAAGCCAGGTTTCAGATAACGCTAGGATAAGGGGTTTATAACTATTTACAATATTTACAAATTCATATTTTTTGGAACTTGCACTATGGCAGTTCCACTGTATTATAGCCTCTAAATTGGCCATTTGTATAGACTGTTAAGAAAGTTTCAAGCATTTGGGCATCGTGGGACGGTATTAACTTAGAAGTGGTCAAAAATCTTATAAGTTGAATAATAATATTTGAAGTAGAGGTTTCACTATTCACAGGAATAGAATTTTCCTGGTATGACTCTTGTATTAATGCAGAGCCATTTTTAGGCTCTGGCATATCATAATTTCTAATGAGTTCTCTATGTGTGATTTGATCATACCCTTTAGCCATTCTAGGTGGGGAGCGAGGTTTCATAAAGACAGTTTTATTGTGTGAATTTGAGGGCCTATTGTTGAGGAGAGCATTATTTTCAGATATTGTAGGCAACGATGAAGGTAAAGGAGGAGAGGACGCAACTACACTTGAATATAATTTATTGACTGGTGGATGTAGTTTGGAAGATTCAGCATATGATAAGCAATTTTCGGCCATAGTTCTTTTAATTTGTTTTTGGCGAGTATGTTCTGGACATGACTCTTTATTTGTGGCATAATGAAAACCTGAACAGAGGCAGCAAGATGGTTGTTCATCTTGTGTGCAAGATTCCCCAGTGTGTTCAAGACCACACTTAAAGCACCTTGGCTTAGAGCGACATTGTAACTTTGTATGCCCGAATCGACAGCAATTAAAACATTGAATTGTTGGATATGTGTATAATTCTACATTTATAGCGTTGTTACAAATAAACACACGTTTAGGAAGTACTTGCCCATCGAACGTTATAACCACAGTTTGGGACGGTTTCCAAACTGGACTACCTTCCACCATTACTTTATAGTTTAGTCGTCTCACTTTTAAAACTTTGCCACAACCAATTGGAACATTAATGTTTTGTGTGACTTCGTCATCTGTCCAATCAGAAGGCACCCCCCTGATTAAACCCATGCGAGTAATACTGAAGGTAGGAATAAATGCTTTGAGATCATTTGGGGCCAAACTATTATGATTCAAAAAGTTGTTTGCATCGCAATAGTTTGAAAATGACATGGCTATTCTATTTCGTCCAATTCTCTTTACACTGCCTTGTATAATACTGGGAAAATTGTATTTTTGTAAGAATCTACCAAACATTACTGGATGAAAACCGGTGCTATCATTCGGTGAACCAACAACTCTCTGTACATGAACTACAAATGGTAAACAATCAGTCGATTCAAATAAAGTTCTGGATACAGGGGCTGGACGGGGGACAATCCCATCGTTAGCTTCCTGTATGTTTGGTTGCGTAGGAGTATTTACAGCTAAATTGTTTTCTGTACTAAGATTTGGATTAGGATTGGGAGCTCTTACATGAATTGTTTCTGTGACATTATGTGTGCAATTACAACTTGCGCGCTGACCCACTTTATTAGTAGAATTTTTTTTCTTGCGCTTGTTACAATCCTTGCATCTTTCCGACGATTTACTACGCTTACGACCAGAGGTCGAAGGCGACGCCGGCGACGAACGCGTTCCAGTATCCATTTTCGATTCATCTACTATATCTACAAACAAAACCGGATCAGGGACTTGGCCCCCTCCGGGATCGTCTGCTTCATCCATAAGTAAAGAAAAACTATTATACACGCTTACCTCAAGTACAGGACACTTTAAATATTATATTTACACAAATAAGAAATAAAATTTACTGATAAATACAACAACCTACACTCCTGAACAAGTTAAATCAATTTTGGAAAATTTTTATCCAGAAAACACAACCGGCCTTGACGATGTTTCCCCCAATAATAACTTATTTACATAAAATACTTATTTTTTTTACAGGAATGTCGATGTCTGGAGGGAGGTAAGTCAACCTATGTAACCTACATGATAGCACAGTTGATAGTCTTGTTTAATTTTTTTTTGGCCGATGCAGATGGGGCCTCCGTGTCGGCTCCGACCAAGTACCTACAAAAGTTGTTTAGAAAACTACTGTTTCATTAGTGTGGAAGCCAAGTAGTCCAAATTATATTTGACTAAAATATCAGTTGGATAAAAAAATATATACCTATTATGATTTTTATGTGTTCAGTCGAATACAGAAACGCCACTTAAAATTTGAGACGTACTTAAATAATTGAGAAGCTTCTGAATTTAAAAAAAGTATGGGAGTTTTTGAATTTGAGAGGTGCTTAGTTGTTTAAGTAGAACTCAGATTTTGAGTTGCGTTTCTGTATTCCGCCGTTAAGCACATAAAAATATTGATATTACTTTTAGTCCACTTCTATACATCAGAATTGAAGCGAATCGAAGAAGCGTCTATCTAAAATTGACATCGTTTTTGGAGATGCGCACGAGTCGTCAACCACCTCACACCGAATTAACAGACCGACCAGCATTTACGAGTCAAACTAGATTCTGCTTAACTTTTACTAGATTTTTAACCATTTTGACAATTTTCAGAACATCCAGGCAAGTCGAATTACTGATGACGATCTGCCTAAATTACGATTTAAAATCAATTGAAACCTAAATTGTTTGTCCTTTTCTAACCTTGAAATAAGACTGCGTTGTTATATTTTAATGATTTATTGGTACGTTATTGACCAAATTAGCTTACATACATAAATATATTTATAGTAAGTAACAAATTGTCTTTTAGTTCTGCACATACGCGGAGAGTGCGGTCGCGGATCATGAAGAATTAGATACCTGATCATACTGATCATATAACAGTATAACAGAACTCTTCCTGCTTCGAGACCGCACTATAGAATAGAAACTTGCATCGTGTATTATTATAAGATTATGCAGCACAAAAAATAGACTTAATGGTTTCTAGATCAATGAAATTATTTACAAAAAAAATATTTAACACCAATTATCAATTTATCATATCACACTATGCGAATTTAAGATGACACCAAAGATGTCACACATCAAAATAATAAAAAACCCCCGATTTTGTCTATAATATCCTTATTTATACAACTTATTTAATAAAATAACTGTGAAAGTTGTGTGGATGTTTGTTACGCATTTGATTTCCGTACTACATCATACCGAAATACATCCATAGACAGAAACAGGGGTTAAACTCATAACACCTCTTTTTTCATTCGAAGGTTAATAAGCAAAAAAATATCCGTTTAAAAATAAAAAATAAGCACAACTATTTTATCCTTAAATGCAAAGTGAATTCGATATAAAAAATGAAGAAGTTGACTCACTGGTTCCATCAGCCTTTTCCATCGTTTTAGTAGTTATTATTTATAGGGTGGTCACTTTGCAGAGTAAATCGTATTGTTACACAATTATAATGTGGTCACACTAGCACAATAATCCATCTCTGTGAGCGAGAAATCGAGGTCAATGACTGATTTTTTCCCAGCAAAACGATCGCCCTGTATGTAGGTACAACATTACTATTACTACACACCAAACTTTACCTACAGAACCTTATTAACTAATCCACGTTTTGTTTCCAGTGAGACTCCTCTTTTATTTAACTATAAACATGGTCAAACAGAAACCAATTACAGGAATTTAGAAAATTAGATTATTTTCTATTTTTTTATTCAGTGTCATCTCCAATGATGGATTTAAAGCCGAACTTAATCATAATTGAAAGATTTTTTTAATTCCTTAGGTGTCAGTTAAACACTAAAATATAACAACTAGTGACCGTAGAGCAGGCTAGGAAATAATTAACTTTGATAAAGCGATTCTACATCAGAGATCTATCTAATTCAACATTGTATCATTTTATTATGTATGAGACTAGGGCCAAACAAAAGATACTGAGGATGAAAAGCTTTTACAACATGAGCATTAAAATTCTAACTCTGGAGACACGACAAAGAGACTAAATTGTGTTTGAAATGTCTCTACGGACGTTTCAACTTGTGTTTGAAAATTGCCCTGTAGTCAATGGAGTTAGAAAATTAATATTTTTGTTACCAAAGAACGCCAATCAATCATTTTTAACACAGCAACTTTTTGACTATCTAAGATACAAAAGTACATTTTATTCTCTACGTTACGTTAATAGACAAACCTGAAATCGCTAAGTAGGTAGGTTGTCGAGATGTCCGATGGACTGAAAGGCTTAGGTACTAAATAGTTATTATTAACGATTCGCTTGATTTCGCACTATATCACCAGTAGACCTACCAACCCAGTTTACGACGTCGCCGCGTCGGTCGTCGATGCATCTTTTGAGCAGAAGGTTTAAATGACAGTTAAGGTCATTAGATCGATGCGTCGTCTTCTAGCCGTCTTTAAGTTCATGGGCGGTAGCTGTCGATTATCAAAAATGATTGGTTTTTGTTGTTCCTTTGCGCGGTGCGGTTTTCTTAATAGCGCAAATCGAGTCCCGTCGGCTTGAACTTGCGCGGTAGGTCACAGGTATGAGTGACGAAAGTGACGATGTGATTTAAGATGTAGCACTCCTACGTAGAGGATACCTATTTTTGTTGGTAGTAATTTCTTGAATACGATTTCATTGTAGCAGTGACGAAGCCCTCGCGGAATGATCTGACAATTTTAAGCAGTTCATAAAAATAGCTATTGTTATTGCCATTGGGCTATCCCTACTCATATACATCAGTGTTCTTCATTTACGGCAGCGCGCGGCGAAGCCCGTTTTTCATTTCCTGAAAGGGGCAACTTTAGTAGCATCACTGCAAAACTGATGCCACTAAAGTCCACATTAAGCCTAGAGGGCCGCCACTGCAACAACGCCACTCACAAAGCCGAAGTAACCAACGAATGTAAACTTTCGGTCTAGCGCCGGCTCTGCTCGCGAAAGATCGGGTCAAATACTCTGAACTGCGTGGCAACTTTCATGTAATAGTCCAGGTTGCTATAGCCGCGGTACGTGTGTACGTGTCTCCGGGTGTTAACGTTGCCTTGTGCGGCCGCCCGCGCTGTAGTGGTTGCCCTCGCGGCTGTAGCGGCGCTCCTTGCGCTCGTCGCGCGCCGTGCCCCCGCGGGACCGCTCGCGACGCTCCCGCGACCGCTCGCGATTGTACTCCTTCTCTCGAGACTCGTGACCTCTGAAACGAATAAAAAATAGTATATTATGCAACTAGTGAATAAAAGACGGATTTAGTGCGAGGGCCGTAGATGAATCACGAGCAAGTGAAGGATTCTAACGACTGAATCACGACCGTAGGGAGTGATTCATGATGATTGAATCACGAGCGTAGCGAGGGATTCAAGTGTTAGAATCCTGAGCGACGCCAGTGGTTCATGGCCCTCAATGTAAATCCGTACTTTATTCAAGAGTTGCACACTATACTTTATACCATGACTACGAGAAAAAAAACCGGTCAAGTGCGAGTCGGACTCGCGTCGCGTACGAAGGTTTCCGTACCACTATCACAATCGGGTACAGAACCCTGAAATGAACACTGAACCGGCAACCAATCCGTGACCGAAATGCGTACTTTAAAATTTATTTTACCACTGGCGCCAGTCTCAATTCATCACTAGATGATAAAAAGTGCTAGTGGTAAAAATACATCGAGATATCGTTGCGTTTTTATGTCAAAATCACGTTGTTGAATGGTCCTTAAATGTTTTTTTATCTATTTGTTGTTATAGCGGCTAAAGAAATACATCTACTGTGAAAATTTCAACTGTCTAGCTATTACAGTTTATGAGATAAAGCCTAGTGACAGACGGCAAAGTATCAGTAAAAGTGTTCCGTTTTTATCCTTTGGATACGGAACCCTAAAAAGAATTTGTATGTCGAGTATTCTTAGCGCAAGGAGTTTGTATCAAGTTTTTTTCACGCATGGAGGTTGTATATGCATTTAGTTAGATAGACGACGAGTAAATTGTGTTCTAAATTCAAACACCTAACAGCGTGAGTAAAAGTCGTTTTTATTCACTGTTTTGCGTGAATAAAATAAGCTTTTAAGAGTGTGAATGGTATAACAGTATATTATGCAACTAGTGAATAAAAGACGGATTTAGTGCGAGGGCCGTAGATGAACCACGAGCAAGTGAAGGATTCTAACGACTGAATCACGACCGCAGGGAGCGATTCATGATGATTGAATCACGAGCGTAGCGAGGGATTCAAGTGTTAGAATCCTGAGCGACGCCAGTGGTTCATGGCCCTCAATCTAAATCCGTACTTTATTCAAGAGTTGCATACTATACTTTATACCATGACTACGAGGAAAAAAACCGGTCAAGTGCGAGTCGGACTCGCGTCGCGTTCGAAGGTTCCGTACCACTATCACAAATTTCGGCAACCAATCCGTGAACGCAACGCGAACGTTAAAATTTATTTTACCACTGGCGCCAGTCTCAATTCATCACTAGATAGTAAAAAGTGCTAGGGGTGAAAATATATCACGGTATTGTTGAGTTTTTATGTCAAAATCACATAAAAGTTTTTTTATCTATTTGTTGTTATAGCGGCTAAAGAAATACATCTACTGTGAAAATTTCAACTGTCTAGCTATCACAGTTTATGAGATAAAGCCTGGTGACAGACGGACAGACAGACGGCAAAATATCAGTAAAAGTGTTTCGTTTTTATCCTTTGGGTACGGAACCCTAAAAATAATTTGTATGTCGAGTATTCTTAGCGCAAGGAGTTTGTATCAAGTTTTTTTCACGCATGGAGGTTGTATATGCATTTAGTTAGATAGACGACGAGTAAATTGTGTTCTAAATTCAAACACCAAACAGCGTGAGTAAAAGTCGTTTTTATTCACTGTTTTGCGTGAATAAAATAAGCTTTTAAGAGTGGGAATGGTATAAATGGTATTTTTAGGCACGCATTTTACTCGATAAGTCAACTATGATGTGGAAGACAGATTGGCAACGCATAGCTGAACGCAAATGCCTATTTATGATGATTGTGAAAATAAATTAACGATGCGGTCTGTCTAAGATAAAGTTACGCTAAACACCTAACCAATAAGGCACACGGCAACACGGTAAATTCATACTAATAACAGTATTTTTCTTTTTTACGACAGAGCCCCGAAAACTGATACCAAAAAAAAGCAACTAAGAGCTGATTTTTCATTGTACTGTTGAATAAAATTTAATCCAACCAAATTTAAAAGCCAAGTTTGATTTTTTATTAAAAGATAGTGACGTGGTGTTACATTTTATTGGACAGATATCTGTGAATGCAGACATTGCAAAAATCAGCCCTAAAACAAATATTTTCTATACATTAAAAATTCAACTAAGAGCTGATTTTTCATTGTACTGCCGAATAAAATTTAACCCAACCAAATTTAAAAGCCAAGTTTAATTCCTTTTTAAAAGATGACGTGGTGTTACATTTTATTGGACAGATATCTGTGAGTGCAGAGATTGAAAAAATCAGCCCTAAAACAAAATTTTTATACATAAAAATTTAAAGCCCTTTTAGAATATTAGTGTAATATTCAGTACATACCTAGCCTCGCCCGCAGAGCGGCTGTCTCGCGACTTGCGTCGCGGCGGTCCGCCCGCGACGCCGGCCGCGCCGCTCAGCTTCGACTTCGGTGACCGCGACCGCGACTTTGACCTCGACCTCGACTTGCGACCTTTCGGCGACGACTCACGCTCGCTGTTCAGGTTAAAATCATCAAATCTGTCGAATAAAATAACCATTACCTATCTACTATATTGTAGTAGTCATTTATTTAAGAAGAAAAGATAGAAGCTGCTATGCCATCAAAAACGAATGGGATACTGAGCACACACTTCACTGTGAAAGTCATAATTAACATAAAAGGCCTAGTGCATTGTACTGAGTTTTTGAAGTGCATTTACGTTAGCGAATTAATTCATGAGAATTTGGAAAATAGAGGTAGGTAAATCAACACCTACCTTTAGCCGAAATTAGCTTGAAACATTACAATCAATATTAATATAATCAATTACCATCATGCAATATTTCATACAGCCACTAATGTATCTATAGTACTAACTTGTTTTTTGGAGCGTTTGTTGAACTGTGACTAGAGCTGGAGCTCGATGAGGAACTTGATGAAGTAGATGAGCTTCTAGACCTGGAAACATTCACAGAAGTTGAATGGAATTGGTCAAACTTAAACAAAATTCACAAGCAAAGACTAGAACTCAGGATGTCGCAGCAAAAGCGTCATTGGAGCTCACTGAATAGCCTCTCTGAACACATACGGGACCGTAAAGGCTTCTACGGTCTGTGTGACATGGTGCCATAGAAAGTGTAACTTAAAAAAATCCTGTCCATAAAAAACTCAGGTCATTTGGTGGGCATGTGTGTTTAAGCCATAAACCTTCGAAATCATAATGATTTAAAAACAATGGTATGTTAATTTTGACCATACTTTTGGACGACTTAAGAAAACAATAGTAACCCACATCTAAGACCAACCTCTTACTACTCTTCGAGACAGGTGAACCAGTTTTGTCGTTGTCAGCAGCTTCTGCATTCTTTGAACTCTCGCCTTCTTTGGTCTTGTTAGCAGACTCGTCACCTGGAGATAAGGACACAAAACGTAAATGTTTGAAATATGAATCCATTGTTTCTTTAAGGTTCTAGACAGACTGACAGACTGCATTACAACTGCGTTCTGACTGCTGGTGCCTGCTGCATTAAAACTACAATCATTATATTCCAGTTTCAATACTAACTGCATGGAACTGCATTCAAACTGCAAAATGGAGTATCTCTAAATTACACCAATGTTTGCATCCTAGCTTGTTAAATTAATTAACGCACTAGAAAGGAGATGTCCCTTTTTACTTACTTTATGAGCTAATTTTTATCGTGACGTGACTACAAATGATTTCTTGAGGTTTCAATCTTACCAGCTTTGGATTTATCTTGATCCTCGTCGCTGCCCCACAAGTCGTATTTGGAGAGGTCCGCGTCATCGCCCGACTCTTCATCATCGTCCTCTTCCTCTCCATCGGCCTCGCGCGGAGCCGAAGATTTCTGTAACAATCAAACAAACAATCTAATAAATCAAGCAAGATACACCGCATGCATCCAAGTCGATGCCGTAATACAAACCTTTTTCTTCTTTCGTCTTCTTCCTTCGCCAGACTTTTTGGAAGTTTTGTCGTTACATTTCACGGGGAGTTTAAGTCTATTCAACATTATCGGTTTTGGCAAGGCGAAGCTTTTGAAATTGCCTATGACTGGCGTGTCCTCGTCTAAATCATCCGATTTCTGTTCTGGCAATTTCAAGTTAATGTTTAGTTTAGCTCCTGTGGTTGGCAGTATCACTGGACCGGGATCGAAGATGTCACTTAAAAAGGGGGTGGCTGAAGGGTCGCCATCCATTTTCTCGAGCTGACGTTCGATGCTCTCGTCTCTGTTCGTTTCCCTCTCCCACTCTTCATCATTAGTCAAATTGATCGTCTCCAATTGCTGATTCTCCTCTTCATTTTGTTCCTCATTGTTCTGGCTTGTATTCAATGAGTTGTTTGAGGATTGGGCTAGTTGTTGCAAGTTCTGTAGAGCTAACAACAACGTGTTTGTGTTTATGCCGGCCAATAAGTTCGACAAATCTACTTGGGGATTCGGCTGCGGTGGCAGCTCTTCAGGCAGCGGAATGTCAGCGTGTTTCTCTTTTTCTCGCTCCAATGTTTCATTCACAAGTTCACTTTCCTGGTCGGAACTTTCGTTGACATTCGTCAATGGTTCGCAATCTTCATTTCGCGATTGTTTTTTAGGAGATTGCTTATCAATACCTGGACATATGGTTACACATTCAAGGACCTTAACTTGTTTTGATGGTTTTATTTTCTTCTTGTTGCCATCGTTTGAAATTCGTTTCGGAGATTCTGAAAGGCGTATAACTTCTTCTGACAGATCTGCAGGGATAGGTTCAGGTCTTGGAAAAAGGTTGACTACTGCAGAATTAGCCTTACGTTTTTTAGTGTGAGAGGCAACACTTTCAACTGAACTACGTGATGAGCACTTTTTTGGAGTGTTACCTTTCATAGGCGAAATAAATTCATTCTCACTATGGAATTCATTCAACAGACCTAACAACATCTCTTTCTTTTGTTGTAGTATATTTTGGTCTTCTTTCGGTGTTGATTGATCATTGCTGTTATTGGTTTCATAAAGCATACTTGTAGTGGGAGATGGTGACTTATTTCTCCCCGTATTTGGTGGAGAAGGAATTCTATTTGAGATCTGTGCAGAATTTTCGCATGTTTCAGAATCCCCATACAGGGCATCATCGTCTTCATCCCACTGAGTTTCAATTGGCTTCTTAGTGGTGTCATTGTTTTCCAAGTTATTATTGGTTTTAGGGCTATTATCACCTTGTTCACCACCATCAAATATATCCATAATACTTCTATTCTTACTGGATGAGTTCGATTGTACAATCGAAAATACGCGATCTGTATCTTCAAGTACCTTCGGAGTTCTGTGCGGAGGCTCTTTCTTGGACTTTACTTTGAGTGGAGACATTTCAAAGGATAAACATTGTGCATTAGATTTAAAACAATCGAAATCGTCTTTCGTAAAATCTACCCCACAACTTGCCACTTTTTGTGTTTGAGTGTTGTAGCAAGGTGGTGGCAATTGTAATGAAGTTTTGGTGAACTGTTTTGGAGAAGTAAGTGGCTCACATAAATCTGGAATTGAGTCTTTTACTTTTGCCACCTTATGCGTTCGAGTGTTGTAGCAAGGTTTTGGTAATGGAAATGAAGTTTTGGCAATCTCTTTTGGGGGAATAGGTGGCTCACCTAAGCCAGGAATTGAGTCTTTTACATTTATGTTTCTCTTTGAACTTATAGCTGCCCCATTTGCTTTAGCCCAGAATCCTGATTTACGCACGTTAGCTTTAAACTGTTGGTAATTTTTCTTTGCTGTTCCGCAAATTCGCGTAGGAACATACTCAGTTGAACATGCATCCATGTCAGCGAAATTTTTATGTAACGGTTTCATATTTCGTAAATTTGATGTATAAATATTGCCGTGTGCAAGTGCTGCTATCTGTTCTGGGGGTTTAACAGTACTATATCCTTGGAAAGGCGGTGAACTGTTAGTAGTATACACTGGTGGCTTCTCTGTGTTAGTTGCAGGTGCTCGTTTTTTTGGTTTACGCCTTACTTTTCTATTTTCACCAAATTTACGAGACAGGAAGTTATCATCAGCACTGTTATATGAAATTGAATCAGAATCTGTGTCTGGCAGAGAGTTTCTGTTCGACTTAGTGGACCTTATGATGCTTGTTTTTGATTTTATGGATTTAGACTCACATTGTTCATAATCAGAGTCATGAGATCTGTCACTAGAGCTGGAGCGAGTCCTGCGATGGGTGGATGAAGATTGACTCCTAGCTAGTGACCGTATATCTTCTCCACTACCTACATTCCGAATGTCTCCACCCAAACCCGGAATTACTAATGTGTCGCCGCTGTCACACCTTTGTCGAGACTGTAACGACTTGCTTTGGGATTGAGATTTAGTATTGTCATCTTCACTATCTGATGAAAGAATTATTTCATCAGGATTAGGCAATCTCTTGACTACTTTTCCACTAGCGGGCATATTTGTATTCATGGGTACTTCATTTGGTTTACTGAGTGTAACTTTCGGAATGTTTTGTGAAGGCAGAGTTTGAGCTACAACTTGAGATTTTTCTGGTATGCTCTTTCCTAGATCCAGATGAGTATCAACCAAACAGCCTGTACTCAAAAGTCGTTGTCTCCATGAAAATATTGTCTTGAAATCTGGAGCAGGTTTATCAAATATGGCTTCGAACTTATCTGTGCTTATTTTACAGTTGTTATAAGTGATGGCAAAAGCAGCAGCCTTAACTCTTTCTTCAACAGTGTATGTGACTTGAAAAGTCTCAGACGGGTTTGATCCAGGAAACTTGATAACTACATCATTTGTTGAAGTCACTCTATTCTCCATGACAGGTTTTTTGTAACTTTTAAATACTGGAGATTCAGAACTTTCATGTTTAGCTCTCTTTGAGCAGGTTTCATAACCAGAAGATCCAGTATGTTCTTTATCTCCAACACTGGCTTGCCGTTTTCTGTACTGATAACCATTTGTTTTGTTTTGAGTGTTATTCTGAGGGTAGGAGCTGGTCTGAATGTGTGTTTGATATTTCCTGAATGCGGAGACTGTAAACGGGGACACATCACACACAGAACCGTCACTGAGACTACCTTTATTATACTCTGTATTATCATCATTCAATTTATTCAACGAGTATGGTTCCGGAGCTGGCATTACTATTTTATCCATATTCAATTCCTTCTGCGACTTTGATGGAGTCAAGTTTTTGAATACTGCTCCTTCAGTGATGCCAACCTGAAGGCAGGAAAAATTATCTCCACTTTAGTAATGATGTGCTAGACAGTACCAACTCTTCACTGCTTGGAAATCCACAAATTAACCTGAATAGTCAATGCAAAAAAGTTGTAGATATGGAAGATCAGGTGGGGTTCAGTCTAAAAATTCATTGTTAATAACATTACAATGGATTTGGGAAGGTGTTTTGTTAAGTTTAGTACTAACAAAATTTCGCTAACGGGTTTCAAATTAGTATTGAAGATGCAACTTACCTTTGTCTGAGTTTCGGACTTAGATTCAGACTGTCTCTTCCGTTTTTTCCTGCCGAACTCATCATATTCTTCGTCAGACGAGGGTTCTCTTCTGCGGTACTCCACGATACCGCGCTCATTGTATCCACCGCCGTATCCAGTCCGGGCTTCGACCTACAACAAATAATCAAATAGTAGGTTTGGTACCTAACAAATATTTGTTTTTTATAACAAAAGTCTTACAACCAGAAATACGTACTTCCCCAAATTTCGGTGCATTGCACACATTGCAAGTCTGACGCCGGGCCCAGTTGACATTCGCACATTTATTACACTGCCAATCGTCCGCATTGAACAAACCCCTCGACTTCTCGGCAGCGGATTTACCAATTTCAGTGCCAAGCTTCTTTTTTACAGGTTTTGCGCCATCTGGTCTTTCTTTATTACATCGATAACAGGCATTTCGACGTGCAAAATTGATATTTCCGCAATTTGCATCGCTACAAATCCAGTCTCCGTCGTTCATTTTGATTTGGCCACTTTTCTTTCACATCAATAGCCTATCTGCAATTCAAGAAAAACTCGATACTATTACGGTTTATCGAACATCGCGAATTAGGCGCCGGGACGTAAACAAAAGCAAATTCTGAATTGTGGGACGATGTTTGTTCCACTTTCATAGAAAACCAAGCTCACTTTCGCAAGAAAAGCAATCAAGCTTCATGTCTGCCATTTTGTGAAATAAAAAGTTAAAACCATCCGTTTCCGTTCCACTTACCACAGATGTCACATAATGTTACACAGACTTTTCTTAGAGAAATAGTTTTAGTCGATTGTATCGATTAGTAAATTGCGATTTATTACATTACAAACAAAACCATTTCTAATTACCTTGCGTTTTATTAATGAAATAAATTTTTCACCTTCTCAAATATTTGTTATCATAAAATTTCAAAAATGTAACATGAATTTTTGAACCTAGGTAGATACTTTTCCAAGAACAATACAAAAGTATTGTTCTTGGAGTTGGAAAAGTATTTAAGTCGATTAATCGACACTAAAAATAATTGTCTTTATAATCGATATACAGCTTATTCATACTTCGCGCCTTTTTTTGTTCGCGAATCAAAATGATGCAAGCCCTCGCGCGCAATTTTGTCTGTCAAAATTGTTTACCATGAGGTTGAGGTTATTTTAGTGAAATTCGGTGAAATAAACTAAAAATCGTCCATTTATTGTATTTACTCTTATTAGAAGTAGAAGTCTATGTGTAAAAATGTATTTCCAATTCATGAAGTTGAAATTTTCAAGCTGAACCAACGCCCGTCTAGATTTCTGCGAACTGTCAAAAAATACGCGAAATATTTTGAGCTATTGGTTTTTGCATAATGTTATCGCACAATGTATGAAGATGACAACTTATCTAATACTCCCAAGCGCTATGTGCTTACCGAAGTGACGAATTCATCGAGCTATGTGTCGCCGACCGCTAACCTCAAGCTCTTGACAAATGTCGCGCTGCAGTACCCAACACCACCGCCTAGCGCCGTGCAACGCAAGGAGAAGTCTTTGCAGATACTGTGCGATAGGTATGTCGAAATACCTGTTCCTTTAAATTTAGTCTATCACTAATTTCAAGGCTGTTTCTCTCAACATTTGCCTACCTTACAGATTTCTCCATCTGTATCCACTTTACGGCAATGGAACGGTGGAGATCCAGCTGGACACCACTGCAGCCCGGCTAGGAGTAGAGAAACGACGAATGTATGACATCATTAACATATTGGAAGCGATGCAATGTGCTGTCCACAAAAGGAAGAACACTTATTTATGGCATGGAGGTTCTCGACTTAATAGCTTTCTAAAGATGTTGAAGAAACAGGGGGAGAACTTAAGGCTGTCGGAAGTTCTTCGAGGCAAAGCTCCAAAACCACCAACACCAAAACATAAGACTTTAGGAGTGTTAGCTCAAAGATTTTTGATGCTATTTTTGGTGGAACCACCTGTAAGTTATTGCTCTTGTAAATACATTTACAGTTTAAATTAGACAACTAACCACTGCAGTCACACCTGCATCCTGTAGTCATATTGGGATTTGATAATAAACAAAATATACAAAGTTTCATCCCTATATTTCTATTAATGTTTGAGCTATAAATGGCATTACTATTATGTTTTCTTGAAATGGAATTTTAGCAACAATTCAATACATATCCAATATGATAATTTTATCAGTGATAGGTATTTCAGTTTAAGTTTTCTTTTCCAGAATACTCTAATAAACTTAGAAATGGCTGTGAGAGTCCTTATTGACACATCAAGTAAGAACAAATCAACCCTATCTCCGGAGCAGCAAGAGCGCCAACACAAGTCAAAGGTGCGACGGCTGTATGACATTGCCAATGTATTTATTTCTATTGGTCTCATAGAAAAAGTTTCTGGTAACTTAATATTAAAGAAACCAGTATTTAAATATGTAGGACCTTACAAACCTAAGAAGTCTGATAAGGTGACATTGGCGGTGCTGTCACCACTGACCCCACTTTCCGTCCTAGACAGTCAGCCAGCAGTGGCTACATGTCATGTGTATGCCGGGAAATCAAAGCGAAAATTGGAGTTCACAATGACTCCCAACACTTCCAAAGAGACCAAGCTCCTCGGCATTACAACCCCACCCCACACTCCGTCACACAAGTGGGATGAAATCCTCCTCGTTGCTGACATGGAACTGACTAGAATTAACAATGGGGTTGTGATCTAATATTATAATGCTTCTATGAATTTGTATTCTTATTATAATATACTATAGATATGTTTTCCTATACTGTCTTCCAGGGGATATTATTTTTTGTGAAAATGTTGTACTGTAAATTATTGATATCGAATGTTCCTATATTTTTAAATTTTATACATGTTGCTTAGAGCATATATCTTTGTCGCAGACACTAAATTATAACATGTGCAATTTAAAGTAAACTTATCTTGTAAAAATAGACTACTATCCTATCACAACCTTCCAATATATTACATTTTATATTATATTACTATGTACTTGTTAAAATTTCTATATTATATTTTTATTAACATTATAATGCAAAACTTAGGTTGCAGAGCACAAAAATATATTCACATAAAAGTGACAGGTAATTCTGCAGCCACATTTTACCTACCTACAATGATCATTCATTATAGAGTTCAGCTATAAAAGTATATTCATTATTCTATTTGAAGTACTTTAGCCTGCACTGGGCTTTCATAGAAATATTTTAAAGAAACAATACTTCTGCAAAACACAACGCACGATAGACGCAGGGCTGGATTCGAACCCCCTTCTTACTCAATCCGGGAGCACGACTTCACCAATTAGTCTACCGACGTCGGTGACTCATACGCTGTATTTTCGCAAGTATTGCTTCATCTATTACAACTAGGGCATGTTGTGTTTTTGCAGAAGTATTGTTTCTTTAAAATATTTTAAAATATATTTGTCTTATATTTTTTTCTAGTTTTGTTAACTATACAGTACATAAAATATTTTAAAATATATTTATGTCTTATATGTTTTTCTATTTTTGTTAACTATACAGTACACATGGTTGTACTCGCTCTTTATACCATTGTTACTTAATATATGCTTATTATTATAAATGCAGCTAGAAGGATTTATTTTACAGCATTTTATTATCTTCTGACTATAATTTTACAAAACTTGATCAACTGACCTTTTCATTCTAGACTAGGCTGTCTGTTCTGAGTATAGCTTGCCAACAAAATAATAACTAGACATGTAATTTTCAGGACCAATTATCAGATTGCATTCTTATATGCTCCCCTGGGGGGCGAAAATGACTGATTGACAAAATTATTCACTTTGACAAAATATAATAAACGTTATAATAACAAAAACGACATTATCCCGACTATATGTTATTTAGAACATGTTTAATGAGTTATTATTTTAATATTAGTAGTCAAGAGACTTTGACTTTAGATGTAGTCATGTATTTTATAAAAAGTTGCTTTTATTTTCTATTGTTTTTAAGGTATAGATGTATTAAACTAAATGAATTTGTTTAACTGCTACTTTGTGTTTTTATTAAGCTGTCCTGCGGTTTTATCAGAGTACCTAATCCTACGGGAATTCACAAAAAACAGCTATAATCGGAACTCGGATTCTAAGTCAGAATTCATATTGTCTGATTACAGCAACCTTAATTTTGTATCACTCGTATAACTTCGGGCGATTTAAATAAAATAAATAGAAAACATAATTTGGTTAGATATATATTTTATTGCAATGAAATTAGATAATATAACGAAATGAACAAAAAACATTAGGAAAAGTTACTTCTTCAAACAGTTACCTACTAAATTAGTGGCAAGACAAACAATATTACATAATATCTATATACATATATTTTCCATCAATATAAATCTGGAGATTATCTTTTTATTTCTAAGTTAGTTAACTAAGTAGTACTAAGATGAATATTATATTACACACATTATTTATATAATATTATTATTAGTTAACTAAGTAGTACTAAGATAAATATTATATTACACACATCATTTATTATTTACACATTAAGTTAATAAGATCACACAGTTGATATATGAATGAACTAAGTACATTAAAAAGCTGAACTTTGGATTGCTTTAGTTAGCATCTGCTGACAATATAGATAAGGCAATATTTTTGCCCTCTTAAATTAAGTATTCAGCTTAAGCTAAAAATAAGTTAGATCTAGGTGGTATTTTTAAGTGCTAACACTCACGCTTTAGGACATAGTATTTAATATACTTTTTCAAAACATTTGAAATTTGAACCCATGAACTCCGGGTCACCGGCCTGGCAATCTACCAAAGAATTGGGCCTCAAGCCCTTGGTTGAAAACTTTATTTTATTTACAATTTCAACCCAGTGTCGTTGTTGGAAGCGCGCTGAGCCGCTGATCGGATGCATGGTCCAAATCACAGCACTGAAGCCATTAAATAAGAAAAAACATTTTCAATACTAGGTATACTATTTAAGTTCGACAATGCGCGGGGGTGGTCGCGGTAGGTAGAGTGGTAGCCCGTGTCAGACGTCCTCAACCATCGGGAAGCGCTCGGGGTCGTCGGAGGGCGGTAGAGCTTCGGCGTCGAAGAAACTCGCGTGTAGAGCTACCACTGTCACTGTTGCACCTACAATTTATGATACAATACCACATGTTAGAAAGTACTTTTATTTTTTCGATTATTTCTGAGCTTTTACTGTTAGACTAGTTCACAAGTTTAAAAACGTGTTAAATAGAAGTAAAGCTCCTAAAAATATGTGCGATAGCTCATTCGATTCGGAATGACGTCTAGAAAAATGTTTTTTAAGCATATATAAAATTGCGATTGTTATTAACAAAATAAGATTTCAAAATAAAGGTATTTAGGTTTTCGTTAATAATTTCTAAAATAATGATATTTAAGGAACTTTGAAAAAAGATCCTGAAAGAGGAGGATATTTCCAATAATAAAGTCCTAACTTCTGGAACTCTATCTCTATTATTTATATTTATAAAAAACCGTCGAAAATTGGGCTCCGCGAGGTCGTTACGGCATAGGCAAAAATCGGTATATTATCTCAAATATTTTTTTTATAGTATTAAATAACAATTTAAAAATTTGAATAAATTATGGTGTAATCTAGACACTTGAACGAAAAAAACCTTGGTGAAAAAAAATGTTTACGTCGGTTTTTCAAACAGTTAGACCATTGTTAATTAACTAATTTTTCTCCAATCTCTGTTTTTATAAATTACGGCATAAAAGTTTAAATAATTGGCCTATACATTTTTCACTTCGTGGAGCTCTTCTCACTAAGGTACTTTATAAAGTAATGAAAAAATTTTTTGTTAAAGTTTATTATGTTTAACTTTTTGAAAATCGAGGTAAACATTTTTTTTCCACCAGGGTTTTTTTCGTTCAAGTGTCTAGATTACACCATAATTTATTCAAATTTTTAAATTGTTATTTAATACTATAAAAAAAATATTTGAGAAAATATACCGATTTTTGCCTATGCCGTAACGACCTAGCGGAGACCTAATTTCAACGGTTTTTTTTTAATATAAATAATAGAGATAGAGTTCCAGAAGTTAGGATTTTATTATTGGAAATATCCTCCTCTTTCAGGATCTTTTCTCAAAATTCCTTAAATATCATTATTTTAGAAATTATTAACGAAAACCTAAATACCTTTTTTTTTAATCTTATTTTGTTAATAACAATCGCAATTTTTTATGTGCTAATATATGCTTAAAAAACATTTTTCTAGACGTCATTCCGAATCGAATGAGCTATCGTACATATTTTTAGGAGCTTTACTTCTATTTAACACGTTTTTAAACTTGTGAACTAGTCTATGTAGGCAATTTGAAAATTAGGTACAATGTAATAGTACAGTTTATGCCCGTATAAAGGTTGCCTGGAATAAATTGCTTTTTAGCAATAAGGTGGCCCATTTTTGCTATGTTATATTTCTAAGCTTTCTTTACTTTATTACATAGTAATTTTTGACTTAGGGGACTTGACTTAAACCGATATTCTTTATATTTTTCCATAGGTCTACTATAAATAATATATTATAATTTAAGCCTAATTAATTTATGGCAATTAATACTAGCGCAGAGTGGAAGCACGTCTTTTTTATCTCAGAAGAAAAGGTGCTTTATGTAGTGGCTATAAGGTTGAATTTGCTATGTGGATGTTTCAACCTTGAGGTGTAAATAATTAATCCTAAAATAATGTTATCTATATTTATTAGTTATTTATTACACTTTAATGTAATTTTCTACTATAAAAGGTAACTGAAAGGAATTCCAAGAGCGTCCTTGAAGGGATCTCTCTCAAGGGCTTCCTCTGAGTGAAGAAGATAATATCATGTTACTTCTGAAATCTTATCTTACTAATATTATAAATGCGAAAGTAACTCTGTCTGTCTGTCTGTTACGCTTTCACGCCTAAACCGCTGAACCGATATTGATGAATTTTGGTATAGAGATAAATAGGACCATGGAGAAGGACATAGGCTACTTTTGATCCCGTAAATCCCGCGGGATCGAGACTTACGCGGGTAAAACCGCGGGGCGCAGCTAGTATCTGATATACTGAGAAACTCACCTAACACCCAAAACAGTACAGCGCCGGCACCCGCGATCCAGCAAAGGGCCATCGAACCAGCCGCAGCCACTGCATACTGTTGTGTTTTGGTCAGCTCCCAACTTCCCACCTAGGATATTAGTCATATTTACATGGGTACAGTAATAGATGTGACATTTATTAATAAGGTTAAAACTAAAATAAAGAAGTAATTTAGACCAAGTAGATTGAGCCACTCTAAACTGCAAAACCTCTAAATACACACATCAACATCGTCTAGGGATATTTTATATAAAGTTCTTAAACTTAAAAAATACTGGCCGATTTAAAAATATTTTAATGGAACCTTATTGTGTAGGCCTTATTGTATGATTCCAAATTTGAATTTTAAAAAAATAATTAAAAACATAAGATTAGCGCGGCAATTATTGTAGCGAGTTCGAAGGTTTAAATTTACTTAACGCAGTTTTAAGCATTTTGTTTAAACAAATTGAAGTTTTAATAATTTTTTTTTGATTATTTACAATTTAATACAACTGTATGCATCATGCAGCGGCGTCATTTAACAAGAAACGAAATGTTAGGGCAGTAGGAATGCTCCAAGCTGGGGCTACTCAACGGAGTATTGCCGAGGAGATTGGAACAAGACAAAACGTGATATCAAGATTGTGGTCACGTTATCGTGCTACTGGTGAAGTGGCTGAAAGGCATCCAGGCGGAAAGCGGATAACTACCCAAAGACAAGACCGATTTTTGCAAGTGGCCGCGAGAAGACAACCAAATGTTACGGCCATGCAGTTGGTTCAAACGCTCCAGTCAGACCACTAGGTGCTTGTCAGTGACCAAACTGTGAGGAGAAGACTGCACGAGGCTAACCTTCATTCTCACAGGCCGCTTCGTACTCTAGCACTACGCAGAGGAAATCGTGGACGAAGATTACAGTGGGCTAGAGAACATTTGCCTTGGGAAGATATCGAGTGGTCGGTAGTGTTGTTTACCGATGAGTCCCGATTCGGATTTCATCCTGACAACCGTCTGCAACACCCTCAGGAGGTCCATCCATACCATGGCGGAACAATTATGGTTTGGGCGGGAATTCGTATTGGTGGAAGAACAGACCTCGTTTGGATCAGAAACACTATGACTGCCGAAAAATACCGTAATCAGGTGCTAGCACCAATAATCTATCCCCATCGACTGCAAATGGGCCAAGTTTTCACGCTCATGTACGACAACGCCCGTCCGCACACTGCGCGAGTGGTGACCAGCTGGCTAGAGGAGCACGACGTGTCGGTCTTAGACTGGCCCGCGCAGTCACCAGACCTAAACCCCATAGAGCACGCGTGGGATATGCTTCAAAGAAGGGCTTTGAGGAATTTGCTTCCAAATGTTGCGACTGAAGAGCAACTTTTTTTGCATCTTAGAAGGACCTGGGACAATATTCCGCAGCAAGATATTGACAACCTGATTTAAAGCATGAAAAACCGTTGCAGGGCCGTGATTAACGTCATGGGTGGTTTCACTGACTACTAATTTTAACTTCAAATAAAAAAACCTAATAATTTCGTTTTACTTTATTTTTTTTCCTTAGATAGACATTTTATCTTAAACTAGCAACTCCCCGCGGTTTCACCCGCATAAGCCCCGAACCCGTGGGAATATCGGGATCAAAAGTAGCCTATAGCCTTCCTCAATAAATGGACTATCCAACAACGAAAGAATTTTTCAAATCGGACCAGTGGTTCCTGAGATTAGCGCGTTCAAACAAACAAAAAAACAAACTCTTCCGCTTTATAATAGTAATAGATTTAACATTATTTCACTTTTTGCGTTTTTTTTAATAAAAAAATATTTAAGCATAAAACAATATTATGTTGTATTCTAAATCATAGTCTGATAAGTAGGCTTTACAAAAATATATACATGTTGTTTGTTAGTAAACACAATTTTTGAGTAAATTGAGAAATTCTGAATATCCCTAGACGGTGTTGATGTGTGTAGTTTTGAGTTAGTGCTTAAAGTTTTTCAAAACTTTAAATATTTACAATCAAACCCCCTTACTTATAAACGATAACTAAGTTTATACAATGTTTGTCTCTGTCTGTTAACTTTCAAACTTCATGTCACAGTAAGAGACAAACATTACAAACAGTTAGTCATTGTTTATAAGTAAGGAGGTAAGTCTGAGTAAGATATAGTAAGTGATGTTGTAAACCATTATTGATAGATTAGATCAGACATCCAAGGTTAGCAGTTAAAACATTAGATTACTTACTCTGGGCTGAAAACAATACAATTTAAATTAATGGAATGATAATAATTAATAATCTTCAACATTACAATGTTATCAATAAATTGTATCATTTTAAAATTAACAATGAAATATATTGGTAAATTGGATACCAACTTACCTTCCATGTATTTGGTCCAGAAGTAAGTTTTTTAAATCCGAAGAAACTAGCCACCATAGCAATCAGTAGTAATGGAGATGTAATTCTGAGGAGAAAGAAAATACATTATACTATGTATAGTAACATTTTCCGGGATCTTAATCGCGTAGGTAGTATTATTTTCTTGCCTCGAAGTTTCAACCATGTTTCAACTATGTCTTGGTTTCGAGGGACAAGACCCGGGAAAATGTAACTATGTTTACAAATTGTGTGAATTTAAAAAATTTACTAATATGTCCATGGGAATATTGGGATAATTAGTAGCCATTAAGTTCCATTTCTCCAGCTGTTTACATATCAAGCTTCTTTGGTACTTGGTTCAGTAGGATATATATTCACATAATATAATGAAATTAGTAAGCTTAAATAAGAAAGCTGCTTATTTTCAGACACACACTTTTCAATATGACTTGAAAGTTGTGTAAATTAAATTGAATGATTTTTGTAGACAAGTGTGTGTTTGCATTTACATAATAGAATAGTATCAACTTACAAACAATAGGCGAATAAGCCAAGGAATACCATCAAATAGTTAGCTTGAAAGTACTCCACATTGCGGTAGAATCTCCTTGAGAGTCGAGGCAATGATGGTGGGGCCTACGGAGAAAGGAAAACAATCATTAATAACAATGCCATTGAAATACTTGACAACCTCAGTAGCGCGTTGTGTGAATGCCCAACTGCAATGCAGAAAGTTGCAGATTCGATTCCTGCCAGGTCCAAGTATTTATGCTTCAAAATAAATATTTATTTCTAATCTGGGTGTCTTTATGTATAACTAGCTGACCCGGCGAACTTTGTTCCGCCTTAAAGGCAATAAATAAGCATTTTTTTTAATCGAACGGGATAAAAAGTATCCTATGTCCTTCTCCTGGCTCTAAACTACCTCCCTGCCAATTTTCAGCTAAATCGGTTTAGCCGTTCTTGAGTTATAAGTGGAGTAACTAACACGACTTTCTTTTATATATATATAGAAACTAGCTGACCCGGCGAACTTTGTTCCGCCTTAAAGGCAATAAATAAGCATTTTTTTTTTAATCGAACGGGATAAAAAGTATCCTATGTCCTTCTCCTGGCTCTAAACTACCTCCCTGCCAATTTTCAGCTAAATCGGTTTAGCCGTTCTTGAGTTATAAGTGGAGTAACTAACACGACTTTCTTTTATATATATATAGAAACTAGCTGACCCGGCGAACTTTGTTCCGCCTTAAAGGCAATAAATAAGCATTTTTTTTTTAATCGAACGGGATAAAAAGTATCCTATGTCCTTCTCCTGGCTCTAAACTACCTCCCTGCCAATTTTCAGCTAAATCGGTTTAGCCGTTCTTGAGTTATAAGTGGAGTAACTAACACGACTTTCTTTTATATATATATAGAAACTAGCTGACCCGGCGAACTTTGTTCCGCCTTAAAGGCAATAAATAAGCATTTTTTTTTCATCGAACGGGATAAAAAGTATCCTATGTCCTTCTCCTGGCTCTAAACTACCTCCCTGCTAATTTTCAACTAAATCGGTTCAGCCGTTCTTGAGTTATAAGTGGAGTAACTAACACGACTTTCTTTTATATATATAGATATAAAGATAATATGTAAGTATTTATAAAAGAAAAATAATTTAAGCATTACATATATCCATTGTCTAGTGTCACTGTAACACAAGCTTATTAGCTTACCTAGCACTGGCAATGTTTACAGAATTTATTTATTTGTTTATTTTATACTTTTTCCCATTTTAACAGACTGTACAGTTTAGCTAAGCTAACTTTCCCAAATTATGCTGTGCACTATGAAGTTTGTATCACCTTAAAATTTTCAGTAGCAACAAATTGAGTCCATGGTTTCCGAGATGCTAACACTCCCATCACCAATGCTGGTCCTGCACCACTCCTCACATGTTGCATTATCCTGAAATTATACAATTTATACTGAAAATACCAATTAAACAACTTTTATTTCACTCTGCTTATCAACTGCCTGTGTTGATAGGCCGAGCTTTGGTAGTGTGAGGTAAATAAATATAAACAGGTTTACATTTATTGCCCATAAAAAAATGGTAGGTATCTTATATGTTGAATAATTATGCAACAGTTAGGGTTTTTATTTAGTATTGATTATAATAAATAAACCTTTTTCTTCAAATTAATATTATTTATGTAACCATCCTAATAGAAGTGTATAATTTTATGTGTTACTCTAAGGGCTATATTTCACCGGGACACCATGGCGGCGCAACCAGTTGCGCCACCGTGGTGTCCGTAAGCTACCAAACTAGACACCATACAGTGTGGTGTAGAGTCGCCACACCACACTGAGACAGTACTGCTGCATGCAATGAGGTGGGGACGTCACTGGCTGGCGGCCGGACTGGCGGCGGCCGAGTGAGTGAGACACCATAGTGTAGTTTAGTTTTGCTGAGCCTTTTCCGCACTTAGCCTCACAATTGGGCCATTGTACGTGATTTCTTATAGGGCTTAAGACGCCAAGGGAGCCTACCCCGCATTGGCGAATATCCCATGCCTTCGGACCGTGGTTTATCCTAGGACATGTCGGTTTCCTAACGATGTTTTCCTTCACCGTAAGAGCGATGTTAATAGCACACTTAAATTTTTCTTAAATAATAAGACATTGGTGCGCGGTCGGCCTGGATTCGAAACCACGACCTTCGGAATGAAAGTCGCGGTATCTACCACTAGACCAACACCGCTCTCTCGAGTGAGACACCATACAGCGCTATAGTAATTGGTGGTGGCGCGACCAGCGTGGCGGCGCAACCACTAACATTCTGTGCACGCGTCCGAGTTGGTCGCGCCGCCTTATTGGTTGCGCCACCAAACGGACACCAAGTGAGTAACTCTCTATAGAGCTGTATACATTTTGTTGGTAGCGGCGACTGGTTGCGCCGCCATGGTGTCCCGGTGAAATATAGCCCTTAAAGGACTAGTCTGATTAAGATGAAACTGAAATTGAAGATATCTGAGAGTTCTGGGTTGCACTTTAGAATCCTACGTCACGATTTTGGGGTGGGGGGAGGGGGGAGTGTTGTACAACCCCCCTAACATCTTCCCCCCCTTAAGCAGATGCGTAATTTAAAAAATACCATAAATATAATAATAACTTGGAGGTTATAATTTTGCTAAAATTTGAATATGTGTGGGCTCCTAAGCGACGCAAGGGCTGTAGCAGCAGCCCCTCAGCCCTTGCGTGACAAAACGCAGCACCAGACACTCACCTTTGTAGCTTTGGCAGCAGTTTAGTCTTCGCAGCATAGTTTTATTTATGGATAGAATTAGGCGCGTAATCATGTTCTAACATTAACCTAACCTATCCAAGTCGGGGTGATCCGTATATTTTTTTCGAAGTTCAAGTAAAAATGTATGAAAATTTTTTTTTTAATTACTCAACATAAAACTAGCAATAATGGTTAGCCCTGTTTCTCCTCTATCTCCTACAAGTCTTTTTTTATACAAATTCGTGACGTAGGATTCTAAAGTGCACCCGAGTTCTGATTTAAAATAGGGTACTTATGATCTTAACACTTATGCCAGCCAGTACTTAGTGTACCTAGTACAGTAAAAAAACACATATTTCTAAACACTACATCACCTCTGGCAATATACTATAAAACAATACACTTTAGCAAACAAGACCAATGTGTTTTGAATGAGATGCCGATGATTTGAATTGATTTTGTGGGTGATTCAGGCCAATGTATTTATATAAAACGGTTGGTGCCTACTATTACTATAGGTACCTAACATCTTTGACCTGCAGATAGACGAATAAATAGGACACAGGACACAGGTCCAATTGTATGACATACTTTACAGCAGGAAGGAAAGTCAGCTAGCATCATGTAATCTTTTGTTAGCTTATGTACTGCAACACAACAAACAAGCAAAGCAAAATAAAACTCGGAAAAACCACGTAGCCTAAAAATATTATTAGACTTACAATTCCATATCATTGACATACTTTTGGAAACCTTTTTTCTCGATCGTAGCATTCATTTCGCCGGACAGATCAATGTTCACGTTTTCGCTCATATTGCGTTATTTCCTGGGGTATATAAAATAGAAAATTACTTTGTTTTATGTTGTGTTTTGGAAAAATACACAAAAACAAACACGTCTCACAAACGGCTGACTGATAATGACGTTGACATTTGATAGACGTAACAAACATTTGACGGTACGGGCAAAAACTGGCGAAGCGTTTTTCTATTTATTTTTCTTGAATGTACCTAACTACAGTCTGAATCTTAACATAAATTCAAGGCAAAGGTCAGAGACCTCTATAATGCAAGCAAGGGTAATAAATAAATATAAATAACGGACGCTACTTAGCATATCTCGTCTCGAAGATGTTAATAAACTTGCCAATGATGAAGCATGGATGGCGTAAGCCATATTCTAAATAAAGAAAAAAAAAAGCTAAAAATGTCCATGAACATGTACCTACATGACGTTAAAAAAATTCATAAAGAAAATATGTCATTCTCTTTCCGAAAAATCTTTGTGAATTGAATTTAACGTTCTCCAAAAGTTCTCTTTTCAGTTTATCTTTATTTTATTTCGTTTGTGATGTACAGCGTTCTAAGTTTTATAACCCTGTTATACGTTTCGGGTTCAACTCAGGAAATTAACAAAGAGAATAACAACACCACTTTGCCTGCACCTGCACTTATCGTTACAGCAGAAAGAGATTTTAGAGGTTTGTAAGCTTTCTATTATAGATAAACTCTGTTGCACTAGTTAATCTACTTATTTTAAATAATGTAATATTCCAGAGAATATAATATGTCGGAGTTGTGGCAACGATCTAACCTCTGCCAATGAAATATTATCGAAAGTCAGTCCGGCGTCTCGACAATCCTTTTACGATAAAATCTTCGATGAACAAGAGATTCTAGTCCAAGTGTTGCTGGGTGAACTTTTCTTCGCTCATCCAGTCATAACTGCGAGCCGTTCAAGCTGCATAGGGGTTGGGGAGGTAAAACTTGAGGCTACCAATATATTATTGTTCCTAAAACGCTGTTCAAACCAATAAACGCCGTGCATTAATAATGTTTAATCGCAACCATGCAAATAAACTTGCATTGGTTTGAGCAAGCACTGAATTTAATCTATTTACTTATCAAGTTGATAGATAAGTAAATAATATTATTCTTGGGATCTATTTTACAGTGGGAAGAGAAAGACATTTGGTTCCCCGGGTATCGATGGAAACCTTGCGTGTGTCCTGATTGTGGAGAATATGTTGGTTGGGTATTTGAACCTAAGTATCCAGATTTAGTGGAACCTCCAAGGACATTCTTTGGTCTTATCTTATCAGGCCTGATTGGCGAATCTTGTAATTATGATGTTTTGATAGGTGATTGGTTTGTGGGCTCTGGTTTATGTTTATTTGTCATGAGTGTGGTTGTACAATGTTATCTTCTGTTATTGCTTCTGTTGTGTTGATTGGACAGGTTGTTGTCATTATAATTAATTGTCTCTTACTAAAATACCTGCTACCTACACTGTTTTGATAAAAAAATATAGCTAAGGCTATTTTTTTTATTGTTAAGACAATATCTACTTTTGTCTGCTGTTTGTGGGAGATTTGTGTTTTTCAAAGCTCTGCCAACAAATATCTGCATTGGTGCATTTGTATCACCCATCTCTAAAAACTCATCAACTTTTTTATTTCAAAAATATCTTATTGCTATTTTAAAATCCAATAGAGGTTGACTTTTATAGGATACAAAATACAAACATAATACCAAAATAGAACAAAATGTGATCTTTAAATGCGAAGAATGGTATTTTGTAAGTCCACAAAACTTAATTTTCGTGTGAATGTTTTGGAAAAAGATAATAAACACCTAGATAAATAAAACAGAAAAGGATTTTTGATCATAACTTTGTTCTCTCTACACTACTCGTGTTTTTTTTATTGTATCAGTCATTTTTTCTACTTTTGCAGTGAAAAATTAAAAAAATGACAGATAACGGTGTTCAAAACGAGAGCAAAAACGGATTACAGATGTCCTTATTACTAAAACACAACCAGGAATGTTTGGAGGAGGCAACACTAACATCAAACACTTTATCAAAACTGAACATAACCATTGAAACTCTACCGCGGCGCTGCCAGAAGCTAATCAAAGACTTAGCAATCACTCAAATAGAACTAAGTATTGGTGAACTCGACCTACCCACCATAATATACCAACAAACAATAGAAAATACTGAAAAATTCGACCAGGAATATGAACTCTTAAAGCTGAGACAGAAAAATAAAGAGCTCCAAGTGGAAATTGATCGTAATAATGCCTTTTTACAAGAACTGAAGAAAGATCTGCTTGATAGTAAAAAGTCAATAAAGAAACATACCATGGACAATGAAAAGGAACTAAAAATGAAGGTGCTAATGTATGAAAAAGCCTATGAGAAAACTAAAGCAAGATATGTGAAATTCCCAGTTTCCAATAAGATAATGCCGGCAAACTTAGTTGCACTGTCCAGCAAACTGGCACTTCTACGTGTGAAGGAGAAAGAGCTGTGCAAGCAGGCAGGGGAAATCCAACAGGGGCCATCTAAAGTAGACATAAGTACTTTGTAATAATAACTTAGTTTACCAAACACAGTGATAGATTGTTAACTAGCCGTGCTCCAACTTCCACCAGTGTTAGATCCTGTTCAGTCAAAAAATGTGCCTTAAAAGTGATGTATTCCAGTATCATACTATTTCACTCAAATAATAATCTCATTTTTAAGCTTTTTTTTTTAATTTTTTGGTAATTGTGATAACAAAACTAATCTAAATAGTAGAAACAATACTTCTTTGTGTTGTGTTACCTACCTACACAATTAAATTATGTAAGAAAACTGTTGGTTTAGCATATCTTTTGTATTAAAACTACTGTTTTAGCATAATATTTAGTGACAATAATACCAATACTGCTGTAAATGTAATAATAAGAATTTGTAAGAAAAACATTTATCTAATATGAAATTAACTCATAGTAATTTATGTTTTACATGTCTTCTAATGCTAAGTTATTTTTAAAGAAAACAATAAATTACAAGCAATGTATAGTTATTTAAATTACTATGTTCCATAGAATTAACCATGCCATTTATTTTAAAAGTCCCAGGTACCTACTATAGTTCCATAAATAGCATATACAGTACAGTTGCATATACATATACAGTTGCCATCTGCATTTTAAATAATCATCTATATTACCCTATTTCAGACTTAGATTTAACTTAGATCCAAAATGTAAACAAAAATCCTATACATTTAATTGAAAGTGAAAGCTTTTTCCTTGAAAATTGTCAGTTCTTTAAATATAAATATTGCACATTTGTTTACATTTCTGATCTAGGATATAGATACATCTATAGATACCTTCTGATCTGCGAAAAAACATATCAGAGAAAAATATTAAAGTCAAAATAAGATCCTTTTTTCTAAACAAACTATAAATAATTATTACGAGTACAACAGTAACTTTTTTTCTGTTGCCTATCAAACTAAGTTACCAAATACCTGCCAAGTTACCTATTTTCTTATCTTTGATAAATCTATTCTTCCTACAGCCTTTCGTTACAAAACCTGTTACTTATTTAAAATACCTATTCATGTATTCATTATTTAAATGCGCCTACCTTCATTGAGTTGTGGACTGACTGGACTGTGGCTTTTAGCATCCGCTCAAACCTCTGTGGTTTATTGATGTTAAATAATACCTTGTAATTTGTTTTTATTGTTTATTCTGGTAAATAAAGTTAAAAAAAAAAAAAAAAATCTATTGCCCAGTAATAAATGTACTAAAGAATTCTAATTAAAAATTAAGGGTAAAAGCTATAAAGATCACATTTTGTAAAATTTATGTTATGTTTGTAAGTGGTTAACAATAATCACTGATCCCTACCACTTACTCCACCACCATTTTTCCTAGTGGTAAAAGATTGGAATAAGACATGATTCTGGCTAGATCAACAAAATCAGAGAATTTTAATTCTAATTCCCAAATCGTATTTTTTTATGTTAAAGGAATGGTTTGGTTGTATTGTCATACTTGTAATTAAAACTAAATTTACTATCAACTACAAGTCCACGGCTTCTGTGGAGCGTCGGGTGCAACACTGTAACCCAGAAGGTTGCGGGCTCAATTCCCGCCAGAGACACGAGTATTTACGTGGACCGTAAATGCTTGTTTTTAGTTCGTGTTTCCTATATGTAGTGTATTCGTTGTCTGGTACCCATAGTACAAGCCTAGTTACAATGCGTTGTGTGCAACATTCTGCCATATTTATTTTTTTAACTCTAGGGTAAATGACATAACACAGCTTTGTTAAAAACCTATATGAATAACTGGAATTACCTCTATGTTTGTTGTTTCAGTTGTGGACAAACTAATCACCTTCCCTGGCAAACAAAGTCAACAATAATGTCGACAAATGACAATCTGTCTGATGAAGATAGGGAGTTCTTAGCCAAATGTGAGGAGGAACTCAAAGACAGATATACAGAGAATGATGTTGACTTCATGAAGGTATACAATGCTGAACCTCCAACACCGCCAATTATGGAGTCCTGGTGGGTTCCACAGAACCAAGGCCGATGGAATGATCGTAGGAATCGAAGGCATAACCCATATGACAGGAAACGGGGACACGGTTCCAGATACAATGACAACAACAGAAGAGACAATGATAATAGAAGGGAATATGACCACAATCGAAGGGACCACGGCAACTATAACAATAGACCTAGACCATATTAACTTTTTTCTACTAAAATTGTAAATTTATATAAATAAAATAAACACATCTTTCTCAAAAGAATATATTCTCAATTATTATGGCTTGATTTACATTATAACAACTTAGAATTACATAATAAATCACCAATAAAGTAATGCAGCTATAGCAATCGTAAAATCGAAACCATAACAATAATAAATAAATATTTCCAATTATCACTGCTACTCAACAAGTCCTAATGATTAATAAATTGATAACAATTAATTATGCCGATTATTTAAAACCTAATATTCTGGATGTTTCTTTTGCCACAAATAGACATGTTATGCTACTTATGCTTGGAATTTAGGACCAATAATTTCATCTATTTAGTTTCACAAAAATATATTTTACTAATCTCAAAATAATATTATGTACAGCGCATACATTATTTTATTATATAGGTAGTTATAGTGGCCGTAATGACGGTAAATATTTATGTGTGGTTTCTACACAGAGGTCGCAGTGTCGTTTGGTTCATTAATAAATAAATAAATACGACCAGACATCTGAGTAACATCATGCTAACAATTACTAAGCACAATGACGATTACATTTATCAAGCGCACTAAGATAACTATTATTTTTTTTACTATTTAATTAATATTATATCGGCTACTGTTCTCTGTACTGAAGCAATCACATCACAAAAATATTATATTTTATTGATGAAACAATGATAATTTTCTCTTAAAAGAACTTAGGCTAACTTTAGGAATATGTATGAAACGATTCCGCATCAACACCGCTATATAGTGTGATTGATATATCATTTCCAATGTAATACAATAATATACTGAACAAAATGCAAACATATTAAATGAAATCACAGTGAAAGTGTAACATAACAGTTAATGCTCACTAACTTAATATTATGACTCAAATACATTCAGACATGACAACATAACATACAAAATCTACTTCACAAACATAAATAATCATTAATTTTATATACTGATAACGTGACCAGTCCCAAAGGGATCTTCAGATGAGTATAACGTCGAGGCTTCAAAGGGTCTCGACACTCGTTCGAGGCTCACCCGTACACCCACCGTCCACAGCCTCTAATGGCAGACAACTCGTTCTGGACACCAATAACACGGCGCTAACGTAACACTTGTTACATATAAATTTCTACATAACATTATAGGTACACAATAATTTTAATCGTTACAAATATGTTTTTATTTTGTTTAATTTTCTTAACAACAATGCACAATATTGTATGAATTGACACGTAATCATTAGGGGAGCGTCGTTCCGACACTCGCTTGCTTTCTACACGTCTCGCTACCCTAGAGTAATGAACTCTTCCGTTTCTAAACAAACGTCTCAACTTACATACGAACGACAATTGACTAGGAATAATGCACTTGCTTAGTGGAGCCGCGCCCGCCCGCAGGCGCCGAGCCTCCGAGCCCCGATACCACTACTACGGTTACTGCCCCTTACGTATCAAGGCGCATTATCACGATACCCAGCTCAGTGCTAACAAGTCGATTCCTTGCCACAACTACGCAAATGAGTTAAAGTGATAATGAGCCTTAAGTTAAGAATACATATCGCGTTCAATATGATTCAGCGTTTTTACCAAATTATTTTAGTCGAAAGGGGCAGTAATAGTGAAGTAATCGTGAAAGACTGTAGAGTAGCAGACTAAGATATGTCTGACTAGATAAAGAGCGCTTTTAAACTAGCGTTTTTGGCGCGCACACACGTTAGTTTCGTCATACGAAACGCGCACACGCGCTCGACGCTAGTCTGAAAGCATTCGTAGAAGCGTGTCTCGGCGTCGCGTCGGCCCGCGTCATCGTAGAGTCGTAGTACAAAATTTTCAGACTCATCGGTTCAAAAGTCGAAAATGTTGACTTGTATAAAAAGTGTCAAATCTTCGTAGCAAATTTTCATAAGATAATTAGTAAAGCTTGTTTTGCTTGTTGGGTGTGTGGTCAGTGTTCAGATGAAGGTCCAGCACTCCATGATCTTGACGATGAAGTCCTCGCGCGTGGCGAGCGGCTCGTTGCCGTACGTGGTGCAGCGCTGCGTGCGGCCCAGGTACAGGTCGCCGTCCAGCCAGATGCCGAACTTGCCGCTGCAAGGGGGGAAACGATACACGCGTTATTATACAACACTAGCTGCAGCCGGCGTAAGTCCCGATTTCGTGAGAATATCGGGATTAAAAGTAGCCTATGTTACTCTGGGTGAATGTAGCTTTGTAATGGTAAAATAATTTTTGAAATCGGACCACTAGTTTTTGAGTTTATTCATTACAAACATACATACACACACAAAAATACAAATCTTTCTTCTTGATAATATAAGTGTAGACATGGACAATACTTTGTGAACATTGAACGAAGTTCTTATGAGGGAGCTTCATTGGTAAGAAATAATCTTAAGGCTGGAAGCAAAGAGTGACACTTTGCTTCCAGCTCCGACTGCCATGTGTGTTGTTTGGCAACACACATGGCAGCCGACGCATGGTATTTGACGTAGGTAGTCTGTAGGGAACTTCGCTCTTGGCGGGGATCATTTGGTACAGGCCGTAAAATAAATTTAATGTAAAGAAAAGTGTAGCTTATTTGTTTGAACTGCTTATTTACAAATCAAAAACATTGGCAACTTGTCTGCCTGCTAACTGATAAGAAAAAATACTCGAGCTCTTAAGATTTAAAAATCCTAATGATAAAAATATACTTACTCTCCAGCTCCAATTGATATGTTGTCGGCACTGCCTCGTATAAAATACATGTTGTCTCCAGTCCAGCCCCAGTGCTTGAACTTCGTCTTGACCGGCGCTGGCTCTTCTGCAATATTACAAAGAGAAAACTCATGTTTGAACCATTGAAGTTATATACAAATAAATGTATTGCCAGAAAAAAACTTAACAGTAAATTATATAGGCTCCCCCTATGACCAGCGCAGCGGTGTGCCCGGGTTGTTTGCAATTATAACAAAAAACGTTAATTCTCAGAATCGTTTGTTGTTAGTGGGAACCTTCTTTTTACCAGCCTAAACCACCACTGAAGTAGAGCGCAGAAACAGTGTGATTAGTCTATTTACGATCCCTAGACCACATCGTCACTCAGTACTATCAGTTATCAGACTGGTGAAATAATTGCGGCTGTAATGCGATAAAAAATTGCTCCTTTTGAAGTAGTAGTAGTTGTAATTTATTTTTGGTGAGAACAATAAAGCGTTCTATCTATCTATCTAAAGAGCTAATAACTCCCATTTGGAACCCTTGTAGCTTGGATGCCGAAGATCGTGCGAAGTGGAGACGTAAAAGTAGGAAAGCGGACCCCGGGCTCTCGAGAGGAATGCAACCGGGAACATCGCTTAGATGATGATGCTGTAGTAGCTGCCCTAGTAGCTGTAATATTGGCGCCTCTTACCGTCTTTCTCATTGGTATCGCGAGTGTCGGCTCCGTCCGCTAGAGGCGTGCGCGTGTCCGCCTCCACCCGCTGGAAGGCGAACAGCAGCGACTCGCCCGTGCCGTAGAAGTGCTCCGAGGGGTGCAGCGCGCACGACGTCAGAGCGCCGAATACCTGGACCGGGAAGTAAGTAATCAGCAATCAAGTTCGATAAGGAAACTGCTACACACAATTTCATTGATTTTGGCTGAGTTCGTTGAAAATCCACTATGTAATTCTACGCATTAATCGCTTTTCAGCGTCGTTCCAGTGCTCAACGTTTCAAGACCTTTACAGGCTTAGGAATCTTCTTCAAGATTGACATTTCAACCCAACATAGCAAAAACAAAAAAAAACTCAATCGCCTTTTGTTTAAATCGTCGAGGTAGAAACTGTGTTAGGGAGTCGGATTAATCCGACAAATATTTTTGTGACATAATCGGCACGACCGACCGTCGCGACGCGACGTACAGTGGTGGTCATATAATTAAGAACGCTGATATAAAGGGAAGACTTTTTCCAACTAAGATGCAAAACTAATTGTATGCATTTGTTTTTATTTCTCTCGGTATCGTAAAACATTTCCATATTACCACTGTATTCATTGATACACATGATTGGCTAAAAATCAATAGGCAAACTTTTTACACTACTTTTAAACAAAGTATTCCTTATTACTGGCTGGTCACGTTATTAAGAACGCTAAGTAGTTTATACCTTTATTCAAATTTAAATAGAGAACACTCAGTCGATTTGTTACTGTTTGTATAATTTTAGCGCCATTACGTGCTGTAAAAGATTAAAGGTGATTGCTTCTTTAGAAAAAACAATGGGAAAAAATAAAAGTTGTGATAAATCTACAAGGGAAGTAATAATAAAACTTCGCCGGAAGAATTGGTCTTATAAAAAGATAGCCGACCAACGATGGTTTTCCACGCTGTAAAGCATTTTGCTACGTATCAAACTACTTCGAATGTTCCACGTGTACCTAAACAGAGAAAAACAACTCCTCGAGATGACCGAAACATCGTTCGTATGGCAAAACAAAATCCTTTTAAAGGGTCCAATGAGCTTAGAAAAGAATATTTTGGTGAAAACAACCCTTCAGCAATCTCAGCACGCACTATTCGAAGACGTTTGGTAGAAGAAAAATTGCACGGTAGGATAGCAAGAAAGGTAGCCATGTTAAAACTTTGCCACAGGCAAGCCCGGCTTGCATTTGCGATTTGTATGAAAACTGGACTGTGCAACAGTGGAAAAATGTACTTTTTTCTGACGAGACGAAAATAAACAGAGTATGTTCTGATGGAAAACGATATGTACAACGTCCCCCGAATACAGCATTCGAACCAAAGTACACGAAAGTTACATTAAAGCACGGTGGTGGAAATGTGAAAATTTGGGGTTGCTTTTCTGGACATGGTGTAGGACCTGTAAAGTTGATAGAAGGTAACATGGATCAGTTCCAATACAAAAATATACTGGAAGAAACAATGTTACCATACGCTGAAGACATTCTACCGGTCATTTGGACATTCCAGCATGACAATGATCCAAAGCACACTGCACGCACCGTAAAGGAATTTCTTACAGCGCAATTAGTTTCTGTCTTAGACTGGCCTGCTAACAGTCCAGATCTAAACCCAATAGAGAATCTGTGGTTTGAAGTAAAGAAAAAGGTTTCAAATACAAAGTGTGGAAATTTAAGAGAGCTGTATGACGTTTTTTTAGAAGAATGGAACTCTATTTCTCTTGCGAAATGTCAAAAATTAATAGAGTCAATGCCTCGCCGGTGTAAAGCTGTAATTAAAAGCCGTGGATATGCTATTAACTATTAATTTTAGTTAAATATTTATTAAATTTCTTTTTATGTTTCCTGTGCTACATAATATTGTGATTTTTTAAATCTAAGTGTCATACAAAACAATTCCCGAGCAGTTAAATAAATCGTTCTTAATTATTTGTCCAGTTTCAGTACTATTTGAATGTGTTACTTAAATAAAATCAATAAAATGTGCAAAAAATAGTTAGCGATTTCATACTTTATTCTTAAGTCAGGTTGCTCTATTAATGTGACTATTATATAACATAACTAGTTGCTTCTCAGAAGGTACACATCTCTGTGTATGATACGATTTAAATAAAAAACTTCTAGAACTTCAAATCGTTCTTAATTATATGACCACAACTGTATATTTACGACCGAATACCACTGCTCGACTAACACTAAAGTGTTGCACACCCCTTTTTATTGTCAGTTTTTATATCTTGATTCAGTAGGCCTAGTGCTGGGGAGCAGACAACTGAAATGATGTCTGACGGAGGTTTATGGTATGGGGGGAACAACCTCCTGGAAGGAGACCAGCCTCAAGGCGTTCCAGGCGCGGTCCGCTGTACCGTAAGGCCACTCCCAAGAGCGCCGTCCGATCATGTCCCCAAACGCTAGTGTTCGGTTCACTTTTAAGAACAGCTGCCTCGTGCCCAAGTGACACAACCTGTATGGGAGAGAAAGGGAAAGGGAGACAAGTCATTACTCACATTGTTATCAGTGTCCTGTATGACGAGCAGCACGGGCGTGTCGACGCGCTGCATCTTGCGGTACATGGAGGCCAGCGAGAAGCCGTGCTGGCTCGTGCTGAACGCCAGCGACCACATGTAGCCCTGCGCGCGCGCCGGCAGCACGCCGCACAGCTTCTCTCTGTAACACACATGTCGTATGGTTATATTATTTAGATTATTAATAATCAGAGAAGATTATTGTGCTGAGCTTCTTTTAATATGCCCCATTCTTTCAAAATTGCCGACTAGTCGCCGACTCGTCGGGAAAGCCGACTAGTCGGCAGTTTAACCGACTAGACAACTTTTATTTTTATTTTAACCATTTTTTTGAAGTTTCGAAGTGTAAATTTATCCAAAAATACCAACAATCGCCGAGTGGTCATGATTAACCTAAATATCGCGGAATTATAATGATCTGCATTGCCGACTAGTCGGCAATTTTGGAACCGACTAGTCTGCTAGTCGGCAGAACCCCTAGTCGGCCCATCTCTAGAGATTAGTTATTATTTTCTCCAATTATCGAGTATTTTTTCCTGTTTCATAGAAAACTTGTTATATACTGAGAAAATAAAATTCTCAATACTATTTTTTTTTAACAAACATCACTCTCACTTTATCCTGTTATTACAACTGTTATGAATGACCATATTTCGTGTAAATAAATGAAATTCATTCATTCATTCTTTATGAATATGAAAGGGGATCTTAACAAAACAATCAAAACTTTGCATCCTAAGCGATCTTAAGAATTAACTATAGCGTTCTAGCTTGAACAAGCCTCAAACCGGTTAAATAACATTGCCTATAGGGGCAAGGCTGTGCACTGCACCTCGATTAACGTTGCAAACAAGTCATTAAACGTCAACTGTAATAATAAATACGCAATAAAGAGTTAACAACTCTGTTTTGCTAAGCCCTAAGCCGATATAGTAGACTAAAGTATTTATTGGCTTTCCGTCGATTATACATTTATAATGATATTACACCGATAAGTAACCAAACTATATGATACATCATTTGGACGGCATATATCACAAGTTCTTAATCCGTATCCGGTAGAGGCGCTAGTGTGCAATGTATGGGATTTACAGCAATCTTAACGTTTGATCGAATAATTCAAGCTCTGGTTTTTAGGGTTACGTAGTCAACAAGAAACCCTTATATTATATGTTTTTAGAATTTCAGCCGCAGTATGAAGGAGCCCGATTGCTGCAAATCCCATACAGTTCATACTAGCGAATTTATCTGATATAAATTCGTAAAGCTCATTAAGCTAACTCAGAAGCAGAAGATTGCAGGTTCAAAGCTCGCCGAGGTCAAGTATTTATGCTGTCATAAATGTTTGTTTCTGGTTCTAGGTGTTTCCTATGTGTTTGTATTTACAAAAAAAGCATTATAGCATTATCATCCTTTGTCTGGTATAGACAATAAGCTTAACTGCTTAGTTTGGGTCTGGATAACGTAGATAGATCATACATGTACTGCGGTATTTAATTATTTATTGATAGACACTATGCAATACTTTACGATTTTGACGTAACGTGGTAGTAATCACCAGTGATTACCTCAAAGCAGCAATGTACTGCATGCATAGTGACTATCTAACTCGGTTATTATCAACGAGACAGATATTTTTTTTTTTCGTGTGGCGGTGTGGTTCACCTAGAGTCACAATTTTTACAGTGACCTGTTGCAACTGCTATCAGTGACCAATTGCTTAGCGTATCTTCCGAAGTACGAAAGAGCTGGAGAAAACATTTTTTTGCCATACACATTATCGATTATCTATCCAAGTACAGCCCTTATCAAGCGAAATAAGATAATACGGGTGCAGGTTATTTTAGTATTAAAACACCCATTTATAATGTAGATTTTACCTGTGTTCCATTGTGAAAATTTCCGATGTACCAATAAGGTCGGGTGGGGAGAACTCCATGTCAACGGAGGCACCCGAAGAGTAGAGGGCTCGTCGCAGCTCATCGCTCATCGACAGCACCTAGTATACCATCAGAGTATTAATATTTTTTACTTACAAATTAAGTAACCATTCGAAAGTTAAACAACATAGTTTTTAAATAATTAAAACATTTAGAATCTCTTCTTGACTAATGTTTGTTTCTTTAAGAGAGAGATAGAAAACATAAAGTAGAAATAAACCCGTTAAAGATAAGTCTAGTTCTTATTATGCAAACCATTAAATTTGCCACAACTGGAAATGGGGCATTTATAACAGATTCGAAACGGAAAGTTAGAAGTCAATTTAGTTAATGTGCAACATAATTAACCGTGTGGTTCTACGTGGGAAAATCTCCAAAATATAGAGCGGAAAAATAGTCTTTTTGTCAAATAGTCTAAAGAGTTCTTAGAAAATAAACAAGTGATTGAGCCGCACAGTAAATTATCTTAATGAAGTGTAATTTTCCTATAACAATCGATGTGACTAATTTCATTCATAGATTAATTGATCTAAGATGTGAAGAGGAAACCGTGCTTCGAAAACAATGTAGGTACATAGATGTCATTAGATGTATGTAATGAGGCAATTAATGAAGGATATTTACAAAAGATAGGCGTTGCTATGACAAGGAGAAGTATAAACATGGTCATTTAGTTACCAATCTTCTACAATATAGATAGGTAATGGATTGTAATTTATTGCAGCACCTTTCCCAATGTAAACCTACTTATTAGGTATCTGTGACTAATATGTGTTTCTTTCTTAGTCCCCCGTCTAGATGTCTTTTTTTATTAGACATGCTGTTAATCATTGATTTTGCAACATGTCTTTGATTTTAACACGTTAGGGAAGCCAACAAAATCAATAGATGATTTTGTTAGATTATTTTTTCTAAGATGAATGAGGTATAAAGTACGGTTTGCACCTCTTAGGCTGACTTGCTGACTTAGCTATCATCATCGTCGGACTAACTAGCCCGGAATAGCTATACTAGCTAGGCCTTCCATGAAGTACCAAATTTATCGGAAATACATAATATAATAGAAAAAATAGATTAACGAACTTTATAAGTGTGCGTCAAAAATGGTATCCACGTATTTTTTTATATTTTTGTTTAGGTACTACCAATAAATGTTACGACATTTTTAGTACTTGTTATGACATGAAGTACGCCTCATGGATGGCCTAGATTAGTTAATCCGGGCTAGTTAGCCCGACGACGATAACTTAATTGTACCTAACACTGCGTAGTATGGGAAAAGTCTTTGTTTGTTTCTCCTCGATATCCATAGCAACGCCTTTAACACAAATGTGACTCTGTGATAATGATTTAACAATACATTTTCCATCAATGAGTGGTATCTGAGACAGCGAGAGCTCGCGTGACAATGCCGACCGCGCCATGCAAGTGCATTCCCAAACTACAGTTCACATTCAACATTCCGTGGCATTCGTGCACTCTACCATCTAAACATTTAACTTAATTAACTCGCTACTTAAGTTAAATTAGGTGATATCATAATTAGCTTAATTATTATTTTAAAACAATAGTTATTTCATAAAACGCTAGGTGGTAGCAGGCTAGGTACTTTAAGTAATAATAATTAATTAGAAATATCACGTAACTAGAATTTACGATTGTACGATAAAGTTGATTAACTACTTACACCGTAACCTAATCTTAAAATACAAAGTGATTAAATTCCATACGTAAGTATAACCGTTAAAATACAGGGGCCTTAAAGCCATATTCACAAACGACCCTGTGCGAAGCTTAATGCTTTGTCTTGCTCTTGTGAGTGACAATCAGCGTCAGCGAAAATGTGACAAAAGCTAACGCCGCGCATAGGGTAATTTGTGAATAGGACTATTACTCTCGCAGGACCTAACTAGTGTCTACCTACTCTTTCTCCATACAAACGTAGTAGACTGTACTTTCCTTTCCCCTTAAGATTATATTATTTCATATTAACATAAAAGGAACATTCCAAATAACAAAAATACACTAAGATTTTTTTTGTGTATAAGTTATGTAGGTATTTCAACTATAAACAATTTTACCAGGCCAAAGAATTCAAACGCAGGTCCTGTTAAGAACTGCACGAGTAATATATCAGAGCTGAAAGTCGGGCTCTAGTAATCGAAAACAAAAATGTAGCTAAAATTATATTATTCTCAAGACAAAATATTTTAACTTGCACTATATTAAAATTTATGTCGGTGTTACAAATGATAACTTCATTTATGGAGCCAACAATACTTAGAATGATGTTAATTGGTATAGACGTACTAGATGTATTAATTGAGCCATATGGCGAAGCTATTTTTTCTAGCACGATAACAAAAACAATTTCATTAGTTACGTGTTTTGTTTATGGTATTAATTTAAACTTTGTCTCAATAGGAATCTGGTAATATATCACTGTAAATTTTCTTTCGGAGCGATGACTGATGCGATGTTTATTTCTAAAAGTTTTAAACTGTGATGGTTGATAGTGTCTCACCTCGCATAAGGAATGAATGGTCCCTCGTCTGATGGTCGAAAATTTGTTTCGAGGGCGGTCGCAAATCGAGTGCATTGTACCCCTTCGTTGCATCGACACATTGAGAAATATCAATTCTATTCTGCGCACCTTCTCCACCACCCTTCGAGCGAGTTTACGAAGAAATCGAAACATTTTGAGTGGCAATTTTCTATATGTGTGGTACAAATTATTAACTTTCAAAGTTATAGTTTTACGGTAAATAATAGGAAATCGTTTATTGATTGCTTCTCTGGACTGCTACAGCCCTAAGGCTGTATTCCTATGGGAGCCATTTTCATCAGTTATAACGATGCAACTAATTCCCGGATCCCTAGCACGAACATTTCGCGAATGATCTATGTGCAGAGATTTATCGGCACGTAGGCTCCCCGGTGTTGTTACGAATAAACTAACTATTGTCGGCTTTAAAACAAAGAGGTAAACTTCGTTTATCTCGAATAATCTCCCTATCTGTGCACTAAATACGCCATCGTGGGTCTACAATCGTGGATTAGGTTTTAGATTATGATTGTTTACGGCACTAAGCGCACAATGCGATTATGCTAAAGAAGGATAAGTAAGCAAGATATTATTGCAATGTCAGCACATATTATGTATAATGCGTGTTCTTGCATTAGAATGCATGAAAACACAAAGGCACGTAGTCTTCAACTTTAATGTTTCTTCTTAACCTGAGCTGTTGTTTTTCCAAAATGGTTCAACAAATATTGCCAGTTTGGCATTAAAATAACTTATACTTCAAAAGCTTTAGCAAAACTTTATAAAATTTCCAAGAATTGGTAAACCATTTTTGAACAAAAAAAACAGAGCTGATGCATAGTTAAGACATTTTAGTTTGCTAAAATTAGTTAGTTTACATTTGCTATTGGGCCATGTTGTTTATAGGATGTTATGCTAATATGCCGTTTTGCTTTTAGGACATTCTGCTAAAAGAGCGTTCTGCTTTAATGTCCTTTCGATATGAAAGCTAAAAAAGTAATGAGACAAATTTTAAATGTAGTAAACTCGGTCGATCATGTAAAAATGGGGGGCGCAAACTCAATACTTTGGGTAAAAACATATCGACTCTACCAAATTGTTTACGTTACCTGCTTACGTGAGGAAACTAACGTATCAATACAAAGTACTATCGACGCCTTTACAGATTGTAGGGTGTTGCTCTTTAAAATAACATTTAAATTATCGTTAAACCAACATTTTCTAAGTTTTTAACAGAGTGCATTTCCGTGAACGCAAGAACGCAAGTTACACATTGGAATACTTGTATAAATTGTAACTTGAGCTACCTCTTAACTTGAGATCGTAAGCTTAAAATAAAACTGATTTAATAATAAGTAGAAATATAGTATTTTATAAGAAAAAATGTGGTCGTGGTCACGATCGATCAGAAGATATTTTCGCATGAGAGCCAAGTAACCAAAAAATGTTAAATACTAGGTTCGGTCTGTAGGTATTATGTTTATGACACGAGTATAAAGTATCTAAGTATAAGATAAGTTAGGTACTTTAAGTTAACATATAAATTACTAAAGGCTCATAAAATTTCTACAATTTTTATTGAATAATTTATTGTGTCTGATATAACAAGACAATGGTCTGCAACAGTTTTAAAAATATGTACATATCTACTTAACCGATAAATTTTATTGGTTATAATGTGTAATAAATATTAGACAAACTAAATTTAATTTTGTACTTTTTATAGAAAACATCATCATCATCATCCGAATGATGTTCCCATCCCTCTCAGGGGCCTGGGGTCCGCTTAATATAGAGAAAATATTGCATCTTTTTACACGAATGGTTAAAAGAATATATTTTATATTTTCTAAGTTATCTGGGAAATTTCAGATCAGATCAGGAAAAAAAAGGGTGTCAAATGTAGGACTTTATGCGTTATTTAGCTACTCTCAGCGGCATCATTAAATTGTAAAAGTAAACGGTCTATCCAGCTGAAATAATTTCGCAATTTACAGATTATATTCACATTAACTTGTAAATACGCGCTGGAACTTAATGTTGGCAGATATTTAACAGCTATTTTTAGCATAAGTACCTGAACGGGAAAATTATACATTCTAACATTTTCAACGTGTTAATTTATTTGTTGAAATATTGTTTTTTTGTTAGATACAACAATAATATTTTTAACAAACCTACGATAAGCTTCCACGGTAAACACCTACGGGAAAGAAACGAGATTTTTTTGACTTTTGAGAAACTTTTGAGATAAACTGCATTTCGATAAGTTCGTCCCACTTGGGAGCAACGTAGGAGACCACCAAACTCTCCTAAGTTTTAATATTGTTAACAAACCTGTAACTATGAGCTTCTATCGTTTTATTATAATAATAACTAAAATCTTTAGAATACGTGTATTATGTTATATCTAACGAATCCGTATTAAGACTCAGACACCAAATATTTGAACGTGTAAGCAAATTGAACAGAACCGAATATGGCTTGAACGAATGACGTCATTATTTTTTACACAGCACATACAAATTTTTTTGCTAGCATTATTATATTTATACAGACTCTAGGTTGATGAGTTATTTATTGATTAATTTTGATAGAATACACGTATCCTACACTGAATTAGGTAAAGCTACTGCCGAACTGCCGAAAATCTACTCAGAAAGATTCCTAAGCAATGCTATATTCATCGTATTTTCACTAATGTTAAGTGTTACTCACGCAAACCAAAGCATTCCCTAGTTCTTTAGTTATTGCAATTTCGTTCGAAGTACTTTCAGGATCAGGGGGTATGTAAGTGAGGTGTACATAGCATATTCAGTAGATGTGTTTGTAGATATTTTTGCAACCCTTTTTTACGAACCCCTTTTTTAGAGTTGAATAACTATTGGTTTACAACTAAGTAAGAATGTAGGTACTATTATGGTATTATGTTAAGATCCGCCTAGACCTTGCATTCGCGACGGTCGTTCGCCTCTCTCTCTATTTATAGAGTCACCTTTGTTCCTGTATCAAGCTTCAGGATGTAAGTTTAACTTATCATTATTAATTCATGATCGAATCGGAAATGGACAATTCGAGTTACTTATATTGTTTTATTTTTCATTATTTTAATGAATTGCGTTAAAAACAAGTCTTGACGCGTTTTAATCTAGAGCCGATAATTTAAAAACTATAGCACGATAGCATAATGCTATTAAATAAAGGTTATTTTATCATACATAAATATGTACACAGAATACTTCCAAATTAATGCGTTAATTTCATATAGGAAATAACTACCTATGTTACAAAAAATTCAATGTTTACAAAACCAACCTTGAATTTGTTATAAAACTCGGTGATGATGATGAAACATAATTTATGGCTTGTATAAATGTATTATAATATTAAGCTGATCTTATTAATTTGGGAACTTTCCGAATGTTGCTTATTTCAGATCCCAGACAAACACTTGGAAACAAATTAGTAGGTCTGTAAGTATGATTAATATATTATTAGCGTCAAGATGGCGGGACCATCTCTCTGATATTAAAACTTTATATTGTCAGATTTAGTACCAAATTGGTACTATTTGGTACCTCAGTTAAAAAAATTAGTACCTCTTTAGTTTAAAAGATATTCACGAAAAACCCTGGTCCCGCCATTTTGACGTCAAGATGGCGGGACCAAAAAGAAAACGAACTCTGAGCTAATAATCACTTATGCACATATTTAGTACTTAATTGGTACCTCCCAAAACTGTAGTTAAACTTTGGATTATGTCGGGGAAAACAAATTGGCAGACAAAAAAACCTGGTCCCGCCATCTTGACGCTTTGAGATTTTCTGAAATATCATATTTACGCAAGTAATTTCCTACCGGTGAATGTTTGTAGATTTAGTACTTAATTGGTACCTACGGAAAATGCTTCTTAAACCAATATTTACCTTATACTTTAATGGATATAAGCATTTTAATTCTACACAAAGTGTTTCAGCGAGGATAATATAATCCTAAAATGTACTCGATTCAGTCAGACTCTAGAATGATGTAAGGTCAATTCGCCGAATTCCGTCATAGGGGTCATTAGGGGTATCTCCGTCTACCTTTCGATTAAAGGCTTTTATGTTTTTCGCGCCTATCTTTGTGTGTTTGTAATATTCTTTATTCCCTCGTTTCTTCTAAACCACTCAAAGGATTGCTTTAATTAGGGTATCGTTCTTAGATAGGTGACATAAAATAAAATTCAAAATGGCGACCAACATGCGCCATTTTGTAATAAAGAAAGAAAATAAAGTAGACAGACTATATAGAGTGGAGTAATCCTTTTTTTAAGTAAATCAAATTTTGTTTTCTATAATCATTTTTCATTTGATATTATGATTTAGGATCTATTACGATTTAAAGTTGTTTAGCAATCGTTTATACTGAGACTACCGCAACCTACTCAATAATCCTCAAATAATAAGTCCCTCGATGAAATTATTGCGATGAAGATGATGATTGCGATTATAATACAATGAGGAGGAACACTAACTTTTTATCCCGGCAGAGGGCGTTAGTCGAATGATCTTAGATTTGAATTAAGAACTGTCAAACAGGTGTTTTTTTACAACTCTCGGCGCCAAATTGGCCATATCAGTCTCAGACCGAAAGAAAAAAAAACTCGGTGTTTTCATTCGTGAGGGACCATAAAAAAAAAAGATCATCCGATACCAGCGCCATCTGCTCACAGCTTTGCGTGTGCCACCCCATTGATATAATTAACCGTCGTAGGTATATTACCTAATGCTGACAAAAAGTGTAAAATAAAAAAACAATAAAAATAAAAAAACCGTCTGATAAAATAAACTTTAAATAAAAAAAACTTAAAAGTTAATTAAAACTGAAAAGTAAATAAAACAAGTCCAATAGTTACGGAACATAGCTTGTTTAACAGTCGGGACCGTTGAATATCTAGAATCTAGCTAGACAAACCTTTTCAATAATGGGTCATGCATGCCTGACTGTTAAACTAACTATATTCTGTGACTACTGGACAAGTTTTATTTACTTTTCAGTTGTAATTAACTTTTTAGTTTTTATATAAAGTTTTTTTTTGTTGATTTATTTTGTTCCTTTTTTGTCGCTGGGGGTCATCCAATATTGAAAAAAAAAAACAAGTTTTAATCCAACGAACAGTAAAAAAAAGTCATCGAGTCGAGTGCAGTAGTAACCACGTTTTAGTATACATACATACATAGTAACACACAGTAATGCAAATTTTTGTGAGATTGACTTAACACTTTGACAGCGGATTACGAACTGAATACGTGGCACCTTTTTACTAAAGTACGCCATTCATTTAATAGCGCGCTAACTTGGGGACGCCGGCGTTTTTGGGCATTATTGAAAGATCTATAAAATAATACCTGTTATAGAAAGGGATATTTTTTTGCGTTTATAATTTTATGTAGGTATGATATTTTGATTATATAAATAAAAAAAACATATTATATTAGTTTTTTTTTATTATAATATCAGTCAGAAAAGTAGTCTTTTTAGCAAAAATAAAAAAGTCCAACATGTTTTCTTTGTTTTTTGTACCTAATTTTTATGTTGTATATATAACCCTTCTGGGTATGAAATTTTTTGAAACAGGGAGCGACACGGCCGGGCTGTGTCACGGGTGATCGCTTCTCCCTCTCGCCCCGCGCACCTCACGTTAATAAATTTCATATGTGTGTGTAGCCAAAACATTCATCTATGCGTTCCGATACCGCAGATCACGAAATCACTTCGTTCTTTTAAAAGAAACAGTATGGAACCAGACCACGTATTCATTCCGTGATTAGCGACTCTAAGAAAAAAACATTCACGGATTGACTTCGTGATCGGCTTGTTGTAGCTAGCAGTTTTTAAAACGTTGTTTTTGAATCGGAAATAATTATATATGATAGTTACATTTTCCCAATACGCGATTAAGACCCGGGAAAATGTAACTATGTTAACAAATGTGTGAATAAAAAACCCTATATGATTTTACATGAATTAATTTTGCAACGAAATACTTAGGTTACTTAAAAATTTTAATGTCCCGACCTATCCCGTCTAACAATTTATGGAATGTCCGTTATAACTTATATGCTAGTATTGCCCCATTGCAGATCTTGTAAGCATTTTTGTCAGTAGGTAATCAATAAATTTACAGATTTACAACTTCATCTGGCAAAGTATAATTTTCTAACGGGATAAATTAAATGTTCACTTAGCCTAATAAACTCCAATGATTATTAATTTTTTAGAAAAAAAAAATGGAATTAAAGATGATAAACAGAAAAAGTAGCTTATGATTGAGAATGAGAAATAAAGGTTTGAGTGGCTACAAAGGTATTTTTAAAACCCAACATAACTATGGCTATTATGAATATAACCGTGTTTGATTTCAATTTTTATAGAAACGAATAAATTGATGTGTAATTTTGCTCTAAGTGTTAAGAAACTTTTGAAACTAATTTTAAATGGTTAAGAATGTTAAATTTAAGTCTAAATTTAATTCTATTTTATGGATTAATTATTATTTGCTACCTAACTAATAAACATTGAACACCCGTCTTGAAAAATATGGCGAACTTACCCCATTTCGTAGTTTACGTGCAATAAGTTGTAAATGCTACCTTATATTATCTAGGGCATTGAAGCATAATTTTATTTTAGCCATGATTTTTACATTTAAAATAAATATATTTTCTCTTAAAACCGAGCTACTTCTATGTAAAACAACTCCATGACGAATTTACCCCAAAACCGAGGGAAATAACGTCAAATCGTCATTTAAAAATAGGTGTATAAATCCTAACCTAAGGAGAAGGCAATTATAAAGACATTTCCGATTTGAAGAATAACAATAACCTTCCTTCGGCAGTCGGGTAAAAACTACATTTAAGATAAAAACCGGTTTGTGGCGATCGAAAGAATTAAACCGGAAAATAAACTATGGCGGACTTCGGCGAGTTGACCTTACCTACCAAAATACCGCCAAACTTTTTATTTCTAAGAGGTCAATATGAATGGCCAGTATCATTTGTCCAGTGGCGAGTGTCAGTTAGGCTAGTCATCTGAATTGTATGATCGCCTATACAACTCGGAGGACTAGTTTATTGGCGCCAACTGTATATGTATGAGGACGACCTTTTACCTTTTTTTTTATTTTTTTTGGATTTTCTCTTTATTTCTCTTTAGTGAGATCTTACAATTTTCGTTGTTATAGATCAACCGGAAGTACCATATTTTAAGTATTCGAATCAAAATCTATAGGGTACTTCCGGTTTACCTACATTTGTCAATGTGGTGGAGCGTGCAAAGCTGTAAGCAGATGGCGCTCTAGTCGACTGAGATTTTTTTAAAAATTTTGTGGTCTCGCCTGTACTGGGAAGTCAAGTTGGAGTCTTTCTAGTGTTAAAATTATTAAAAAGGCGCTACATGACTTTTGGGAATAGATGGATCCTTTTATTTTGCCATCTGATGCACTACATTGAGGCATTTTATTTAAACATTAACTAAAACATAAATGAAAACGCCGAGAGTTGTGAAAATAAATACTATTTGATAGTTCTTATTTCAAACTTGATAAGTCGACCATCGCCATCTGCCGGGATAAAACGTTAGTGCTCCTCCCCATTATGGCGAAAAGTAAGGTCTTACAGTCTTACAGGGATTTTCATAGCGTTTTCCCTCCCTGTTACAGGGCGATAATACGATTTAAATTTTGGAATGTGGATATTTTAAAAAAGTTTCAATCAACAAAGAGTTCATATCACCGATGATGGGTGATAGACCGAGCAGGTTAAGCAACACTTGTGTCTGATAGGTGAGCGATGAGTGTTCAACCGTACAGGTAGTATATTTATAAAATGGCGGGTTTTGGTAGAAAATGGTAGGTTTGGGTAAAAACTGGTAAGGTTGCTAGAAATTGGTAGGTTTGTTGGAAAATGGTAGTTTTTGCTAGAAAATAGTAGGATGTAGTAGAAAATGGCAAATTTGGTAGAAAATGGCAGGTATTGATAGAAAATAGTAGCTTTTGTTGGAAAATGGTAGGTTTCGTAGAAAATGATAGGTATTGATAGAATTTGTCAGGTGTGAACAATGCAATAAAAAGTGAAAGTAAGTTACCTACTCATTTTGTCATAGAGGGTGATGAAAAGTGGAATGTTCACCTCGGGAGCAAAACACTATTTTTCGCCCGAGTGAGGTATTCTACTCTATTCTGCAGGATTCTACTCTACAATCTTTCGCTCCTCTCTGGATTCAAAAAACACTCTCACTGGAAAATAGTTTTTTCTCCGCTAGGTATACAATCTACTATTTTTAAACTAGCGCATGACCCATTCCCTCGATGAGCAAGTCCGATTCAAAATAGTTGATACTGGCTATTCATATTGGCCATAATTTAGTCAAAGAAAACAAATATAGAAAAAAAAAGTTTGGCGGTATGTAGGTAGGTAGTAGGTACGCCTAGAGTCTGGATCGAGTACATTTTAGGATTATATTATCCTCGCTGAAACACTTTGTGTAGAATTAAAATGCTTATATCCATTAAAGTATAAGGTAAATATTGGTTTAAGAAGCATTTTCCGTAGGTACCAATTAAGTACTAAATCTACAAACATTCACCGGTAGGAAATTACTTGCGTAAATATGATATTTCAGAAAATCTCAAAGCGTCAAGATGGCGGGACCAGGTTTTTTTGTCTGCCAATTTGTTTTCCCCGACATAATCCAAAGTTTAACTACAGTTTTGGGAGGTACCAATTAAGTACTAAATATGTGCATAAGTGATTATTAGCTCCGAGTTCGTTTTCTTTTTGGTCCCGCCATCTTGACGTCAAAATGGCGGGACCAGGGTTTTTCGTGAATATCTTTTAAACTAAAGAGGTACTAATTTTTTTAACTGAGGTACCAAATAGTACCAATTTGGTACTAAATCTGACAATATAAAGTTTTAATATCTGAGAGATGGTCCCGCCATCTTGACGCTAATAATATATTGATAAGCTAATTCAATTAAATCTAATTAAACCTTTATTGGGTTTTGTGAAGTTAATCCTTTATTTATCGTCGTAATCAATCAGGCGGCATTAGTTTTACCTTTTCTTCTTACATGTCGTCATCGTCGTCGGTGAGATAATGAGTGTCTGTAAGCCAGCTGAGTACCTTATATCTATTACGCAAATTGACATCATCAACGCATGTGCCCCAGGGTTAAATACTTGTATGATAAAACGTCATTCTATCCCTCAGTAATCTAAGATTACGGGCTTTGGCGATCATATACTTTTTTTTAAATATTTAGCTATCGTAATAAACAAGCATTCGAAGAAACGAACGCATGATAAGTAGATATGTATGCCTTAACGGTATCACACCTCACCTTTTCACTATCGAAAGTGGGAGGACTCTCGCTCGCCGTCGGCGGCGGCGAAGCAGCCGCGGGTCCAAACCGCACCATCTCTATCCACTTTACAGTCTGCATTGCATTTGATAAAACGACCTCCGTTTCATTCAACAAAAAACGGTAAACAATGTTCGCATTCACAACACGTTTTATCGATGCATCCCACCAACATTAAACTGTGCACCAACGGCAGCGCTCAATTTAGAAATCACCCACGCGATCACAAGGTTTCGCAACTAAACACTGAACAGGGGGCACGGTGCGCGTCTGCTTATAAACAAAAGTGGTTTGTGTCAGTTTTTACGTTTCAGATCGGTTTAATGAGCGTATATTAATCGCAGTACAAAGGCCTGCACACAGCTATTATGACCAAGCGCCTATAATAAACTAGTAGACGTTCAGTTTGGATCAGTTGCGTGCGGTAGAACCGGCCGCAACGTTGCAACGACGCACGGGAACTACTTTTTCATTAAAAGAAAGGTATTCGACACGCGAACTCCGGAGCCCCACCACGAGACCACCACAACACGCCGGGGGCGACAGCGACACGATGAGAACTACCCAATGATACCGCAACTATGTTTGCGGATAAAATACTATAATAGTATTAAATAAAATCTTTTAAAATCCGATCATATCGATTTATTATTAACCGTTTCGGTTAAGATTGCATGCGGTGAAATTATTGTTGTATGAATCCGGTTGGTCTATTTAATCATGATGCAATGTCTGAAGATAAAATAGGTTCGCGGTATGACAAACACGTCCGGAAATACGCGATTAGTGAAATTGGGCACGGGAATTTGTAATCATCGACCGAGGTTACCAACTTTCTGGCATAATGTCAAAGTTACTATCTACTTCGACAAGCGGCATATACTCTCGAAAAGTACCTACATATAATTGAAAATGTATATCCGGGTTTATTTACTTAATTATGAAAATATCACTTTATATGAAACACTATATGACAAAACGGTGATAAATAAGAAAGCACAATATTCTTTTTTATCATCAAGATAAAAATGCATATCAAGAAGTGCTGGGGTATTATTTAATGATCCAAGCCAAAGATAAATAATTTAAGTACCTTATAATCATAAGGTACTATCAATCGATACATTTTTTTTGATAACGATCTAGGCTTCAATGTAGGCTTCAACATTTTCCCGGGTCTTAATCGCGTATTATTTATTTTCTTACCGCGACTCAAATCGTGTGAATTTAAAAAGTTTAAATGTAGTTATTTTAATATACTTGTGTATGACATTAGTTAAGAAGTAGCAATGTTTATTTACCTACCTGTTCTCTTCAAACAAATTCTAAGAACACTTGAAAAATAAAATACAAAATACAAGTAACAAATTTACTTTTGGCTACGAAACGTGTGATAGCGACAAAGCTCAGTGCAAAACACTCTATATTCATCCCGCAGAGTTTATTCTCGAGACGAGACATGGTCTTATTATACTAATCTTAGTAGTTACCATGGAATGCAACATAATACCGCTACCATTATTATTATTGAGACCTATTAACACGTACAAGTGACGATTAGTCCTGCTAAAGTCTTAATTGAAACGTCTCATCACTCAGAAACAGTAGCATGCAAATTGATTGAGTTCATAAACAAGTACTCGTTTGGCGACACATCTATTAGCTGACGAGACTTACTTCATGAACTTATGATTTAGAGCTCTGTGCCTAGATTAATAAAAACAACGAATTCTTTGCCATGGGTTGCTCTTTCTAATTGATACTTAAATTGTTTGCTTCAGTACTCTACCTACACGTTTTATATGATTGGATTGTTCTTTCCCATTTTGTTAATAGGAATTCATAAACGTGGGTTTAATGACACAAACATGTATTCAAATGAGGTTTGAGGCTTTAATATCAAATGGAAATATAAAAGGCAATCACGATATTCCGTTCAAAAAAACTGATAAACAAACAACGGAATATTTCCAGAATTAAAACAAGGTTGCTGTACCAGTCTACTAGTACCAGCATATTTGTATTCATCGAGGTGCGATCGATTTCTTTAGCCATTCGATAAAGATAGCTAAGAATATTAATTATGTACACATAAGTGTGCTTTCTTCATACAAAAAGCTGTTTCCTCACAACTAAGATTTATAAAGAGTATCAATTTATTCCAAAGCAACGCTCCTTGTAATTGATAATGTAAATTGCAACGGATATATCATTAAACTGTCTTTTACAAAATTTAATCCAATTGCACAATGGGTGTTCAAATTAAATTGTCTAAAGCATTATTCCGCGTCGACATTAATGGAGCCCGACCAATTTCATCGCATTGGCATAGTAATTTAGAGGACGTTTCGAGAACATGTAACGCGGATTAGGTACAGTTTGTATCATTTTAATTAGGGATTCGGTCATCATCATATTCACCACTGCGAACCGAATTAGGATTCATCCTGTAGGATATAAACATTTTCTAGAACACTGTTTGAAATTGTAACCAATTCTATATCCGACAAGCCCTATTTTAAATAAATTTGAAACGAATCTAACCAACAAATAAAACTGTTGTATTTTCTTCGATGAGTGTTTAAACAGTAATCATGAAATGTCAAAGACACAATTAAATTATAACAAACGTCCAATGATTCACGAATAATGTACGTGTGAAAGTTCAAGAAGCAAATAATCTGTCAATTTATTACATTGATAGCAAGTTCATTTAATTGTGTTCATTTGAAATGGGTATAGGTAGGTAGGTATAATAAAATAATGAATGCTCAATACAATGTTCGCTGCATTACATGTATTAGTCAAATTACAATTCACCGGTGAACCAAAAATCGTTTCCTTAGATTATGCTTTGGTAAATTTAGGTTAGAGTTTGGGTACCTACTTTATTTATGAGACAATTAACTTGAGATAATTAATCGAGAGCTTAAGCTCGAGGTTGGAGCGAAGATAAGCTTCTGTTCATCATTACACCTAAGCCGAAAAGGTTATAATAACAGAGATGTTTTGAAACAGTTCCTTTCAAATTGTAATTATAAATTATTTACTTTTTTTATATAATCGCAACCTATCAATTCCTTATAGCAAATGTTCCATACAAATCGAGCTACTTCCACAGGGCTATGTCTTGGGCTCAAATAAACGCGTCAAGACATTCGTCATTAAATGCCCATTTAGGAAGTTACGTAATAAATATACTGTAATATTCCGCTCAGGCAGTTTTAAATTCTACACTTTCCAAGTAATTTACTAATTGAAATTCCCTAATTTAGACGCGTGGGAACTTCCAGCTATTGTGACTACGTAAGTGAACTTACTTGATTCTGCATCTTGATTAATACAAACTATGCATTTATTAAATAAGCAAAACAGTTAGTAGCATGACATAAAGATTCGCTGTAATATCGAGTTTTACTTCTATAATTTACTTCTACATTTTTCATTATTTTCAATACAGTACGACAACGAGACAAAGTTCTTGTCAATTCATGTCTAATTGACAAGAATTACCTCATCTAATTTATGGTACTTGAAGTTAAATGAAAGAAGTTTTGAATTGAAATTGAGTCCAGTTCCACTTGTGGCATTTCTGACGGGGTTTCCCAGTAGCAAGATTGGAAGACGTGAGATTTTTCCCCTTTGCTTTGGCCAGATAATCGAAAGTACCCTTCCGTCGAATACGCAATCTAACGAAAGAAAATCGATTCTGATCATTCGTTCGTGAGCTACGATGCCAAAGACAGATACCAGAAGATACTCCTCTTCTGGTATCTGTCATTCCATCAGGGGTTAAAAAGAGGACTGTGACCACCTATTAGAGTGTTTCAGACGAAACACTCTAATTTGTTTTGCTTCGGTTGTTATTATTTATTGTTTCCCAATAGACACCGACACGTTTTCATTCCTAACAATGCTTACATAACATCAAACAAATATTAAAAGAATTTAAAAACACAGTAGATACCGACATCGAATAGGTATCTTAGTTAAGCAATGGTATTTCTGAACTTTCTTTAAAAATATACATATTGATGCATGTATATTAATTCCTACTTTATTTGTATACCTACTTATTTACAAATATCGAGCTTCATAACAAATTCGTCAGCCAAAACATCGTTGCAGAAGATACGATCAAGATTGTAAATTCAAGTAAACAATTGGCAAAAATATCAGGCTAAAGTTTATCTTTAATTAAATACTTGTGACAGCATTAGCGTTGGCAATAATAAGTTACATGTTACCTACTAATGTTAAACGCAAGGATGGTCGATAATTTATTTTATAAACAAGTCTAATCTTGGAATTAGGCTATCAATTAGGAGTTAGACTAAAAATAGCATCAGTAACGTACCTACACTAAACTTAACATCGTTATTGTCTTGATATCCGGATTTAAAAGACGCGAATAAGGGTTACTATTGGTCACGTGACTATACAAAGAAACTCTTTTCCATCCCCATTATCCAATTCCGGTAACGTTTTTGGTGTGTTATTTATTATCTAACAAAAAAAAAACTAGAAAAATTAAATACAATTACGTTTTCCTTTTTGAGCCTATGCTTATTGAAAACAGGAGAACTTTTAAGAGCCTAGTTTTTTGTGAGATAATGACACAAGCACGATCGAAATCGGATAATGTTTAGGGGTGGAAAAAGGTATTTCTTTTTGCATAGTGAAATTGAGATATGCTCCTCATAGTCTCCTTAATATCACGCCAACAAGTTTGGATTGTGCGCGCAAGTTATTTTGCTAATTATACCTAAAGAATTGTTGTTTTTTTTATTTACAAATATGATTGAAATACATTATAAGTAATGAAGGCTGGCGAGATAAAGCGCCTTAAATGACACATGGTCAATATATACGGGAATGCGAAAAACTACAACAAAGAACGGTAAAAATATAGCCAGCATAGATTAGTTTAACAATTGAAATACCGCAAATACCTATTTATTAATGTACGTAAACCTTACGTATTTACCTACTGTTTACGTTGATAAAATCTAGCGGTAAGTTATCGTACTCATGCAAATTGGAGCAATATTTAGATAAAATTTACAATCATTAATTAATTAAAATTTAAATAGATTAGTAAGTGAACTACCTTTAAATACATTGAACTGAGACTTAGCCTAAAAGAGGAGATTTAGCCTAATTGCAGTGCATTGAGGAATCAAGCTAACAAATTCGTTCTCTATAGGTTTTATGTATAACTAAAAAAAATTGATAGGTACACATAATTATTTTCTCTACATGATGGCATACATTTTCGGATGCATCTATAGGGAGCAGTGCATTCCATTTCACTAATTGTGTGCTGAACACTCGCTCTACATTTAGTTTAGGGCTATAACACGGCATCTTTGCCAAAATATATCAAAGTTATTGGTAAAGTATCGGTAGGTCTGATAAATGAACAGATGGAAATGAAAAGAAGACACATCTAAGGTGAACGTCCACGAGACCGCATCGGCCGCAATGCACGCAACACTTTTTATAGCTGTGTACGAATGTTTACGTTCACCTTTAGAATAATCACCTCGCAATCATCCAACACAATGCCAAGAAATAAAATCTATTAATAAAAATAATCAACATTTTAAATCGTACCCTTTATTCAAAAAGAATAACTTTGTACGCGAGTATTCTTTCAGAACAGACGTACTTGTGGCTTGGGTTTTTGGCAAAGATGTATTGTTATTTAGCCCTAGCAAGATAGCGAGTTTCGGTGGTACCTCCTGTGGTGGCTCTTCGCCCAACGAGTCGCCCAACGCCTCAGCCTGACTCTTCATTATCGAATATATTTTCACGTAAGGCGCCTTCAGCAGCTACGTGCAATCCCATTTCCACATTAGAATTTTGTGTCTTTTGTGTTGTTTCGTGTATCGGTTTTGATTAAGCCCTACTGTCAGTCGTAATGGCTAGCGTTTTCTGTATCTTTCAAAGTCGTTGTTTAAAAAGTTAAACCCGAGGCAAACTGGATACGACTGCTGGCAGAGATACCAGGCGGGGCCAATAGCCTAACATATAATTACGGAGTAGCTCGAGAAAAAAACGTTGACGTTGAAACATGTGGGTATAATCCTTGATATTAAATTAATTCTAACAAAAAGACATATTTTGTCATAAACCACTAGACAAAAGGCTGAAGGGTCAACGACAGAACGCTCCCCTCTAGACTTTTGTCTTTTCTAACCAATAAACAACTTTGAAAGTAACAGTATACGTTATTTTGACACCTGTATATTTAGAATTTCAATGTAGGTATAATATGTATATTGAAACGCACTTATCAGATATTGTATACCTAGTTACCTACATATGTAAATGACTTAAATATTTGTATGAATAATATCACACAATGTTTCTGATAGCAGTTATCATGTTGTTGAAATTAAACACGCCCACACAAAAAGGGTTGAAAACCTTTCTCGATTACACCATCTACTTTTAAATTCACATAATTTCAATGATAAGTAATGTTTGTTCTTGATGTAACCTTGATTATTTATGTTTAGGTCAAATGCAAATACAACAGTGCTACACGTACAGAATCGATTAGAAAAAACATGTTTAATGTGTACTGTAATGTGGGATGTGATAGAACGTTCGATCAAAATTGTGTTCGAAGCTGTTTTATAAAGAAGCCGGCGGCGGAGGTGTGACTAAGTTTAATTTTTCCATTCGAACGTAAAAACAAAATAAATATACAAAATGTGATCTTTCGACGCTGTTATGGGGTTATTTGGATGTAGAAGTGTCTGTCTTCCAAATGTAATGAACTTTACTAAATTACTATTTTAGACAGTAAGAATCAGAACTCCAGGTTCTAATTTCGATTAACGTTATATGTGAATATTTTATGTATAAAAGCCTAGTTAAACAGTATTTCAATCCGAATTACCCCATAATAAGGTAGAAATAACATCACAATTTACTGCGGACATTAGTATTTTTACGAAAGAGTCAACCTCTATCTCCGCCAGCTACTTAAATAGAAATGTAAGTAAAAGAAATATGTGTAAACGGGATATTCACCAAGTATATTATTATTTCGAGGTAAATATCCCGTTTAAATAACGTATTTGTGAAAAAAGTCATTGGCTGTTTAAACTCTTGTATGTAGAGAAATAATGTAAGTCAGAAATGTAAGTCTAAAATGTTATATTTGAAGACTTACCTCCCAAGATTCTCGTGTGATGTCGGAGACGTCTCCAGTGCTGCCAGTCCGTTCGTCCTACAAAGTAATCATTCATGAAACATCAAATGCCTCTGTTATATTATTATCAATTAACTATTCCTAACTAGGTATAATAAATAATGTCACCGTGTTATCGTAATGAGCGATCGCACGAGAGCAGATAACGGATCAGACTCTTCTGAAATGATGACATTGACTCACAAACTAGGAGTGAAAAGGAATATTTTGTGTCGTAATTACTCTAATGTACTGTCATTTTAATTATCAGTACGTACTAACGCTTATTTTTAATAGGTGCGCTGGCTGTAATTTGATCCAAACATATTTTTTGCATCGCAGGCATGGTGTGTTTTAGTAGAAATTTAAAACATATTATCGATATAATTATCAATAATAATGGCTAGTTCCATTTGAACCACCATGGGACCACGTGAGTTGAAATTACAGACAAGCTGTATTAAATGATGGTGTGTTTTTGAGCATACATATTTGAAATGACGTCACTGTGTGGAAATAATTTCACCGATTTTGTATAGAACATTCAAAATAATGTTAACGCGATAGTATGCTGAAGTGCACGGTCGTTAATAAGTACTGTGAACGTAACTGTGCACGCTTGCATTTGTTCACGCTTTTACTAAATTATCTAAAAGTGTGATAAGTTTCCGATATAAATATTAATAACTGACCGCTTTTCATATCAAGTCGAAGACCTGTTCAGATAAATTATATTCAACAAATATATTAAATTTCCACAATTATAACTTAATTGTGGAAATCCGGTGTCACTGATAGCAGACCTTGATTTTTGTCGATCTAACAATAATTTATGTTTATTTTTAATAAGGTAAGTACCAATTAATTAATTATTAATCAATTATTTGGTGTAAGTATAGTCCATTATTATAAGTGACGATCTACTAAGGCTTGAATTTCATTGAAAAAGCCGAGTTTTAACTGTACAGTTTACGTAACTAGTTGACCCAAAATTAACTTCGGCTCTACTTAAGAGGACATTCTCCATTCTCGTTCTCCATACTAATGTCTTTATACCGGGCGTTTTCCGCCCTGGATAAAGACATTAGAGCAAATATGTTTATGCCATAAAACCTATATTTGTCATGACTTTGCAACTATCTACCTTTTCATTTTTTTATATTTTATTACTATTCTAATTTGAAAATGAAAAAAATCAAAAGGTAGATGCATAGTCATGACAGATATAGGTTTTATGGCATAAACATATTTGCTCTAATGTCTTTATCCAGGGAGGAAAACGTCGACTACGTTTGTATGGAGAATGAGTGTGGAGACTGTCCTCGCCAAAAAGCCCTTTGATACTAACCCCCTTACTTATATTCGATGATTAACAGATGACTAAGGTATGTAATATTTGTCTCTGTCTATCAACTTTGAAACGTCATATGACAGTAAAAGACAAAGGATAAATAGCTTATGCAGCTGTTAATCTTCGAACAACCTGGTCATCTTGCTATTTATAATTTTGTGGCACTCAACAAACTTTCAACAAAAACTGATAGCTATTTTGAAGACAGCAAAAACTAGGCACTCGTATCGATAAGTAAAAAATAGTTGGTTGAGTAGAAACTCGTTTAAATACATTATAGCCACATTAATAACCTTTCAAAAGCTATCGTAAAAGCCTATCGTATAGGCAATTAAAATTTAAATTCCAACATATGCCTATGACATTTACATATTTTTAGAATAATTGTGTCATTTAGGCCGGCAAATGTGTACAGATTTAGAAGAAAAAAATATTAAACACGTTTTTAAATGATAATGGAATTTCGCCTTTTATTATTTAAATATTAGAATCTTCACATCCGGCTTAAATATATTTAGTGTAAAAGTGTGTCTATAAGTATGGTTGTTTGTTATCAGTTCACGCAAAACTGCACCGATAGCGATGAAATTTAGAATGTAGGTAAATAGATGGAGTTCTGAAATATGCCTTGATATTCTCACTGGATCGGGACTTACACGGATGAAGCCGCGGGGCGCAACTAATGAAGTTATCTCGTCAGTGCCTAAACCTCGACATCATTATAAAATACTCTCCTGTGTAAAATTTCAGTGTACTAAATAATAATGCGTAATAATGCGCTGTCATTATGTTTGTCGCGATTTGCGCAGTAAGCATTAAAAAATACTGCTAGTTTTATTCAACTGTCTTGTCGTTCAATCATATTTTTTATAACTGTTTAAGTAAACCTAATGGTCAGCAGAGGTTCAGAAGCTATAAACATTTTGATTAATTTACCAATATATTATGATTTTTGGCGTGTTTGACCTTTACCGTACGATTCTCATTTTTTAGGTCGGAGCATTACGAAGAAGCTTTAGCTGAATATAACAGTTAATATTTATATTATATAAAAATAATGCGTGCCTGCTATATATGTATGTCCCACTGTAGAGCCCGGGCTCCTCATAGACGGTTTAGGCCGTAAGATTTCATGAAAGCCTACTTCGTATTGGCGAATGTTTCAAGCCTTTGAACAATTATACAATATACAGTTTCTGCAACATTTCAATATAATTGCAGTCAATCTTTTATTTCATACTAGCTGCGTCACGCGGTTTCACCCGCGTAAGTCCCGATCCCGTGGGAATATCGGGATCAAGCCTATATTACTCACTCAGGGTGAATGTAGCTTTCTAATGGTGAAAGAACTTTTGAAATCGGTCCAGTAGTTTTTGAATTTATTCATAACAAACATACAGACGCACACAAACACACACAAATCTTTCATCTTTATAATATTAGTATAGACTAACCTTATGCCCCGGTTTGGCGTCGTCGTCATCCCATTCAGTGTCGCTGTCGATGAGTTCGTAGCCTTGCGCCGTGACGTCACCGAGCGGCCCGTACCTGTCCGGCACCCAGTGGGTTAGGAACTTGAAGAGATCGTCCACGCTGAAACAAACGATATACAATATCACTACATCGTATAATACAAAGTTTTCTGTCCCTATGTATGCTTAGATCTTTAAAACTACGTTACGGATTTAGATGCGGTTTTGTAAATAGACAGTGATTCAAGAGGAAAGTTTATATGTATAACTAGCTGACCCGCCAATTTTGTTCCTTCTTAGGCCCGAATTATACAAAAAAGGCGTAAAGTGAAGGCGTGGAGCAGGCGGAAAATTGGAAAATGTCAGTTGCGCGCCGCTTCAGTAAAATTCACGCCGTCTCGCCTACGTACATTTTGTATGGAAATGTTTTAAGGCGGCATTATGCCTGCGCCGCGCCTTTACCTAACGCCTTTTCTGTATAATTCACGCCTTAGGAGGTAAAAATAACGGGGCAAGTGCGACACTCGCGCATAAAGGGTTCCGTACCACAATCACAATTGGATACGGAACCCTAATGGTTTACAACAACCAATTTTTAAATTTTATAGGAAAATATGAAATATTTATCTTCGATTCTTACTCCCATCAAACGACCGAATCACTCAAAAAAAAAAACAAAAAGAACCTTGGCACAAAGAAAATCTGAAACATAAAAGAAACTCTTTGGTAAGTAAGGCAGACTGGTATATTTGACAGATAGGGCAGCCATTTTGAATTCCATGACCAACTCGATTTGTCCTGACCAAGTCCTGTCCTTGTTCCTGTCCTGACTCCTTGTTATTTTTGAAACACGTTTGTTGTATGGGAGCCCCTTTTAAATAATTGTTTTATTTTGTTTTTAGTATTTGTTGTTGTAGCGGCAACCGAAATACATCTTCTGTGAAAATTTCAACCTTCTAGCTATTACGGTTCATGAGATACAGCCTGGTGACAGACGGACAGACGGACAGACGGACGGACGGACAGACAGACAGACAGACAGACAGACAGACAGACAGACAGACAGACAGCGAAGTCTCAGTAATAGGGTCCCGTTTTTACCTTTAGGTATGTAACCCTAAAAAAGAATCCTATTATGTTTTTCTGTTGAAAGACAAATTATCAAATTATATTATTATATTAATTTTTAAGAATAGATTTGAATCTGTAATCTAGATATTTCAAAATCTACAGTTTTATAATTGTTCGGAATGTGCGATTTTTTTTATTAGGCAATAAAGTTCAAGGTTCTACATTACAAAAATTTCCATTCGGAATTAAAAAATATATTTAGAAAATACCTCTGATTCATTAAGTCGCGACTTTTAATAATAAAATTAGCATAATAATGGTGATCTCGAGGCAAAAACCACGTGTAGCTTTATAATTTTGAATGCGAAGTTTACGAAGGTGTGTCGCCGATCGGTTACGGTGGTGCAGGTTAAGCAACCCTTGGCGCGGTCAATTATCTCATGCTAACATTCTTATATATTACCTAATAAAGTCAACAAATCTGGTTTTACATCTTTCGAAATTGCATCTTTTACTCGTGTAAAAGAAGGCCGTTAGATGAGACTATGCAAAATTTTAGACCGTAAAAAAAAGTTTTATTAAAAAAGGTTAAAATATTGACTGGCTATTGTTAGTCAATATTTTATGCTGTTTTTATTTGTATTAGAGCTAAGTTTGTTTTTTTTTTCTTTCGAAATAAAATTCTGGAATCGTGTTTTCACATTCTATAGTACTTAGTACCTAGGTACATATCCTCGATAATAAGTAATGTTTCCTAAACTGTTGTTTTAAATATTTTTATAGATATTCATTTAAGAAATATCTGGGGTAGTAACAAAGACAATCGAACCAATTGACTGCTAATACCGCGATTTTTTCTATAAAACACAACTCACCATTGCGGGCATGAGGTAATAATCAAACTCTGTGATTGACCGATGCGTTACCTATCTATACATACGAGCGTGAAATAATGATGCGGTACCTACAGTAACTACTACTAAAATGACGTTTACTTATGAGCAGTCAATTGGTTCTATTGTCTTTGGCTAGTAAGTTTTGATTTTAGTGACAACGTTAACAAGGTAAAACAATATAAGTTTAATACTAATAGGTAATACTAACCGATTCCTAGGCACGCCGAACCAGTACTCTGGCTTCATGCGCTTGCGGCCGTAGGACATGAGCGGCGTGGTGCGCGGCAGCGGGCGGCCCGCCGGCTTGCCCATGCGCAGCCGCAGGTACAGCGGCGGGTCGTCGCTCGCGCGCGCCGGCCGCGGGATCAACTCTGAGGGGGTTACTTCACTTTCATTTAAGCTCCAATTTCGAACCTGAACCCTTCTATGTCACAAGCGGGTGCTCATCCTATCTTACTCTAATTTTATAAACGCGAAAGTTTGCAAGTATGTATGTATGTTTGTGACTTTGTTACTCCTTCACGCAAACTACTGAAACGATTGCGATGAAACTTGGTATACAGATAACTGAAGACCTAGAATATCATATCACCCACGTGTTCTTCTTTTCGTGTAGTGGTGTGACTCACCTAATGTTGGCTTAAGGCCTCCAAGTTAAAAGCCCCTAATGCCTCTAACTTGACCTAACGGCTGTTAGTGTTAAGAAATCAAATGTCAAAAGGACGCGTTCCGTCCGGCCCATCTTTTTAGGGACTGTACTAGCTTATGTATCGAAAAAACGCACGAACCCGTTGAGATGACAAGCCACGTCCAAAGCCACTCACCAAGAAAAACTACATACAATATATGAGTAAATAAATAATACTTACTATCAAAAGAGGCGAAGAGATCAGGCATGTCGTCCACCGAGACCATGCTGCGGTAGTCGAGCTTCGGCTGCGTCGAGCTACTGGACGTCGACTTAGTGTGCGACCTCCCGAACCCGCCCAGGGAGCTGCGTCTACGCACACCGAAACAACATTAACATAACGTTCTAAATTATTTACACCCGGTCGAATTAACTGTTCATTGTTTTGTACGGAGCTTCGTACTTATAAAGTGCATAGTTAATACGATCGGGTTTTCAGAGGTACCTCTGAAGTACGTAGGTGGATACATAGTAAAAGATAAACGAGTTTTTAGCGAAATTCTGATGCAAAGATAGCTAGAAGAAAGAGACAAATTAAAACAATGCCTAGTTCACACAATTGCTTTGCTTAGAACGTGTGTTTTTATTCAATCGAATAGTGTAGATTAACCGAAGATCGCTTTCGTGTGAACTAGACATAGGTACATTAGTTGTACATTTGAAACAGCCTCCCTAAAATTAGTTTTAATAAGCCTTAATTGCTAGAAAGTTAAACGCAGCAAGAAATTAATCGGCCCCTGAAAACACAGTCAAAATATTATGTATTAGGAAAATTATATTTATTATATCCGTACCTGGTCTACTAAACATTAAATGGTCCCTTCACGACTCAGATCACAAAAAATGTCATGTTGTCGTAAAGGGCTATCTTAAGGGTGCACTAGTCGGAAATTATTTCATACAAAAGGAGAAAATTGTATCATGCTCGTTTGTTTGACATGGTAAGTCTTATTAGATGATATCATTTAATTCTGTACACTTGTACAGCTGCAGAACAGTACAGACAGACAGACGGGCAAAAGAGTGATCCCGAGCTAGTGAAAAAGAAACTCTTATAAAGCCTTAGTTTTTTTTTTTTGCAGTATATGGAACCCTAAATATGTGTTACTATTAAAAAGTGTGTTCAACCGTATAAATATGTTTGTTAGGTAAAGAACAGCCTTTTGGCTTTCTAAATTTAATCAACGACATTAGTCAAATTTAGCATGCATTACTCATCTACGAGTTTGAGCTCCAGACTAGTGTACCCTTAAGCTAATCATGCTAACATGAATACATAAAAAGGGTGCTATAAGGAAACGATGCCTGTGTTTAATGGTATGTCAGATCTTACTTAACAATTCATTATGAACCTAATGACGATGATACGGCTTAGACTGATCTAGGATCTATGACACGATCTCTAAACCCTCTTAACACATATACAACATGCCATACAGCAGTAGGTAACGATTGGGAATCTTGAAAGGCTTTGCTTCAAAAATCCACAGTTGTTTGAATTTAGAATAACAACACAGTTATGTCGGTGGAAATGCCTAATTGAAACAGAGAACGGTGATTACAAACAGGAGGCTAAACGATATGACCACAGCGAAATATGACTATGATGTAATATAGGTATTTATTAATGTTATACTACAAAAACTATAAAGAAATTTTGCATAATAAACGCCGAAATGCTGCGCCACAAACAGCGAAAATCCGAAAGGAAAATATGGAACGTAACGGATAAGATAACATACACCACATCTTAAAAAAATTTCGTAATTTATTTTTTCGATTAGTGCCGAATTTACAGTTTTTCGTTCAATATTTTCCTTCCGCATTCTATAGCATTGTGGTGATTCTTTATGCGCCATATTTCGCAGTGCTCAAAGTTAGTTTCAAATGCGAAACACATTACAATATTGGCACATCGATATTTGTTGGCGGATCGTGTGGCGTGACGTACCCCGATGCGGAGGACCCGTCTTGAGCCGCGGCCTCTTCAGACGGGGTTTTACTCAGGAACAAACCGGTACCGAACTCCACAAGGTTCATTGGCGAGCTGTACGCGCGCACGTTTAGTACACGGACACGTACGCGCCAATGAACGGTGCGGGTCGGTTACGTATCCGGGTTAGCATCCACGGTAGCAATGAACAATAGTTTGCAACATTAATATCACCATGAGCATGTGTATATGTGTGTTTCGCTTGTTACCAATGTCTGAGACGCGGCAAGGTATGCTTGATTATGGCTAAATTCTTCTTTGTAAGTCAAAAGTTAAGAAGCCGAGTCACATTAAACGGGTAGGCGTGAACGCGTAGTAATGTTACTCGCGTGTTATCTATGTATGTGTCTCTCTTATATTGTATTGAACTGAAACAGAGATGCAGCATACAAGCGTACATCCACGTCACGCATCTAGACAGAGGGAGACTTGCACGCACGTTACGTATTTGATGTGACCCAGCGAAAAAAAGAATGTCAATATGACAATTACTTTACTGTCATTTTTAATTAAGAAACTGGGTATTATTCGTACAAAAAGCACTTTGCCGTGTCCTAGACATGTTTGAGTTATACGCTTTGTATTAGCGTTATCATTTATCACAAACACATTGTTATCGTTAATGCTTTTGACATGTAGTATGAATTGTTAATACAGCGATGTTATTCATGTCAAAATGTATGTTGTGAGCGAGTATATCTATGTTTAGGTATAATTGTACGTAGGTAGATGTGACACAGGTATTATTAGTCTTTAGTATTTGAAATTAAAGCTCTGTTTGCATTTCTGTGTCACGCCTACTTCACAAAAGTCAATAACAAGTTGGTTTTCAAGTCTTTGTAGTACATACCTGTTGAATACTTTAGAGAAGACGCTTGTAGAGTTGTGACTGTCAGCCGACGTGGGTAGAGAGTCGCTTTGAGAGGTTTGTGTGGCCGCACCTTCGCCGGTCAGGCCTTCAACCCAGGACAGAGGATAGGACAGCCGCTTTAACATCTAAATGTTAAAGACATGTAATTAAATGATGAGGTTCTGGTGTCACTAACAAGTAAAAGTAGGACCATTAGTTAGGTATTGAAGCCATATTATTTATTAGTCTAATCACGAAAAAAGCCAATGCAATTACGTATAACAAGGTGTAACATAAAAATACAAGCTGTATCAAAATCAAGGACTCAAGTAAAAACGTTTTATGCAAGTTCCTGGGATGTCGTTCAGATGAGTTGATCGTCTTTTGTTTTGAGTAAGCATGAATTCGCATCCAAGGTAACAGGGTCTAATATCGAGCACAATCTAACTTGATTACTTGACCAGACAACAAGTAACCCCCGTATTTATAGACGAATCTAAGTAATTACTTTGGCTAAGCAATGCCCTGTCTCGCTCTTATTAGTAATTTTGAACGCCAGCGAAAATGTGACAGACACATTACTTAGACAAGTAATTACTTAGAATTGACTATAAATACGAGTGTAACACTATAAGCAGTTGGTCCCGGTTGATGCAGTCGAAAGACCACAAGAACAATTAAATGTATTAAGAACTTTGGTAACATTACCTTATTCTTTTTATCAGGTTTAGTAGAATCATCTTTCTGGGTGTTT